>CM039122.1:37582199-38047199 GCA_022036555.1 Microstegium vimineum
ATTCTAATCCTACTCGGTTACAAACTTAGAGTCCTAAGATGTGCTTCGGTTTTATTATTCTAACCGAATAGAATTCGGGGCCGAGGTTATTCTAATCCTACTCGGTTACAAACTTAGAGTCCTAAGTTGTGCTTCGGTTTTATTATTCTAACCGAGTAGAATTCGGTTTCTTCTATTCGTCTTCCTTCATGGGCTAAAGAAAGGAGGCCCAAAGCTCCGGCAAGCCAGTCTCTAGGTACCCTATAGGATATCCCATCGACACATACCTTGAATCTTGCCTTGAATCGATCGACATGATCTCTGTGTTTTGTGATGAGCTTCCTCCCTGGGAATTTTTGGATGAACTCCCACTAACCGAACTACGTGCCGTCTGGAGTGCTTTCTTGAGGGACTTCATCTTACCACTCTAACTAGCTAAGATTGTATCTCTCTCTTGATTAGCGGTGAAGCTTATGGAGAGAGATGGCAAGGACTTTTAGCTCGTGAGTTTGCTGGTGTGTTTGAAAGAGTCTCTCTATCTGTGTACATATAGCAGAGAGGATGGGGAGTGCAGGAGGCACTAGGGCCCGGTCGACCGACCGCCCATATGCCCACTGAGTGCTCTGGGTTGCAAGGTAGTGGCGCACAGAAATATGCTCGACATGGATTTGAGAGTAAGCCTGGGCGTTCGGGTTACCCGTTTTTTTCGGGTCGGGTAATTCGGGCAATGAAAATTGCTACCCAATATTAGCTCCGAAAAACACTACCCGGAATTTCCGGTACCCGATAATTCGGGTTCGGGTTCGGGTTCGGGTATTACCCGATATACCCGAATTTACAAAAATCAGCAAACTAAATAAAATTTTGGTAGAATTATACATAATTTCAGCAGCAATTGTATAGAATTTTAACAACAATTTGTAGATAATCATTTATTATAGTAGTTTGTTCAAAAATAGAGAATTATATTTTAATAAAGTGAAATGTTCAAGTGTTCAACTAACAACACATCATAAATACAAAAACACATACAAAACTTTGGGTAGTTCAGGTAGTTTGGGTACTAGAGGATATTACCTGAATTACCCAAACTAATTTTGGGTAATCGAAATCACTATCCAAATTTAGAATCGGGTACCTCTGGTTCGGGTAATTCGGGTCCGGGTTCGGGTATCGGTTTTTTTTTTACCCGGACTTATTTGAGAGGAGGGTCCTCTATGCACCGGCCGACCACCCCATTGGGTGCTTTGATGATGGGCCTTGCACCACGCCAACTTTAGTGGTAGTGGGGAGCAAGGAGATGGCAGGAGTCATTTGTCCATGCCAGCTAATTAGCAAAAGATGCTCCCCTTTGGCTTTGAGTGATTAGAGAAAAGGGATGAAGGACATGGTTGTTTGCTGGTGCTTCATGATCATGGAGTTATGAGGATGATAGGAGAGTCTGGCTACTAGTGATTGGTGATATGCTTCTTGTGATGAAAGATGAGAAGATGTATGATTGTTTATAGAAGAGGTATGGTAATTGTGGTCTTTGATGTTTGGAAGATATAAGTGGTGGCTTGGATCGTAGTGATTAGGGAAGTGCTCTTGCCAGGATTCCTCTCGTGGGGTATCCAAGGATTGCATGATATTTGTGTCATGTGAGTGGTGAGAAAGCAAGTGGAGAACAAGGAGAGGATGGGAGGAGCCAAGATCATGTCCCCTCCTTGGCTCCTAGATTGATTGCTCACGGTGTAGACACAAGGCATCTCGAGGTAAAAGAAAAAGGAGAGAAAGAGAGGAGAAGGCCCGGTCGGCTGATCACTTATTGTGATCTTGGCCCCTGGACCACTACCTCAAACATGGTATCTCGAGGCACAGAAGAGACAGACGGGTGTGGGGCCCAAGGCCCGGTCGGCCAACGCCACCTTGTCCTCTAAAGGTGCTGGGTTTATGTCACTAATCTACTTACCCCATTTAATATGGACTTTCACAGATGAAAAAGATTCAAAGTTTTTATTGATTTTCAAAGTTTATTATGACTAAGCATGATTATATTTTGAGATTAACGAGAGAAAAGATCATGAAAAAGATTTCAGAATTTTAAAAGAGAATGCAAAAGAAGACTTACCTTTTTGTGAAGCCATGATATCAGTTGGTGAGATTAGGATCATCCTCCTCACTTGCTCGTCGGGTTTGCTGACGTGGTTTTGGAGGTGGAGCGGTGCATGGCTTGATCACTTTCTTGCACCACACTCATTTTGGGTTTCGCCCGAGGTTGTTGCTTCACTTTTGTCAAGTAAGTATAGTTGACATAAGGATCGATTTCAAATACCTTGACTATGGAGCATTGCTCGATTTTTGGCTTGAAGTGGAATATCTCCTGGGTCCCGTTGATGTTGAATTGGATTTCTCTAGCTCCTACATCGATGTGTGCATTAGCGGTTTTGAGGAATGGCCTTCCTAGGATGAGTGGAGTCTTCTTGTCTACTTCCATATCCAACACCACGAAATCCACGGGGATGAAGAATTCTCGTATCTTGACGGGAATATTTTCAGTAATCCCCACGAGGTAGCGAATCAATTGATCCACCAACTACAAACACATTGGTGTAGGGGACAAAGTAGTATGACTTAGTTTATCAAATACTACCTTTGGCATGACGCTTACGCTTGCTCCCAAGTCGCAGAGTGCATGCTTGAACAGTTGAGTCTCGATGGAGCAATCAATGGTAGGACACCCTGGGTCCTTTCTTCTTTAATGGCAACTGGTTGAGTATAGCTGCGTTACACTCTTTCGTTAGCTTGATGACTTCAGTGGTGGGTAACGGCCTTTTGTTATTGAGGATGTCCCGCAAATACTTGGCATAGGTTGGAACCTGCATTGCATCAAGTAGGAGAATATGGACATATAATTGACGAATTACCTCAACAAATTTCCCGAATCGTTCATCTGAAGATTGCCTTCTTGGATTGTTTGGGAATGGTACTAATATATTTGTGTCGTAATACTCATGTGGGGCCATTTTCCCATGGAACTTGACAGAGTCCTAGAGTGGTGCAAGTTCTTATTCTTCGGCTTCATGTTGTTCTTCTGCTTCAGCTTCTTTCTCCTTTCTTGTTGTTTTGCCTGAAGTGTTAGGATGTGGTGGATCGCAAGTGGACTTGCCCCCTCTCGTGGTCACCGAATTTATACTTGAGACTTTTTCAGGTTTACCAAGATTTGAAGAAGTTAATTGAAATAGCTTTCTTTCTAATTGATTTTTAGATTTAATTGATTTTTTAGAACAGAAGCAAAGTCATCCATTTCATTGTTTAAAGCTTCAAGGGTCTTATCATTAGCAGCTAGTTTCTTGTTTATGCTTTCATTGATTCTAGCTTGGCTTAAGACAAGATCTTTGAATGAAGGTTGATTGAAATTATTAAAGCTCTTGCCTTCATTACCATGATAGAAGGGTCGTGACTTCAATCCAGATTGTTGAGGTCGATCTCCATTGTTGTTGATGAAGCTCACGCCTTCATTTGTTTTGGGGAAATTATTTCCCGAATGATTTCCGCCACATACCTCACACCATTGTTCTGCCTTGTTAGCTCGTGTGGAGGCATAGTGTTGGATGGCTTCTCTATCCCTCTTAAAATTGGCTCGTTCTTTGAGTTTCTTCATTAAGAGATCCATCCTTGCGGAGAGTGCATTTACTTCATGAATAGTTTATGTACTCTTCTTCTTGACTTGGAGCTTTTCTTGTTTCCACCCTTGATTTGTCACCATCTTTTCAATGAGATCTTTTGCTTGTGTGACGTTGAGTGAAATGAATGCTCCTCTTGCGGCAGCATCAAGGTGACTACGGGCTATTCTGGTTAGCCTATAGTAGAAGCCTTGAATCAGGAGTCAATCTTGAATTCTATGAAGAGGACATCCCTGAATGTACTCTTGGAGACGTTCCCATGCTTCGGGAATAGTCTCGTTCGCTTGTTGTTGGAAACTTGAAATCCTTCCGCAAAGGGCGGTGGTTTTGCCCAACCAAAAGAACTTCTTGAGGAAGGCGTTGGTACACTTCTCCCAAGTGGCAACTTCCTCAGAATGAGCATAGAACCATTGCTTCGCCTTCCCATGTAGTGAGAACGGGAAAAGGCGAAGACGAATGATATCCGATGCAACATTCTTAATGGAAATGGTGCCACTTACCTCCAAGAAGTGTTGGAGATGTGTATTAGCATCCTCATGGGACTTCCCGCTAAAAGGGTTGGCTTGCACTAGGTTGATCAAGGTTGGTTGTAACTCGAAGGTAGCACCCCCTGTATTAACGTCTGGTCCTTGGGCCACGTGAGCGACTCAAGGAGCCGAGAAGTCAGAAATAGCCTCTTGAGCCATAGCTTGCTTGATGAACGGAGTGGAGCCTCATTCCTTGAGTGGATCCAAGTTTGAGGTGAACTTTTGTGGAGACACTAGACGACTTCTTGAGTTTCTTCGAAATCTCCTAGGATTTTAAAACGTGGTTGCTTGAAACTGGAACTCACTCATACAATGCCTTGCTTCACAATTAAGAGAAACAAAGGCAAGGGGTAAGCCCCTACAACTAATTGATACCTAATTTTATAGTAAACTTCGGATTCAATTTTATTAAAATTTCTAGGCTATGCTTTCCCCAGCAACGGCGCCAGAAATGCTTGTTGGTATTTCTTATGACTATTGGATAAATCTGCAAGCACACAGATTATACCATTGTAGCACTTCACCCAGGAGTATTCCGGGGTATCATAATTTATATTCTCCCAAGGGAAAGTGAAGCTAGAAATAACAATAAAAGAGAGATCCTAGAGATCACCTCCATTTAGTACCAACTAGTGTAAGGGGATAATCGATATAATGATAGGAAGGTGATGATGTAACAAACCGAGATAACATAAGTAAGAGATGACTAGAGAGTATAACTATGTGGGAGGACAACAAGAGAGTAAAAGGGTTCCTATGATTCCAACTCTACCTTGGTGGATTTAACTATGGCACACAGTTGATACAAACATCGATTGATTCCTCAATACAAGTATGCTAGGCGAGGGGATAGATCAGTAGGAGGACAAAACTCCTACCGGACCGCGCCCTCCTTTACAGGGGCCTTATCTTTTAAGAACTTGCCTAAGAACACGTGGTGGAATACAAAGACTAGAAAAGGCGACTCTCTTGCTAGCTACCACAAACAATCCATGCAGCAAGCGATAACCAAAGGTAAGATTAAGTATAAGCACCACACTTACACCTATTCTTACTACTCTAATTGTGTATACGACAACTAAAGCACCTTATGACAGGCGATGATCGCACATAGGAAAGGCCACAAGGATCTCAATCTTGTTTATAACAACTAAATGACTAGATAAACCACAACAATACTATAGCAAGTATAATATTGCACAAAGTAAAGACTAAGTAAAGTAAAGAAGGAATATTGAATAAATAAGTAAAGTCTTACAAAAGAGGAAAGATACAAGAGCTTATATCAGATTCTCCAGAAAGACAATATCCGAAAAACTCAAGCAAAGCTCAACTCAACTCTAACTCCCACACTAGAGAACACCACTAGACTAATCTCCACTTGAGAACAAGAGTGGCTTGTATGGATTACATCATGACTAGAGAGGGAGGTTATGAGCCTCTATTTATAGTGGGAGGTGGAGTAGGGGCTACTCCAGCGCCACGTCATCGATCCAGGGGGCTTCAATCCTCCACCCTTGGATCCAACCGACCTTGAACCGCCTTTGGATGGATGGTTGTGATTTCCAACATGTGTGAGTGGTTATGACGGTTGGTAGGAGGTGAACTGCCATAGGGGGCGGTCGGCCGACCCCCCTATGACTGGTGGGCCCTGCTTTGGCCTTCCAGAAGCGGCCCCACTGGTCAGGGACCAAATGGGGGCTAGGTGGGCCCACATGGCGGTCGGCCGACCCCCCCTTGGGGTCCCTGGCCCACCTTTGTCTTCTAGAAGCTAGTCCCACTTGTCATTGGTGTTGGATGTTGGTCCTGAAGTAGTTGTCACGTTTATCTCTTTGATGTGGGCCCATGGATCCATGTGCTTCGCATGTGGGACGTTGAGAGAAAGCACACAGTGATCCAAGGGCTAGAATTCACTTTGCGGTACTTCTCTTGGATCATGGCTGAGAGGGGAAAGCTGGTGAGCCCACATGGTGGTCGGTCGACCCCCTATGTGGGTCCCACTAGCTCTCCTTTGCTCCAATTCTTCATTTCTGCAATCAAATACTCATGGACATGTGGAACTTGTTATTTTATAAAATATGCTCATCATATGATTGTTTTGACCTTGATCCTGAGTCGATTGGCAGCATTTTAGTTGCATAAAAGTGCATCATTATTGGTGCCAACAATAACACATCAAAGAGTAATACAAACCTTCCTTGGGGACCAAATCAGAAGAAACGTTGAAGCCTACATTGATGACGTGGTAATCAAAACAAAGGAACCCGAATCACTATTGGAAGACCTAGAAGAGACCTTCAAAATGCGTTTTTGGCGTACCATCTGGACAACTACTCGGTTTCTTAGTCAGCAATAGAGGGATCGAAGCAAGCACAAAACAAGTCAAAGCAATTATGGATATGAAGCCACCCAAAAAGATCAAGGACATACAAAAACTAACATGATTTATGGCAACCCTTAACATATTCATCTCAAAACTGGGAGAAAAAGGACTACCCTTCTTCAAACTCCTAAAAAAGAAAGAGAACTTCGAATGTACAGAGGAGACCAACCAAGATTTCATCAAATTAAAGGAATATCTATCATCGTCCCCAGTAATGACCCCACCAAGAAACAAAGAAGACATGATGCTATATATCACCGCCACAAACAATGTGGTAAGCACAGCGGTCATAGTGGAAAGAGAAGAACCCGGACATATCTACAAAGTGCAAAGACCAGTATATTACATCAGCGAAGTACTTACGGAATCAAAAGTCAGATACCCACACGTACAAAAACTACTCTACGCAGACTCATATCATCAAGAAAGTTAAGGCATTATTTCCATGAGCACAAAGTAACATTCGTGACCAACTTCCCGTTACAAGACATACTCAGAAATAAAGATGCCATAGGCTGAATATCAAAATGGGCAGTAGAGCTCGGGGCTTTAAACCTGGACTTCAAACCAACAACGGCAATCAAGTCACACATATTACCCGACTTCATCGCAGAATGGACAGAAATCACACAAAAAGAACCCGAACCAATATGAGATCATTGGAAGATGTACTTTGATGGTTCTCTAAGGCTTGGAGGTGTAGGAGCAGGTGTGCTACTAATCTCTCCAGAAGGAAGACAATTAAAATACGCACTACAAATATTATGGCAAGCAACAAACAATGAAGCAAAATACGAAGCACTCATACATGGATTAAAAGTAGCAACTACTCTGGGAATCAAAAGAGTACTTGCCTACGGAGATTCAGCAGTAGTAATCAACCAAGTAAACAAAGAATGGGATTGCACAAAAAAACAACATGGACACATACTGTGCAGAAATAAGAAAACTAGAGAAGAATTTTGAAGGACTAGAAATCCATCATGTCCTAAGAGATTCAAATGTGGCAGCAGATATCCTATCAAAATTGGGATCAGACAGAGCAAAGGTACTACCTGAAATATTTGTAGAAGAACTTGCAAAGCCATCAATCCAAGAAATCAGTAAACAAAAACAAGACTCAATGGACATAGACAAGATAGAAGAACCCAATACTTCAAGACAAGTCTTCAACATAGAAAGTGATTGGAGGCAACTATACATTGATTATAAAAGCGAAAACAAACTACCCAGAGACAAAGTAGAGGCAACAAGGGTCATAAGGAAAATCAAAGCATATGTTCTCATAAAAGACAAATTATACAAGAGGGCAGCATCTTATGGAGTATTATTAAAATGCGTATCAACGCAAGAAGGAAAAGAGATATTGGAAGAAATCCACTCGGTATGCTGTGGAAATCATGCAACATTTAGAACACTAATCGGTAAAGCATTCAGAAGCGGATTCTACTAGACAACAACACTCAAAGATGCAGAACATTTATTCAAGACATGCAAAAGTTGCCAAATGTTTGCAAGACAATCACATGTTCCAGCACACAATATAATCTGCATACCACCAGCCTGGCCTTTCTCATGCTGGGGGATAGATCAAGTCGGACCTCTCAAAAAAGCAAAAGGAGGATTTGAATACATATTCATGGCAGTGGATAAATTTACCAAATGGATCGAATACAAACCATTAGTCCAATATAGCGTAGAAAAAGCAACAGAGTTCATACAAGACATCATGCACAGGTTTGGGATGCCCAACTGAATAATCACAGAACTTGGATCACCATTTACAGCAAAAGAATTCCAATATTGGGCGAGAGATTGCGGAATAGAGATAGACTATGCATCAGTAGCTCACCCCCAAGCAAATAGACAAGTCGAAAGAGCCAACGGACTATTATTACAAGGCCTAAAACCAAGACTATATGAATACCTAAAAGATTATGGAGGAAAATGGATAGAAGAATTACCAAAAGTAGTATGGGGTTTAAGAACTCAAATCAGCAGAGCAACATGATATTCACCTTTCTTCCTGGTATACGGATCAGAAGTCGTATTACCGGTCGACTTAATATGGCAATCACCAAGAATAGAACAATACGACGAAGGAGAAGCCGAAGAAACAAGAAGGTTAGAGATTGACACAATTGAAGAGATAAGAGATAGTTCAGTAATACAAAATGCAAGATACATACAAGGCTTACGAAGACATTATGACAGAAATATACATCCAAGAACACTAAAACCAGGAGACCTGGTACTACGACTAATTCAAAAAAAAGAAGGAAGACACAAACTACTCAGCCCATGGGAGGGCCCTTTTATCATCAAGATAGCAATACAATCTAGAACTTATGAGCTAATGACAGAAGACAGAATTTGATTAAGCAACACTTGGCATATCAGCCAACTCAAGAAATTCTACAACTAAAGGCACAAAAGAGATATAAGAGTTCAAGAACAAACGGTCTACAAGTCAATTGATTCGTGAAGCAACATGACGAACTAACCGACTGCTTTGCATCATGAGCGGCACAATATGGTTCATATATATAAGTCAACCATTTCGTGAGACAGCATGACAAGCCGATAGCTTTGCACCATGAGCGGCACTGTCTGACATTTTTAGTCAATTGCTTCGTGAAGCAACATGACCAACTAACCGACTACTTTGCACCATGAGCGGCACAGTCTGGTTCATATTTATATGTCAACCATTTTGTGAGACGGCATGACAAGTTGACAGCTTTGCACCATGAGCGGCACTGTCTGGCATTCTAAGTCAATTCCTTCGTGAAGCAACATGACAAACTAACCGACTGCTTTACACCATGAGCGGCATAGTCTGGTTCATATATCTACAAGTCAACTATTTTGTGAGACGGCATGACAAGCTGACAACTTTGCACCATGAGCGGCACTATCTGGCATTCTAAGTCAATTGCTTCGTGAAGCAACATGACAAACTTACTGACTGCTTTGCACCATGAGCGACACAGTCTAGTTCATATGTCTACAAGTCAACCGTTTCGTGAGACTGCTTGACAAGCCGACAATTTTGCACCATGAGCGGCACTGTCTGGCATTGCAAGTCAATTGCTTCATGAAGCAACATGACAAATTAACGACTACTTTGCACCATAAGCGGCACAGTCTGGTTCATATCTTCAAGTCAACCGTTTCGTGAGACGGCATGACAAATAGCATACTACTCGGCACAATGAGAAGATCAGTCTACCTCGACGACATCAAAGTCAATCACTGTTCAAAGTGGCACAACACATATAATCAACTGCTTGAAGAGCAGCACAACTCGGTGCAACAACAGCTACAAGCTGAATACTACCAAATCATAAAGTGACATTGATTACTCCAACATTGGAAACTACTCGACAAAATCAACAGTACTATCCCGAAACAACTCGGAAGCCACTATACAAAAGACAAATAAAGCGCAAAGATGAAGATCTACAAAGCCAAACTCAGAGGCATAAAGATATAAGGCATTGTATGAGCAAGAATATCTACTTCAGCATAGTCATCAAGACACGAAAGTCGATAATGCTACTCAGAAATAATTTGGAAATTATACTACAAAAGTTAGACGAAGCACGAGAATTACAAAGCCTAATATAAAGGCACAAGACTAAAAATATCACTTAGAAGAACCAGACATAACTTAAAAGACTCAGAAAACCAAGTCTTCAATAGATGGAAAAGCAATTTACAAAGCATCTGCAGACAAGGCAAGTATATCAAATATCAGGACAAAGCCTGATAATATATTAAACAAAAACCCGAGTGTATATTAAAAGATCAGTAGAAGATGGATAAATGTCTTTGTCAAGGGGAAGAGGGTAACACTTTCATCTGACTAAGTATCTCACTACAAAGCTCCTCAGCCTCAGGCTTCGATTGCTCCCACTTAGTCAAAAGTTCAGCCTCCATAGGATCTTCTAGAATCTGATTCAAGTGAACTTCGGGAGCAAGGGCCCGAACAAAAGAAACAACATTATTAATACAACGTTCAAACACACTCTTTACAAACTCGCAGAATCGTAAAGACAACACTGGGAATATACTCTCCAGACCAGCAATGTCATCTCCAGGATGACACACAGCAGCAATAATAGGACTCACATCCTTAAGCAAAGTCCTAAGTTGTTCTCGAGCAGAATTCAATTTTCCTCGCAAAACCTGAACTGATTATAAATCTTGGACAAGGTCACGATTAGCACCAGACCGAATCAATTGAGCTTCAGCTAGCAAATCTTGGGCCTTTTTTAAAGTACCGTCAGCAAATTCACTTACATGCTTGGCCTTATTTCAGAAGACCGGAGAGTCTCAGTCATTGCCTCCCGATCTTTTCTCCAAACCTCACATTGGCGTCCAGCATCTAACAAATATCAAACAAATAAATAAGGGAATATGTCAAAATCAAAGGCAAAAAGTGCAAAGCAAATGATACTAGCAAGTCAGGACTTCAGATCAGCAATCTCATCAGAAGCTTGGGTAGCAGTAGAATCCTGGATCTCTTTCACTCGAACCAACTCAGCTTTAACACGAGACAACTCGGCCTCAGCCTTTCCAAGGCTACCCTGAATAAGGTTAGCCGACCTCTCTTCTTGAGGACCAAACAGAACATCTTGATCTTGATGAAAAGCCTGCTAACAAGAACAAAGGTAAGGGGAAAATAACAAGAAAAGAAACGAAACAGAGATTATCATAAATACCTTGAGTTCTGCGCCATATTCTGAAGAGAAAGATTCCCAAGTTGAAAGCAGCCTACCGATTCGCTCAGACCGGGCAGACAAAGGGACACAATGATCAACCACAGAAAGAACTCGGGTAATAGGTTGGGAAGCTATGAAAGGCCTCCCAAGAGACACCTCAGTTGTCAAATCGGCACCACTGAGGACCGCCAAAACACCTACAACAAAAGTCTCAACACAGAGATACATGAAAATATAAGACTAGGAAAGATAGAAAATAAACCAACCTTCAAAAGACGACTTCAAATCTATAACAACTTTGGAAGAAGAGGAGTTATCTAAAGGAACACTGCAATCAAAACATCACAAATTTTTTACAAGGAACTCAGCAAAGATCAAAAAGAGAAGCAACAGAAAGAAAATATACCTAGAAGACTTCTTGATTTGTGCCACAGTCTGAGAAAAGGATAATTTAGGAATCGCAAAATCAAAACCGCCATCAAAAGACAGTAAGGTAGAAGAGGAAGAATCAGCATAGCTAGAAGCAAGAGGAACATCAGCGGACATCCGACTACAGTCACAAAAGACAAAATATCAGCATATATCAAATTAAGGCATACAAGAAGGGAACAAGGAAGATACTCCCATAGAAGGACTTAAAGGATCGCCCGACTCATCCTCAGTTGAGAGAACTGAATGTCCATCTATAAATACCGGAAAAAAGAATCATAAGAAAAAAAATATACACAAAAAACAAAAGAACAAGGCATAAAAACAACCTGACAAACCGCCGCCTTTTTGGCGGAGGAGGCCTACTAGCCACATCTAAACGACCTTGCTTTGGAGAAGCAACACGAGAACCAGCAGCTACATCATTATCATCATCATCATCTTCATCATTCAAATTCCCACCATCATCAACAGCAGGCACAACGAGAGCAAAGTCATGACCATAACCCTGCAAAGCAAAAACTCATCAGATCAAGACAACAAAACAAAGGAAAACAGATCAAGGATATAAAAGCTTACATCAGGTGGAGGATTGGCAGCACTATACTCTTGAATCGCGATAGGAAGAATAACAACACTACCCAATACTCTATTCATCATCTCAAGAACAACATCATCCGAAAGTTCAGTCTCAAGGATAAGGCGAGACGAATCAGAAGGACCACTATATTCAAAACCTAGATGATCTCTTTTCATCAAAGGCTGAACTCGGCGACGCAAGAAGCTAGCAACAATACCATTGCCTATTAAACCGGATTGCTTCAAAAAACTAAGACGATCAATCAAAGGCTTAAGAGCTTGCTTTTTAGAAGAGGAGATTTTATCAGACCAACAAGGAAGTGAAACTGGGAGAGAAGACAAAACAAAAGGCTTAGGAAAAGATGGTTGAGAAACATAAAACCACTTTTCAGCCCAATCACGAACAGAATCAGATAGGGACAAAGAAGGAAAGGCATTTTTGTGACCCTGTCTAGATTGAATCATGCAGCAGCCACAACTAGGAACCTTCGACCTACCAGTAAGACGGACCCGAAGAAATAGCGGAAGAACAAGAGACAAGGAGGAATTCCTATGAAAACCTCGCAAAGATGCACGAAGCATGAAAGAAAAAGGATAACATTAGGAACAAGGTGATCAAGTTGAAGACCATAAAAGTCAAGGAATTGAACTAAGAAATCAGATGGTGGAAAACAAATTCTAGATCTGACATAAGAAACAAAAAGAAGAGATTGATGAGGAGATGGATTTGGGGACGATTGGTCACCAGACAATTCACAGGTAGAAAAAGCCGATCTTGAAAGAAGACCTTGTGCAACTAGGAGATCAAGATCACCTTGCTGAACGGAAGACTTCAGAATCCCTTTGCCCTTCATAGAAAAATTACCCCGAGAAAAATGACAGAAGAAGGTTAAGTCGAAAACAAAGAACAAAAATTTCTCGTTAGTCGGAGAAAGACACAGTAACAAAAAGGCGAAGAAACTTATATAAGGCTAAACAAAGAGTTGGTTCCCATAAATAGCCGTTACCCAGAAGTGTCAATTACGGAAAAACAGCGGAACGGTTACCAAAACCGTCACTTTCTAAAATCACGCATCAGAAAAGAAAAAAACAACGGTCAGATTAGGTCAACTACAGTCAAGTACCATAAAAATCACACCCTATAGAGTACAACATGGCAAAGAAGCAACTAGTAGGAAATGAAAACAACTCGGTAGGACAAAAGACACACAGATTAAAGAGAATCCTTTATTAAAAAATATCAGCACACAGCCGAGTTACAATGCCTCAACAGATACAAAAGTAAAAGTATCCAAACATGAGGGCTATATTGGGCTAGTTGCAACTAGCTCACCCAAAAAAACTATCAATACCAAGAGGTGATTATTTGGGCTAGTTTTGGTGAGGATCACTAGAATTTTTCTTTTTGGGCTGGTTTTGATGGGGACCACTAGAATCTCAACCAAGAAAAGTGTTTTTATTGTCATTCTAACCCTTGTATCCAAACATATTTTTGGCTAGAGCTAATTCAAGGCTAGTCTTGAGCTAGAAACTAACTCTAGCCTCTAGTCAAGCTAGAGTATCCAAATAGGGTCATACACAACGTAAACATGCAGGTACCTCTAACGAACACCTTTGAAGTACTAAGGTAGACTGACAGATCTTTGGTGTTAATAAACTATTCCCCCCATTCCAAATTATAATACATCCCAAGTTTGATGAAGCCGTTGAATCCTTCTCAACCATCATACATTGCACATGCTCTAAGAGCATCTCCAACGGTTTTGCAAATGAGCTTGGCATTCTTGTTTTTGCAAAAAAAGTCTAAAAATCTCTTATCCAATGGTTTGGCAAATGAGCTTGGCATTTTTGTTAACTTGGCAAATACCAGATGATATTTGGCATATATGCCAACCCGCATTACACTTGGCAATTGCCCCGCACGCTACTCTCAAGTACAATTTTTAGTTTTGCCAAATGAATAATGGGAAACCGTTGGAAATCGACTTTTTTTACCTTTGCCATATTCATTTGGGACTTGGCAAATTCCTATTTTTTCCAAAGAAAAAATGCAAAACCGTTGGAGATGCTCTAAACAGCATGAAATACATCGCCCATGGTCGAGGGTTTTCCTTGTCGTTTTCCGGGTCAGTGCCTCTGCCAGATTGCGGTGTGGCCGACGAGCAGCTTCCGATCGGTGCGCGGACCAGACGCGCGAGGAAAGGCAATCCGCCGCCCGAAGGGGGAGCGGATTGGATCAGAAATTCACGCGGGTTGCGTGCCTGCATTGGACGCTAACCCCACCTACCTGAAGCCCGAGCAGCGTCGCAGCGGCGCCGGGCACCGGGCACCGAGGCGCACGTGCCACCGAGCCGGACGAGCCAACGAGGGATGACTTGGATCCTCGTCACGCGCTCCTCTGTGTCCGGCGCCCACGCCACGCCCATCATATGCAGAGCGCACCGACGCGACGCCTCCCGGAACGCCCACGGCCCACACTGTCAGTGGAGGAAATAGAGAGAGTGAGCATTGCATTGTTGGGGCCATCTGTCTCTCCGTGACCACGCGGCGAGCGCGACTGCTCTAGTAGTGTTGTCGGTTGACTAGTCCAACTCCTGAGACTCCGAGCGCGTGACTGACCTCCGAAAAAGCAACGCCACATGCCCTTGTGGCCACAAGACTTATCTAGGTGGTTGGTTTATCATTAAGATTCGTGCTCATTTTCTTTCCCAACAACTCCATTGTAGAATCATGGACCCTTGTGTTTAGGCGATTAACGACAATACTAGATCACTATGACTAATGTGTGTTTTGCAGAGACAAAGTCATATATGTTAGGTCATGAGTGATGTATTTTGAATGGGCTTAATGGATATTCATGCCCCCAAGATGGAAATCGTTTCGGTTGCAAAGGATGGAGATACTCGACGAAGACTAGGCTAGTTCTTAGTGCCATAAGGTTGAGAAGGGCACTAAGTATAGCTAGGACTTTTGTTTTTCCTTTGACCGTACTATAAAGGGGGGTATGAGGTTAGTAGCTTGACCTAGGAGAGTTTAGGAAAGTGGGTATATGCACACTTGTCACAACTAGTCCTAGAGACCTTGCTTTCAGCCCTTGACAAACCCTAGAAGTGGTAGGAGCAAAATCCCTTGAGAAACCTCAGCAAAAACGGTTGAAAGAGAGGGAGAAAGAGGCTCCGGACCACTCTGCTAAGTGGGCACCGGACCAAGGAGAGTAGTCCGGTGGTCCCTGACTTAGGCAGATTCTCAGCTCGAGGAGCTCCGGACCACCTGTCTGGAAAGCACCGGACCATAAGAGAGTGGTTCGGTGGCTTGGTTCAGAGAGTCAGAAGGCTCCGGACTAGTCCGACGGCGTGTCCGACGGCTAGTCCGACGCCTCAAGACAGGGGTTTCGTTCTATGCAGAGAGCACCCTGGCTCCGGACCAGAGCGTCGGACCAGGGCACCGGACCAAGGAGAGTGGTCCGGTGGTGTGTAAAAGAGAGATAGGTTTTCACTCAGAGAGCACCGAGGCTCCGGACCAGAGCGTCGGACCAAGCAGAGTAGTCCGACGGTGCTTGAGTTTGAAACGTGAGTGAGCTCCGGACCAGTGTGCATGGTCCGGTGGTGTGAGCTCCGGACTAGTCCGGTGGCTACGCAGAGAGAAGAAAAAGTGAAAACGGCTAGTTTTGGAGGTGGGGACTATTTATAGTTGCCCCCTTGGTCCTTAGAGGGGTTCTTGGCCATTGTTTCAGCTGGTGACACCTTGAGAAATCTTTTGGAGAGCCAAGAGTCTAGTGAGGGAGAGATTAGAGAGAGTTCATCTTGTTCTTCCCTCCTAGAGTGATTAGGAGTGACTTGTGTGCATCCATCCACCTTCCTAGCCTTGAGTGGGTCAAGTGAAGGTCTTGTGCTTGTTACTCTTGGTGTTCGACAGCACCTAGACGGTTTGGTGGTGTTCAGAGGAAGTGACCGCCGGGAGATTGTTGGCGGCTCTTCTCCAAGCTCTTGTGATCGGTTGTGGGCGATTCACCGAGCCGGAGTGGCGAAGAATCAGCCCGTAGAGAGCACTCTACCCTTGCGCGGGTAGAGGGGGAGCGATACCTTGCGAGGTGCTCCAACGAGGACTAGGGGGTGTGTCGACACCTCGATACCTCGGGAAAAAATCGCTGCGTCCATGAGATTTTCTATTCCCTAGCTCTTTACATTTCCGTCTTGTTTTTACATTTCCTACTAGAATTGCTTAGGTTGTTTTTAATTCCTATGAACTGCTACCGCTTTCTAGTTAGGACACACGGACGGTAGGCACTAGGGGGTGATTGGCATTTGATAGGTTTTTATATTTGCTTTAGAAATTTAAAACAAGCCCAATTCACCCCCCCTCTTGGGCATCTTGATCCTTTCATCCATGCTCTTTGTGCTTGGTGTCCAGCCATCTCTAGCGCGAATCTTGATGCTAGCTAAAGGCCAGGATAGCCCTGGTGTCCACAGGCACATGCGGAATTTCTGCTTTGGACTGACCTCACACGACGTCACACGCGAGAGAACCGAAGTTGCGGCACCGGCACCAACCACAAGGGAAGCCACTGGCGGGTGCATCGGATTTAGAAAAAAAACAGTAACCGTTTGGATCCCTGAAATTGAATTCATTTTAATAATCATAATTTAAAGACATGTTAATTAAGTTAATATGATTGTATATGGATTATAATTACATATTATTGTTCACTATAGGATAGACATACTTATTTGTTGTATTTCTATCGTAGGAGAAGGAGTTTGAACAACATGTTATAAGTTGCAAATAGAATTATGGAATGGTGATCTATAGAATCAATTTTCATCTCTCACCTTATGAATTTGAGATAGGTTTAATTATAGATTTTGAAAAGTGGTGGAATGTCAAATTCTAAGCCAATAGCTTAATTTATTAAGGTCGATTTCAAGTCCTCCAAATGAAGGGATCCAAACGTATTTGAGCATCTATGTTACATATTTGCCCGTTTCCCGTCATCATTTCTGTCCGAGAATGCATTGTTGCAGGCATTCGTCTCTCTTCTTTGCGGGAAGGCAGGCAAAAACCCAATCGTAAATGGAGTCTTGTAAACCTTTTGCCTCAAGATCTGGCAGTGGAGGCACGTGTGTGTGCCGCAGGGTTTAGCTACCTATTTTTTCCTTAGAGCTCGTTCGGTTGGGTAAAATCCAACAAGAAACGGTTCTCGTTGATTAAAACCAGTATAGATTAGTTAAGTGCTCCTAGTAGGAATGAATTCAGGGGTTGATTCCCTGCCAAATAAACAGGCCCTTAGGGTTTGTGAGATAGATACGGTAGCAGAGGCGTGTGGTCTATCATCTTTTCGCTCAGTTTTTTCGTTAGGGTTTATAAAGAAGAGATTGTCCTATTGTTATCTTGTTTATAATCTACTCCCACTGTTTCAAATTATAATATACTTCCTTGTTGTACGACATTCATTATTGTTGTTACTAGTACTTTGTTAATGACACAATTCTATGTTGTTTTTGCTAGAAAACACTCTTCAATTATAGCAAATGTTCTTAGACACTTTGGTTTTTAAAATAATACTTTCTAAGAGTAGACTGGAGGAAAGTTAAAAGCGACCATTATACCCTTATTATTCATTTGAATAATCATAACTTTTGTATGAAGTCGGATCAAGATAAACTTTACCTCAAAATTATAGTAAATAGTGAGGTCTACAGCTTCGTAATTGACAACTTTTTTATTTAAAATTATTAGAGTGTTAAAACTTCTTTTAAATTCTCAGATGCAGTGGTACAGTACGTACACCCCCACAAGATAGAACAGATAAATCACTACTGCATTTAGCTTGATGTTAAAATAAAGGTTGTGAGCCATTTGATGGACATCAATGGAAGGGAGAGAGAGAGAAGAAGAAGAAGAAGAAGAAGAAGAAGAAGAAGAAGAAGAAGAAGCGGTTGAAAAATAGGAAAACAGTGAGAATCAAGGTTTTCTCCTAAAACGTTGAATGTTTGTGGCATGAGGGATTGCAGGCATCCAATTTGTGTGCTTCTGTATTTTGCCCTAAACAGTCCATTATAAATGTATTGACCATTTAAACAGTCCAAACAGCATAAATGGAACAAGGGTCAACGTTTAGTCGGTAGTAGGATGGGAGTTCACAACATAAACCAACCTTTAGAACCCAACTGATTAAATAAACCACTCTGCAAAAAAAACGTTTAACTCTGTTTAAATGCACAGTCTGAATGAACCTAATAAAACATAGAAAATGATACGGGCTTGCAGTGGAGCGGTCGGAGGGAGGCACCTGAAGGAAGGTGGCTTGTTTGGTTGGTGATCTGAATGACTTGTCTGGTAAAAAATATTGCCTGAAAGTTGCCTGAAAATTTGATGTAATTTGCCTGGCCAGGCAAGTAAAGAATAGTCTGTTTGGTTAGAAGCCTGTGCCTGAGAAAGTTTAATAAAGAGAGGGAATGTATTTTCTTGTATATATAAATCTTAATATCATGAGTAATATAAATACAATTAATAAATGAAAATAAATTAAACTCTTTTATGAATCAATAATCGATAAATAATAAAAAAAACAAAAATAATTTTTTTGACAACGACACAGCACTTAGGAAATATGCTTAAACTAACAACGACACGCTATTTGAAAGGAAAAATTTAGGTTTTGACCTATGGTTAATAGATCCTTTATGACCATCATCAAGTTGTTAATCGCCAAGATAAAAAGAAGCCATGCAGTCAATGAAAATAAGAACCAGACAAGTGAAATATAACGCAAAAGCTAACACGATGCATTGACCTTTTTCAGCGGTGAGTAAACTAAATCAAAAAAGTACTACAGACCGTTGTTTAAAAAAAAAGTATACAGACCAGGCAACACACGCGCTCGCCAGACGACCGAGGTACAGGCAACATCTTAGGGTCCCAACCAAACAGATGGCAGGCAATGTACAGGCAAGGTTGAGACCAGACAACTTTGTCCGAGTGCTTAGAACCAAACAAGCGAGGACGCCCGACCCGGGCCCCCCCTCCTCGATCCTCATCCGGCACGGCAGGTCGTTCGTCTCTTTCCTCGCATTCTCGCCACTGCCGGTGCCAGCAGTGCCATGGATCAAGCCAGACAGACAGAGCCACAGAGGCGAGACCCTATTTATATACTCTACACAACACTCCCTCTGGCGACATTGCAGGCTTCTTGCAGCATCCACCGCGTATATATAGTTATATATTATATATAGTTATAATAGCCCAACATCCACCGCGTACAAAGCGGGCCATTTCCACACAGCCCTGGCTCTGTGCGTCCGATTGGAGTTGCTTGCTCGCTTCTCCGGTACTCTGCACGCGGCCCTGCGCGTACGTGTTCTCGACCGTCCCTCTGTCTGGGGAGCAGCGGAATCCGGTGGTGGTGCGTGGATGGCAACAGCCGGTAGACCGTCAAGAACGCCGCCAGCTCCGTCCTTCAACCTCGCCGCCACCTGTTGCATCGTCCTGCTCGTCCCCTTCCTCCTCACGGGTGAGAGTTTATTATTAGCATCAGATAACTAATCTCCATGGTCCACCCAACCCTACTAGCTAGCTAGCTCTGTCTGTCCAAATATAATACAACCTAGTACCTAGTTGTGATAATGTTCCTGAATCCTCACTAGCCTACAGGTACTGTGTGTATGTAATATGCTCCTGCCAATTGCCCAAACTTTAGCTTAGCTACGTTTTTGTGTGCTGCCCTTGCCAGTCTTGGAGCTCGCATATAGTTACAAGGACCCTTTGCTAATTATGATCCTAAAGTACATTACCATGTGCTGTTACCAAAACCAATTTTGCTTATCACTAGCTTCACCATTTAATTCAGAGGCGAAATGGAATCATGGAAACGGCGTGGAATGTTCGCTATAGTCTATCTAGCTTAATTAATTGGCAGGTGCGCCATGGCGTAAGGCGCCGCGCGCCCACTATGCTGGCGGGCGGCATATCTCGATCAGCTCCGAATCGCCAATTTCAGCTTTTCACGGGCCCCTTTCCGAAGCGCAAAATGCCCACTTTCCAGCTTAATTAATTTAATCGCTCCTGAATTATCTGTCCCTGATGAGCATGAGCTGTTGGCTGTTGCCTGTTGCTGCTTTCTCTACACCACAAAAGTTGCGGTCGCCAGCTACCATGTCAATCTGCTGGTGTACCCGGCGAAATGTGCAACTTGCGATTTGGCATTCCACGTCGTTTTCGAATAAGCAGGTGCATGGGCCGGTTACCATTACCCCGATCGATTTAATAGCAGTTTTTTTTAGGTTCTTGCTGGGAGTAGACAGTGCCATGCCCATGTGGTCCACTGATGAGATCTTGCTTCCATCCATTGGATTACGTGCTCATACTGCTCCTATATTCCATACTCGCTCGTACGTACTACCTACAGTAGATTTCTTCTCAATAATAGCGATAGATAGATACTTGTGTATGTGGTCGGGACTCCGGAGCACGTAATTCTCAGCTAATTTCCCGCTAGTGAAATTAAAAACAATCAATACATGTACGTATATAATTGCAGACCAGCAACAATTGGTGGCCGTTGCCGAGTCCCTGTCGATCGGCGTCAACTACGGGCAGATCGCCAACAACCTGCCGTCGCCGGCGCGGGTGTCGTGGCTGCTCCGGTCGATGCGGATCAGCAAAGTGAAGCTGTACGACGCCGACCCCAACGTCCTGCGCGCGTTCCTCGGCACGGGCGTGGAGTTCGTGGTGGGCATCGGCAACGAGTACGTGGCGGCCATGGTGAGCCCCGCGTCGGCGCAGGCGTGGCTGCAGCAGCACGTGGTGCCGTACCTACGCGCGGGGGCGCGCATCACCTGCGTCACCGTGGGCAACGAGGTGTTCAAGGGCAACGACACCGCGCTCCAGGCCGCGGTGCTCCCGGCCATGCAGTCCGTGCACAGGGCGCTGGGCGCGCTGGGCCTACAGGGCCACGTCAGCGTCACCACGGCGCACTCTCTGGACATCATGCGCGTCTCCTTCCCGCCCTCCGCCGGCGCCTTCGCCGCCGCCGCGCTGCCGCACCTGCAGCCGTTCCTGGGCTTCCTGTCCGCCACGCGGGCGCCGTTCCTCATCAACTGCTACCCCTACTTCGCCTACAAGGACGACCCGGCGCGGGTGCCGCTGGACTACGTGCTCTTCCGCCCCAACGCCGGCGTCGCCGACGACCGCACGGGGCTCCGCTACGACAACATGCTGTACGCGCAGGTGGACGCCGTGTACGCCGCCATCCAGGGGCTCGGCTACACGGACGTGGAGGTCAAGGTATCGGAGACCGGGTGGCCGTCGCGGGGCGACGCCGACGAGCCCGGCGCCACGCCCGAGTACGCGGGCACCTACATCCGCAACCTGCTGCACCGGATCGAGATGAAGCAGGGCACGCCGCTGCGCCCGGCCACGCCCGTCGACGTCTACGTCTTCGCGCTCTTCAACGAGAACCTCAAGCCCGGCCCGGCGTCGGAGAGGAACTACGGACTCTTCTACCCCGACGGAACACCGGTGTACAACGTCGGCCTGCAAGGCTACCTCCCGCCGATGCTGGTGTCGTCATCGACATCGACTGCAGCACCACAGGTACGTACGGTTTATATTATTCTTGGCTGAGAGAGACTACTGTGAGTGAGATGCCGAGTGGTATGGCCAGGTTAGACATGGTCGCAAGGAATAGGTTCTCCACTACGGGAAAGGAAGGATGCCCTAATCAGTAGTTGCATTAACACAAAATTCACACACAAACAAAACAAAATGCCATTGCATCTGATGTCGTCTGAAATGTGCAAATGCGTCATGCCAGTATATTAAAAGTCAAATATCCCCTTGTTCATTGTATGAATTGGCAGGTGACTCGTTTGTTTGCACTGGTCGCCATCGCGTCCTTCGCATTCGTCCTATCCTGACAGCCACGGGGCAGGAGCACTAACAACTGCAGCCAGGAGATGTTAGCGAAGCATGTCATCCTGACAGGGTTTCCTGCCGCAACTCAAGGTAAATCAGTTTGACATTACCACTGTACAACATTTTTTTTTTCTGTATGTGCGTCAGATAAATAACAAACTGGCATATTCGGCAGGAACTTCTGGGTAATTTGGCCATCTCAACTTGGGTGCGTATACTGGATTTCTGATAGTGATCAGAAGCTCTTACTGTACTCATACTGACAATAGGTTAGAACTGATTGAAGCATATGCATCATCGATTCATCAGAGCTTACATTTTGACCCAAAAAAAAAAGAGAAAGGTACAAACAGTAGGAATAGCTGCATTGACTGCAACTATTTATTGGTGGGATAATTGATAGCAATACTATGTAATTATGTTCTTTTGACCTTGGTAGATTTGTCTTGTTTAATTCTCCGTGTATGGACAGGTTGAGGCGAGCTTGTCTCATCACAATGACAAACACAGACAGGAGAATACGAGATACACATTTTCAGCTTAATGCAAGAAGTTGTTACGTTCCCATCATGAATTGATTCACCTGGCTGAAAATTATAACAGTATGTATATTCCTAGACTAGACAGAGCTCTGAGTTCTGACAAAAATGCCCAAGTCGGAGTCCCCTGTTTACATACTGATCTTTTTACATGTTCTGATGGCACTCCATTCAAACCGAGTAACATCATACCCATATTCCCTGTTTTTCGTGTCTCAATTCTGAATTTTCTCTCCAGTCACGTGAATGGAACTATACAAATATGCAGATCAATGCCACTGATATGTACATCAGCTAGCAAACATTGGTCGATTTCAATTAAACCAACAGCTTCCACAAAACTTTCATAGAAAAGATAGTCAGCGGTGGGCTGGTGGTGATGTGACTGTTAGTGAGGTCCCAGTACCATCCAATTTCACTTGGTTGAGTGGTACAGTCAGATCTATCTTCCACTCCATTGGATGCAGATAACAATTACCACCAAGTCTGATGTGAGGACCATGTAGAGCTACTACAAATATCAAGTATATCGGTCATGTCCATCACTCTGATTCAAGCTCCTTAAATCTCCTCTCCCACTCCTTGACTTCATAATCCTGCTCCAATAGATCCTTTTCAGTAGTGTACACGATCTCGTCCGGTGTAATTACTTTCCGTTGAGCCATATCACGTGCACTGAGCAGCTGAAAAATAGGAAAACACAAGCCAAATTTATGTTCCTTCAAAACTTCAAAAAGGCCAACTTAGTGAAGGTCATGAAGTCAAGTACAAATTACTTCTTTTAATTGGAAATATAAGACAGACATCGACTAGTAATATTAATAAATAGATTATTTGAAGTGCAAAGAATTATATATTAGGAAAATATTTTTCACAATGAATCTAGTAATCCCAATGAGCCACACTATGAGCCACACTATGAAGCTATGGGAGAGAGTCATCGAGCACCGCCTGCGAAGAAGGACACAAGTATCTACCAACCAATTTGGTTTCATGCCTGGAAGGTCAACCATAGAAGCAATCTTCTTGTTAAGACAAGTTATGGAGCGATTTAGAGAGCAGAAGAAGGACCTACATATGGTTTTCATTGACTTGGAGAAGGCTTATGACAAGATACCAAGAAATGTTATGTGGTGGGCTTTGGATAGACATAAAGTCCCAACAAAGTACGTGGCCCTCATCAAGGACATGTACAACAATGTTGTGACTAGCGTTCGAACCAACGATGGTAATACTGATTACTTCCCGATTAGAATTGGGCTTCATCAAGGGTCAGCCTTGAGCCCGTATCTCTTTGCCTTGGTAATGGACGAGATTACAAGGGACATTCAAGGGGACATCCCTTGGTGCATGCTCTTTGCCGATGATGTAGTGTTAGTTGATGAAAGCTTGGCGGGAGTAAATAGGAAACTTGAGCTGTGGCGGCAGACCCTTGAGTCTAAAGGTTTTAGACTAAGTCGGACTAAAACCGAGTATATGAAATGCGACTTTGGCACAACGGCTCAGGATGAGGGAGATGTGAGTTTGGAAGGTCAAGTCGTGCCTAAAAAGGACACCTTCCGATATCTGGGATCGATGCTACAAAGGGATGGAGATATTGATGCAGACGTTAGCCATAGAATCAAAGCAGGGTGGATCAAGTGGCGTCAAGCTTCTGGCATTCTATGTGACAAGAGGGTACCCCAAAAGCTAAAAGGCAAGTTCTATAGGACAGCAATTAGACCTGCGATGTTGTATGGAGCCGAATGTTGGCCCACAAAGGCTCGACATGTTCAACAAATGAGTGTTGCAGAAATGCGCATGTTGCGTTGGATCTGTGGTCACACAAGAATGGACCGAGTTCGGAATGATGATATACGTGATCGCCTAGGGGTGGCACCAATTGGAGAAAAGCTTGTCCAACATCGGTTGAGATGGTTTGGCCATGTCCAGAGGAGACCGCCAGATGCACCAGTGCGCTGTGGAGTCCCAAGCCAAGCTAATAATATAAGGAGAGGCAGAGGAAGGCCGAAGTTGACATGGGCGGAGGCGGTGAATAGGGATTTAAAAGCTTGGGATATATCTAGAGATCTATGTTTGGATAGGATTGCCTGGAAAGCAGCTACTGAAGTGCCGGAACCATGACTTGGGTATCTTGTTGGGTTTCAACTCTAGCCTACCCCAACTTGCTTGGGACTACAGGTTTTGTTGATGTTGTTGTTGTTGTTGTGAATCTAGTAATCCCAATCTCTAAGGCGTTTTTTTTACGAAAAGACTGTGGAGGAGGTCCCAATCTCTAAGGCGTTGGGCCCAAAACAGGTCAATTGGGCCTGGCCGCCCTTCTCACTCCCTCTAAGGCGCAGCCAACCCGAGGGCTGCCGTTCCTCCCCTCTAATCTACCCCCCAGATCTACGCGCGGCTAGCCATAGGGCTGACGTTCCTCCCCAATAATCCCCTTTAATCTACCCCAGATCTAGAGGTGTTACAGATTGAAAGTTGTTTGAGAGAGTTAGCGCAAAGGCCGAAAGCAGTTTAGAACTCAGCAAAAGGCAGAGAGATGACCCTAAATTAAGCTTAATACAGTGGGTACTGTTCAAGCGTAGTATCACAGGATGACAGGGAGCCCTCGTCAGCTACTGTTAGACCTGCTGGTCCGGTCATGGACATTAAACCTATAACAGGTTTCTTTTTAGAAGTTTCTAATGTCAGGAATAAATAAGTTGCAACCGGTCACAATAAGTTACTGTATAAGGTTTCTGTGAATGCTCCAAATCCATCCTAATCCATCCCGATTTTCTCCAAACAGATCTACACAAGGATAACGGAAAAATAATTACATAGAGTTTTCTGGAACTATTACCTTTGTTCTTAAAGAAGAATCTGGTGATACGAGTTCCTGAGCTCGCTGTTCTCTGGCCTTATTCCTCTTTCTAATTTCATTGTTGGTCTTGCGTAGTAGAAACCATCGAAATAAAGGTATTGCAAAAAAGGAGCCAGCATATATCTAGAAATGACCCCATTGTATCAGTGCATATCATTGATAATATTATTAATTCATAGGTAATTCAACAACCATCAATTTTGCAACATTAACAACATTTGGAAACTCCAAACTCCCTTAAAAAAGAGAAGGGCGAGTGATTTCTGTCAGCCCAAATATGAATAAATTAAATAACTAGAGTACAGGCATATCAAGCAAGCCATACCTGAAGCAAAGGATATAACTGTGCCGCAAATGAGATTAGTCCACCAGGTGTCACTGTCATTTGCCTTCATGATAAATTTTAATGCAAAATTGTTAGCATTACATAACAATGATACATGGGGCCAGAATTATTATAATTCTTACTTCAACAAGTTTCCAAGAATAATAACACCAAAGAGATTGAGTCCTCCCAAAGCAGCAACCATTGCCTTCTCTGATGCATTTGCTTTACTGCAAAATCAACAGGTAGGTGTATGAAAGGGCATAGAATAGATTAAATCAACCAATATAACATAACGCCTAATCTCTAGATCCTCATGCATTGCGCTCCTAATGTAACGTATTTACAATATAATTTTTAAAATCCACATCACTAATTGAATTAGAAAATCTAAAAAAATTATCATCTGAGTTTCACACTTCTTTATTTGGTAAAATTACATCCTGGGTTAGTTTAACTTCACTAAGGATGACAATGATATATACTGACCTGAATTTCCATGGTTTCTCCTCTAAGTACTTTTCAATTCCACTAAACATTGCAGACCATTTGGTACCCACATATTCTCTGCTCCTACCACTTTTTGATGAAGCAGTACGTTGCAGTGATGGGAATCGATACAAAATATTGCCCTATAAGAAAAACAAAACCATTAAGTTACTCAGAAGAATGTCATCTGCCGATTTTTAGTATGTAGCTGGCACAGGCAGAACTATCTGTCAACCAAGGTGGACAACATTTAGCTTGCTGTTTACTATTGATGTGTGATTGTTGCACCTATGCCTGTATTCCCCTTCTTCCTCCTCAACCTCAAGTAAAGGAACTAGTGCATGTAAGGGTGCTTTTGCTTTCGCTCATCATCCAGGACATGGCATTTCCGAGCACTTTTTATTACATCTATTAATACATTGCATGGTCTTTTATTGTTTTTCTTTGTGGAAACTTGCAATAATCTAAAGGATTAGATACTTAGGCATGCAAGTGAACCAATCCAATGATATAGCATGTTAGTCAATTGAGATCTTCTACTGTTTTTTAGTAGAGAGCCCGACATGATTGGGGTTGTTTGTTTATTCCAATTTTTTTGGTGGTACCTAATGGAGAGAAAAACCAGTAACCACCCCCTCCGCCAGTGTTAGCTGGGTCCATATTTGACAATGGTAGTTCTCAGGTACATGTCTGAACTGCTAGAGAGAAGAAGGTTGGACCTGCTCATCAATTTCTGGATGTCCCTGGAAGCGTAAAAGAACTGGAAGAACAAATGATTCATCATCCTGCAGTTCAAGAAATGATATAAAAATATGAATACGATAGCCTCCCCTCAGTTCATTACTCCAAGGAAGAGTAGATTGCTTTCACAGGTACAGGGATTAGAGAACTTAATCTCTTAACAAAATAAGCAATACTTAGGGCAAGAGTTCCCATGCCTTGGACTCTTCTGATGGAGGTGGCACATCAAGAAACGGTGCCAATTCTTCAGCTGTAACAACTCCACCGTTTGATGAAATGTACTGCCCAATCTGTGAATTATCAAATAGGAATTAAAAATCTGTAATAGAAAAAATGAATATATAATAAATGGTGATGAAGAAGCTAAATTTTCTCAAAAGAAAAATAAAATACCATCTTCCACCGCTTCTCTTCAAGCCCATCGTTTGGATCACCATCCCCAAACACAAACGAAAATACCTGTAGCATTTATTTAATAAACATTACATACAGTTTCAAACTACCTATACATTCCATCAAAACATAGTGAGAATGAACAATCAAGTCAAACCCTTTTAAATTACAGATTCAATAAAGTTCATCCCATTTTCGTTTTCTACTCGACGCCTTCTGTAATAATCTGCATCCAAGTACCTGCAGGCACAGGAACAGTGTGAATAATAAGAATGTACATGATACTTTCTGTTCAGAACTTCAGATACAACGTTGCAATTTCAAAATGATATGTGTATGTCCCATTTCATTATAGTCATCTTAACATGAAGTGGCGAGAACAATATCTCTGGAACTTTCCAGCAATACAATACAGGATCTTCTCACAATTGAATAGTCGGATGGCTTAGAATCATTGCTCCTGTAGTTAAATTTCATGAACATCTCACCAGCAATATTATCATGCCCAAATCATTAGATGATTTGCATGACAAGTGTAATGGATGCATTCCTGGAGAAAACGTATATATCTTCAACCCATGTACATTCTTCTATTGGTTTGCCAACAAGCAACATTTCAATTGAACTTTGTTTTGGGTTCTTTTTCCTTACCCTCTATGATGGTTTATTTGAATTTTGAACATGAAATCGAAACACTAAGCATGCAGAGTACAGGCAACATCCAACTTGAAATGTACAGTAGACATGTGGTTGACAGTTTGAGTAGCTCAACGAGTCCAAGAGCAAGGAGAATTTCCTTTTTGTTCTTTTAAGTCAAATAACATAATAGCATGATCCAGCACTTTCAGAGCACCTCACAAAATGTATGTCAAACTTACCAAAACATATCTGTCGGAATGAATACAGTGGAACCATATGATCTCCGTCGCCTACCACGACTATCTTCATCACTGCTAACAATTAAAGGGGTGTTGAGTTAAATGCAAAACCTACAAGTAAAGTTCAAAAAAAAAAAGCAACTCATGAAATCTAAGTGTGCTTCATTTTTATAACACTTCACAAATCAAATTATTACAGAGAGAGCACCTTTACGATAAAATTCACAGAATGCCCATTTCAGGGAACTGAACCATATGACGAAGATGAAGATATTGTTCCTGCTATACTAAACATACCTTGAGCTTGAGAGAATGGCAATGATTGTAGTGTACACCAGGACAATTGAGGCAATGAGCGCAGTGCCAAATGAAACACGTACCAGATAAGCACCCACTTGCTACAAAAGAGCAGCAGAACGAACCAATATCAGAAGAGATCATGGTAACCAAGCACATTATTACATATACACCTTCGTTGCTGGAAATACCTTGGCTTTGTCAACCAGAGGCTCGACCCGCATCCTAAACGATTTGCCAGCCAGCTTTGCCCTGTAGTCCTTTGGGAAGACGTATAGCACCTCCCCGTCCTCCGATACCTACACAATAAGCGACGATTGTCAGAGAAGACGGGAAGGTTACCAGCGGAGGAGGAAAGAAGGGAGTAACTGGCAAATACAGCGGGGCACCTCCAGGAAGCCTTCAGTGTCGGCGGCGAGTGCTTGGAGCGCGCGCTCTGCCTGCGCGAGCTGCAGCCCAGCGCGAGAGGCGACGTCGCCTATGGTGACGCGACCGCCGAAGTGGTCGACCGCCTCCATGGCGCGGTCCCGCACGTCGGAGGGGAGGCGGTCCGTCTCCACGGCGCCGCCCGGACGCGCAAGCGCAGGCGGCGCCCCGATGGTGCTTCCAGCGCTCGCCCGCACGTCGGGGCGCCACGGGGACGGCGAGGGGCGGCCGGGAGCGACTCGGAGGCGGCAGAGGGCAGGAAGGGAAGGGGAGAGCAAAGAGAAGGGGGCGTGTAGCGGGGGGTTGCGTGGAGCAGGGAGGGGCGGGCGGAAACGAAGGTGGAGGGATAGAGAGATGGAGGCGGCGGCGGCCATGGGGGAGGGGGAGGTCGACGGCTGACGGCTGGGATTCAGGCGTGGCACTGGCATTCGCATTCGTGAGAAGCGGCTGAGGAAGAGGTGGACGTCAGTCGTCAGGATCAGGAGGTGTGTGCTGGCCGTGGCCACGAGATCGGATTTGGTCCAAGCAACTACCGGGGTCCGACCAGACAAGATTGAGCGACTTCCCGTTTCCTCTCTCAAAAGAAAGCGTTTTGGACGTATTGTAAATGTGTTTATTTCAATTCATGTGTATTTAAGTAGATTGATGAAGTGAAAATTAAACTAGCTTTTACTTGAATTCAGTTTAACATATGTAGATTGATATATGTACATCTAAATAAGGCCTAAGAGTAAAAAAAATTGCACAAATTCACAAGAATAAAATGTTACTCTCAAAAGAAACAAGATATAGGATAGGCTCCCCTTGATATGTCCATCAAGTACAAAGTTGATCCAATTAAGAGTCTACAGGAGTTCATCATATATCTTGGTCAAGTCACAATAAATTTATAACAATTAAAATTACGCCAAAAAAATACATACCATTACTAAGGTAGGTACACACAAATTTCCACGCGCCTGACGATCTCAAGTGAAACTTTATCGATTTAAATGCCTATAGTTATCACTTGATTAAATATGAGAAAATAGAACTATTGTGCTCATCCAAAATTAATATCATGTCCCTAGTCATTTCTTTACCTAAAGTAACTCACAAAGAGACCAAAAGATAAAAATCATAAAATTTATGAATTGCAAACTAGAAGTTACCACTCTGTGTTGACATGATCTTAGATGATCAATGGGATGAATCCATGTACATTTGATGAGCTCAAGAGTGGAGAAATAATAATGAAAGTTCATTCTTCAAATCATTTCTCCATCTCATGAAGTTCAAATCCACTCAAGGATTAGGGCATTCAACATTAAACTAGAGTACTCAGCTTTTAAAGACCTAGACCCCCTAGAGTAAATTGGTCTTCAATACATTTTTCTACCATACCTCATTGTGACTAACATAGATTTTGCTGAGGCAATTTAAGTTAGATCATAATGATGGTTAATGATTGGGCAATCAATATGTTTTGTGCCCAATTGATGGATTTGTTTCAGTTTTTAAATAATATGCAACAAGATTAATGATGAGCTAGATCAAAATATCATGTGGAGTTGGATACACTTAAAGTAGTTTATATTAGGACTTTGTTTTTTTTTTCTTTGTCCACACTATAAAGACGACATGAACTAGTGGCTTGACCTAAGCGGGTATATTGAGTTAGTGTGGTGCACACTTGTGAAACTTAGCACTATGTTGCTCAAAGGAAATCCAAGAATCAGTTGGAAGCAAGTCATTCACATAGGTGTTTGAATTGTAAGTAAATTGAGGTGTTTTAATATCGATTAATCTAGTGTTATGGCCTTGAGACAACTGGATTATGCACTACAACACCATGCTAGAGTTTGTTGTACAGAGAGAAGCAATGAACAACGGATTGATTTGGTGCTTAGGCAATGGACCATCTGGTGCTTAGTCAATGCATTATCCAGTGTTATCTAGAATGTTACCAGAGAGAAATATTGGCCACTGGATTATTCTGGTGCTAGACACTAGACTATGCTTTACTAGATCACTTTACCGTGCACAATAACAAATAGTCAGCCATTGGACATGCATCAGATTAGTCAGTTCAAAGGGTCACCGGATCATCCAGTGGTGTTGAATTCTATGTAGTGGAGTTGTAACGGCTAGTTGTTTGTGTTGGGTCTATTTATACTCCATCTTGACCATGGCAGCTAACTTGCCACTCTAAACTATTGGTTACACCTACTAGAGAGCAAAGGGAACTTTAATCTTAATGGAGAAACAGAGAATTTCTAATTGCAAGATGAAGGATTCATTAGTGCTTAGGGAGCAAAAAGTGTTCATCCACTCGTCTCATTAGGTTTGATTAGGTCAAGTGAGAATTTATACTTGTTACTCTTGGTTGGTGATTGCCTATACGACAATGGTGATTATAAGCTTGGTGATTGTTGACACTTCCTAACGTCACTATAAAGACTAGGTTGTCATCCCTAGCAATGTAGCTTTTACCCAGAGTATTTAAGTATCGTATCCACAAGAAAACGTGTGAGATTAACCACGATCTAATTTAACCTACAATCACAAGAAGACTTAAAAAATGTACCTTTTGTGATCAACACGACCAACGCAAAAGTACCTTTTGTGATCTAAGAAATCGCTTTAAAATGGTTCAAGGATCATGATGCATGATATTAAAAGTTAATTAAGACTTTGTTTGGATATACATGTATCTTTCTCAAGTCACATGTGTTGGAGTACATTTAAACTAATTTTCATTCCAATATACATCAATCCATATGGTTTAAGTTATATATATGTGCGTATCAAACAAGGCATAAGAGAGTATATTATCCAATATTATAGTTTAAGAGGATAATCGGATTTTGCTCAAAGCTAGCAAAACCACCCAAACCGTCTACCGCGCACCCACCACAGGTTCATAACTCCAGCTAGAGTCCAGAAGTCGCAACGTAAAAATCTGCCGCAAGAGAACAAACACCAGAACGCAAACCGCCCTCTCCGAGGGACGAGCGCCACCGAGACTGGGCGGCCAGTCACCACCACTGCGAGGCAATCGCCAATCCGCACCGCATCGCTCGCGCTTCGCGGTCACCGCTCCGAACTGGAAATCAAATGGCGCCGTCGCCGCTGTGCTCCGCTTCCCCGCGCTCGCTTGGAGCCCCAGGCCAGCCTGCCCGAGACGTCCGCCCGCCGCGGACTGTCGTCGTGGCCGCGGGCACCCGTGTGAGCGGAGCGGAGGCCCGCGCGTCGCTCGTGCTGGCCCTGGCCTCGCAGGCGCTCTCCGCCTCGCAGCGCCGGTTCGCCGAACTCGCCGATGAGGCCGCCAAGTACGCCTTCCCGTCCCGCCGCTTCGAGCCCCGCACCCTCGAGGAGGCCCTAATGTCCGGTCGGTAATAAATGCATAGCAACAGCTCGTGCTACCAAATCCTCAGGATTTGAGGCCTCGATTTCTGAGTTAGATTCATGTACTTTTTGCAGTGCCTGATCTCGAGACAGTTCAGTTCCGCGTCCTGAAGCGCGAAGCAGAGTACGAGATCAGAGAAATGGAGGTAATTGTGCTAATATGTTTTCGCTTTTCAACTATGGATTTTTTTTGTGTGCGTGTTTGAAAATGGAACCCATTGGGATATGATAATACTATGAATGATAGTGTCTTTTATTGTGAACTCTGACCAGTCATACTTCATTGCTGAAACAACGATGCCCGGAAGATCTGGGTTTGATTTCAGCGGATCATCTCAGTCATTTAACGTGCTGGCATCTTATTTATTCGGTAAGGTATTTGCCACGTTTCTACCACGGGTCATAAGTCCCTTCCCTTGTTTTATTGTATAGTCATAGTCTGAATTAAAGTGAAAATAACACTATGTTAATTCACTTTGTTTTTGGCATGCTTGCTTGCAGAACACAGCCACTGAGCAAATGGAAATGACAACGCCTGTTTTTACTCGGAAGGGTGAGTCAAACAGTGAAACAATGGACATGACGACCCCAGTGATAACAAAGAAGGTGGATTTTGGCTTTCACATGTGCCATTGTTTTGAGTTGTCTTTGTTCGGCGATTCAGGCTACTTCATTATCTAGAAAGTGATGAAGTTTTACGTTTTCTTTTTGTGTGTTGTCACCTGCAGTCAGCTGGTAAAAATAAATGGAAAATGTCATTTGTGATGCCAGCGAAGTATGGTTCCAACTTGCCTCGCCCAAAAGATCCTTCTGTGACTATCAAGGAGGTGCCCAGCAAAATAGTTGCTTTTGCAGCCTTTTCAGGTCCATAATCTTGTGCTTCTGTCATACCCATTTCATAAATGTATGTGACTTATGCCCTGGTTCTTAAGAAGCCATCTTGTTAACTTCAGAATCAAGTACGCAATTTGTAGGGACCAATTTTGAAATCTTATTTTTAATATTTGTAATGAAAAAGTAGAAATATTCTGTATCAATTTTCTGTGCCTTCCCTTCTGTTGATTACTCAACATACCAACCGAAACATGTGCGTGGAGCCTTTTGTTAATATCACTAACCACATGCCTTTTGTTTTCAGTCAGGAAATAGTTTAGAATGATAGGAATTGCCATGTTCCTTCCCAATTCAAAACCTCGAACACGATCTTTAATATGGAGTTACTTTCATGATGACACAAATCGAACCAGATTTTCTTAAGTTGTTATTTTTAAATGAGCTCTAACTATTTACCATTTGTCTTACAGAGTTTACAATTTTTTTGTTCAAAATAATATAATAAAAGCACAAAAAACTCTGTTAACATCAAATTTTATTGGCTAGAGAAAGTTTTCACAACAGTAAGCATCTCCATTTGTTTTTAAAACTCTGGAGCTAAAATAGTGAGCTGGTTAGCTCTCTGCTAAATGAATAATTTCCCTGCATTCGTTGTTTATTTGTTGGACATGGTCAGTTATGAAGTCATATTGATACTGCAGTGCAATCTTTGTCGACCATGCTACCATTGTCATAGTCCATACTCCTTTTGTGTTCGTACAGGTTTGGTTACTGATGATGATATAAGTCAGAGGGAATCTAAATTGCGTGAATGTCTCCATAAAGACACTGAGTTTAGAGTGAAAGATGATTCAGTGGTGGAAGTCGCACAGGTAAACCTTCTGAAAGGGTTACGGTTTATGAGCTGTAGTTTTACCCAGTTTATTAGAGGAATGTTATCAGTGCTTGATTATAGATTTTCTCAACCTGCAGTACAATCCACCTTTCGCACTTCCATTCACAAGGAGAAATGAAATAGCATTGGAGGTTGAGAGGAATGATATAGCCTTATGATGTCCTAGATTAACAAATAAATTGTTAGCATTTGAGAGTGTATGCAAATGTTCGTGTCCCTAATGTATATATGTACAATTTCTATCTGGCCTGTTCTGTATATATGTTGACATGTTAATTATCACATGCATATATTACTGAATTGTAAATTAAATATTAATATCTGAGTTTCTTTTATTTTCTCATTTAATTGTGATATGATAGTACTACTGCACAGGGTTGGCCTTTCATAAGATCCATGTCATAAGGGTCTGCATCTATAACGAGGAGCCTTTTTATCCACATCTAGTAATATTTTGAGCCTGTACTTCTCTTCGTGCGTGTGTTTTATATATTTGACATCTAGTAATAGTAGTGTTAATCAACCTTGCAGGACTGGTTCGGCAGCCTATGTTGGCTTGCTGTGTGTATAATATAAGGTGGTTCCCAGGTCCCAGCCGGGCTGAGCCCTTTGCGCTCAGTGGCCAGGTTGGGGTTTGCGGACGGTGTTTTGGTGGTACTTTTGAAACTAAAAATTTGTAATTTTGTTACACTAGTAATAAAATTCGGATTGACCGGGGTGGCAAAAAAGTGGAACCTTTTCACCCAAAGAATAGCTGTTGATAAGGATTCCCTTATTACCAGTATTCAGCTCTTCAATGTATGTTTGCTGCTTCTTTGATTCAAACTCTCCACTTGTATAGTTGTGATCCTTGTGCAACACCAGGGGAAGAGGGCACTCTAGCAGTTTCGCGATTTAGTTTGCCACAGAGGTTAGATATTGGTATCATATACTCCCTCTGTCCCAACTTACAAACTCTTTGGCAATTCAAGATTTATAGTGCTATGCACCTATATACATAGTAAAAGCTATGAATATAGAAATGTCAAAACGTCTTATAATTTGGGACGGAGGACGTACATCTTAATGCAGTTAAATATAGTGGAACAGTCTCTTATTTGCTTAATAAAGTAGTTTCATTTAATAAGGAAAATATGGGGGAAAGAGAGCGTTCTTCTCTTACCAATTTGAAGAAATCTTCTCTTACTAGTTCATGGTTGTAGTCTTGTAGAATCTTCATTGTTTGGACACATGATTGGATAGTTCTACACTAGGATCATGTGGTTTATGTAACCCAGTGGTTGAGGAGAATATCAAATGCTTTGAAGTTAAACCTTGTTATTTTTACTCTTAACTTCTACGTTTGTGCCAGTGGAAAAGAACTCTGCTTTCAAGTTTTGACACAAAGGCCTATTTTGTGCATCGTCTGACTAGGATTTGTGATAGTTTCTGTTCTTGTAAGAAGTTCTGTTGTGACTTTCTTTTTTGGGGGAGATATTGTAGCTGTGCAAACATCCATTGCGTCCCTTGTACTACTAATCCTAGTGCCTTGTAAGAAGTTCTGTTTTTCCTTTTCTTTTCTTCCTTGCAAATATGTTGGATTGCCAAGGAAGAAAAGAAAAGGAAAAACATAACTTCTTACAAGGCACTAAAGGAACTCTCCAAGGCTGATTTCTATGCATTAATGATAAATTGCCTGGGTGGAAAGCAGTATTGATGCACATGGTATATTCCAATCTAACCTCCTTATGATGCCACTAGGTCTGTTTTTTTGTTTGTTTGCGTGTGGAAAGCATAGTATCTAGGTATGGTTGTCAACATTGTTGATATCAATTTCTAAGCCATGAAAATGTATCTACATTGTTTCCATCGCAGTGTAGTGATACATTTATATAGCTACTAAGATGGGTTTGCGTTATTTTTATGTGTCATGGAGAAATTAACTTTCGATTGAGCTGACATTAGACTAGGCTGAGAAATTTATGTATCGTCCATGATGCTACAAGAGTAACGATCCCAATTAAATAAAGGTGACACTTTGCTGGAACCAAAACATCAAGCATTGTATCAACTGGTACAAGGAAGCTAGCTGGCTTGTACAACAATGTTATTCTTTTAGGCTTCCTATATATGTGTACGTTCTGCTTGTGACTTGAGGGCTTGTATATGGTTCTCCATTACGCTGTATCTATTCGAAGGATACCAGAAGTTCATTTGTGAGCAGGGGAAGGGATAGATGGCAACTACCAAGAAAAGTGCGTTGTGTGTTGCACTGATGTATTCTTGCTTCCTCGTGCACCATGCATGTGACCATGGTACGCGTTTTTTTTTTCAGCATTCCCACAAGCATCATCATAACCAAAAACGAAAAGTGTCATTTGCAGCAAGTTTGTCGCTACTCAGTTATATGGTACTTGTTATCACGTGGCAGTGGCACGAGTCTTATACTGCATTGTTTTTTTTAAGCTAGCTAGTTATTCTAGTGTTTAGCTAGTAATTTTTCAACGTCGTTGATAGATCATCTCACAGTGTTCAATGTTATCAATTGCAACTGTCCTTACCAGTGTCTATGTTTCCTCTTGATTGTTCCTAGAGATCATTCTTTTGACATTTTCTGAATGGGAGCATGGAGTTTAAAGAACATAATTAGAAAGGTTCTTATAGAATTTAGAACAAAATGAAAATGTAGATGCTTGATATGTTCAGAGGAAAAACGGAAAACAAAATCCAAAAAATTAAATGATTTAATTATAAAGACCTCATGAGGTGATGAAAGCCAACACAAAATGATACTCCCTCCGTCCCAAATATTTGTCACTTTCGCTTTCCGAGAAACAACTTTGATAAAAAAGAATTAATATTTACGGTAAGTAATTAGTATCATTGGAAATATCTTTCAATCTAGTTTTTAATAAATCTATTTGAAGATACAAATATTGTTTGTATTTTTCTAAAAATTGAGTCAAACTTGTTGCACGAAAACCAGAAACGACAGATAATTTGGGACGGAGGAAGTAGACAATAGTAAATTCACACAAATCAGAAAATTGATGAAAACAGTGAATTAAAAATAGTTTGTTTTTCATTTGTGTTCATAAGATTTGTATGAAAAGCCTAAAAACCTGAAGGTATTATGGTTGATGTCAGATGGAAACCTCGTTTTAACTTGATGCAGATGGTGTGACCTTTGGTTATAGTGGAAGTACTGGCCCAAACTATTGGGGAAGCTTAAGCCCCAATTTCACACTTTGCTCAAAATGGATACAACAATCTCCAATCGACATCGTGAAGGATGAAGCGGTTTATGATCCACAGTTAGAACCCTTGAAAGGGATTATACATCTACAAATGCAACCATTGTTGACAATGTCTTCAACATCGCGGTTTGTTCCGAACTGAATAGTTACTTTTAATTGTATTACAAAGTATATCTATATTTAAAAACCTTTGGCTTCATACTTACTCCCCCTATCCCAAAAATAAGTGCACTTCTGTCATTCAAAATTTGTCTCATGGTAAATGCACTTCTGGATCATGGACCACACCTAGCATCCGTAGGCTTGGTTGCTTCCAAAGTGCAATTATTGCATGCTAGGACAACTTTTGATAGAGTACTATAAGAGCAAGTACCTCAACTTGTCTTATAGCCAAGTCAACTCAGCAAAATCCTACGTGGAGGAAATAGAACAGAGGAGAGAGAATGGACTTGTCGCAAGTTCTGTCACCGAGCGCTTGCGCAACTCCCAAGATTCGTGGGCTCCATAGCTCAACACAACCAATCTGTGTCTTTCTCTGTCCTCGCTGCATGACGGATGGTGCGGGAAGGAGAAAAGTTAGGTGGGTCCCACAGGCAATAAAAATGATATTTAAAATATGAGGAGATTAGATTGTTGTATTGCTTGTCTATTATGTTGGTCTAGTGCTGAATTGACTTGCCTTATAGCCAAGCTTATTGAACCTGCTCTAAGTGCATTTTATTGCATACCTAATAAGTAATAACATTAAGGTCCCCAAAGAATCTTATAAGTGCATTTTATGGGATGGAACGAGTACTATGGGAACATTTCATGCATATAGTTTGTGGTTGATGAAGTAAACATTTGTGTTGTTCTATATACTTCTGCATGTTATAATGTTTTCTGTGATCAGGTAGTTCACGTGGATTTGATATCCGCTATGAGACTGATGTTTTACATACATTAGAAATGACTTTAACTTCAGACCCAAATATGTAAAAGAAAATGATTCATTCACATTTGTACATTCCGAGTTGTGGATTTTTCAATATGGATCATCATCATCATCTGGTGTCATTGAATAATGCAGCTTCGTTACAATGACACCGCTGAGACTGTGAGGGTGGGTGGGATAAAGTATAAGCTAAAGCAATTGCATTAGCATTCCCCATCGGAGCACACCATCAACGGGGAAAGGTTTGCATGTAGACTCTGATGAATTGTACAAAATGGATTATCTGTTGTACTTATCTTGACTCCCTGATAGGTTTGCGGTGGAGCTTCACATGGTTCACGTAACTGAAGACGGAAACATTACTGTTGTGGCCATCCTTTATCGATATGGCAAACTAGACCCTTTCCTTTTCCAGGTGAACAGACTCACCCAGTCACCCTGTACTTTGACTAGTTCTATGCAATTTTTGCACTTTGGTCATAACAAGGATCCAAACTATTATGAATGTACACAGTAATGTTTTTAGGTAATTATGACTCGACAGACGACAGTAATGATTAGATATATCAGGCTTAAATACCCATGAGACGTTTGAACTGTTCAAGAAGCCAAGAATCGAATGAAGTGTTCAAGGCTTGTATTTCTATTGGGTTCAGAGCGTGGAAATGATTTGTCATTTGCATTTCAACTAGTAGATGCTTGAGCAATGCTGGTGCTGCCGTAGTAGCCAAAATGTATCTCACTATTTTTGTTTTTGTGTGTGACTTTCAGATAAAGGAACAGTTGGCTGAGTTGTATGCGGAGGGCTGCAAGGCGGAGAAAGGCGATCCTCTCCCTATTGGAGTGGTGGACATGACAGAACTGAGGCAGGGCGCGGATAGATATTACAAATACCTTGGATCCCTCAGTGCACCTCCATGCACAGAGAATGTGATCTGGAACATTCTTGACGAGGTAGTCACTGTGCCCTGTGCCGAAAACATTGTGAACATCAATCTTGTTTAGTTTGCTACAATCTGGAAGTTATGGATTTGCAGGTAAGAGAAATGACCAAGGAACAGGCTGCTGATCTGATGGCCCCTTTGAAGGGGAGTTACAGGCACAACTCCAGACCACTACAGCAGTTGAATGGTCGCACGGTTCAGCTCTATGACAAGTCACTGAAAATCAGAAAAATGATGTAGCCCACTTCAGTTCGATCTGTTCATGTACTACCGATTAATAGTGCAGTAAATCGGTAGGAATGGTCGTAATGGTTTATTCATGATTTGAGCTAAGAAATTGCATTCATGTTGCGATCAGTTATTATATTTCAGGAATCAATTTTGGTATTTATTCGCTGAAAATAAAAAAAAATAAAGGACCCATCCGGGTTTGAACCAGAGACCTATCAATCTGCAGTCGATTGCTCTACTATTGAGCTATGGACCCGTTTTTTGAATAAACTTTCGTCTGATCGTATTTATTAGCTTACTTTATAGCCAGTGATAGGTTGGATTTCTTGTGTGACAATTCGTCAGTTCCGTTTATTCTGGGTAGAGAGGACGATTTGTCCAAAAGGAGTACGTACTCCTATGCTAGTAGCAGTACCAAGACCACACGATTACGAACTCAAAAAAAAAAAAAAGACCACACGATTACATGCAGCCCGATTCAAAAGAAAATAAATCACTCCAGTCGAGCAGTGCAGTGCATTCTGAGGTGGACGAATGGTCTGGACAAGCAGGTGAGTGCGTTTGTAATAAATAGATAGATGGCAGAATAGAAGTTTTAGGTCCTCGGACTATGACTCAAGGCTCACTTTCATCCTAATATTTCAAAATAGGCAACAAGCCTTTTGCACTCGGCAAATGGTACTCGGCAAACAGCGAGTCGACAACTAATTTAGTTGCCGAGTGTCAGATTTTGGGAACTCGACAATTAATTTGCCGAGTGTTAATTGATTTGCTCAGTGCCTAGTCAAGCACTCGGCAATTTGGTATCTCTTTTGGCTTAAGGCAATTTGGTATCTCTTTTGGCTTAAGGCAATTTGGTATCTCTTTTGGCTTCTTGAGCTTTGACAGGTTTCGATTGGCTTTGTTAGCGTTATTTGGTTTAACTGGTATCCTTGAGTTTCTCTTGTTGCTTCAATTGGTATTTCTGAGCTTTGAGAGCTGTGATTGGTATCTTTGGCTTGCTAGCGGTGTTGAGCCCGCTTTCTGCCTCTTCTTGAGGGCTAGCTTTGTTTTGCTTCTCTCAAGTGACCCCGTTTTTGGCTTTCTTAGCTTTTTGGTCATTTGGAGAGCTTTACCTTGTGACTCAAATCTGAAATGCACTTGTGCTGACAATGCACTCATCAAGGGGGAGATTGCGAACACATGGTGGATAAATACCCATGTGGTTCAGTTTTGTGATGAGTGATTTCCCAACACTTGAGCGTTTAAGTTTGAGTGGCTTACCCTAACCTCTTTGTGAAAGCAAATGTGTGCCTATCTATCAGCTTGTGGTGTGCAGGTGCTATGCCTAGTGACAGTGGTCAATTGCGTGGAGAAGGTCAAGTAGAGGCTTGCCGTGCCGATAGACTGAGAGCGGTGAAGGGCAGAAGCGGGGCTCAGACTGAGGCACCATAGACGCTGGTGGACTAGCTGTGGTGGATAGTACCTGGCACCGGTGAGTGCGTGAAGACATGGAGGTAGACCGAGTCGACCGAGTCAAGACGGCGGATGAGCAGGTCGAGCGGAGGCTCATGGGACTCGTAGTCCGACCGGCCGAGGACAAGGTGGCTCGAGTCGAGTGGTTTGGGCCTCAAAACCATCCGAGGACAGTTTCCGAGTTTGGGCCTCAAAACTCGAGGTTCGGTAGTAGAGCTGAAAGCTACCGGTGGCGGGTTTCGCGGGTTTGGGCCTCAAAACCCGAGCGGCTTTTCCGAGGAAGCGAGTATGACACGTGGAGGAATCCTGGAGGTTGCGTCGAGGCGTCGACAACTCCTGGCAGGAAGCGGGGCCGTCCATTCAAAATGCGGGAGATATTTTCCGGAGCTTAGACTACAATGCTTAGGCTAGGTAGTTCACTCAATGTATCTAGGGGGGTCTTTGGGAAATAGCCAAAGCCCGATAAGTAGGGGTGAAGGGGTATCTCTCATCCCACCTATTGAACCCTAATCATTTGCACCACCTCTCTCTCTAACCTCTCTCTAGTTCATGAGGGCCCTAGGTTGATTTCACCAACCTTTGTAAGAACTCGCAAATCTTTTGGTGGGAATCGGAGGCCTTACCCTCCGTAGGCCCTCGCACCTTTGATTTCATGATCGTGTCCCATTTTGCTTGCGTTCTTCGTGATTTGGTTTTTGCTCTCTCTATCTTTTCTTTGTTTCCGAGATGAGAACTCTTGATTGAGAGGAGCTTTGCAAAATCCGTTTGAACCAAGTTCTTCGTACTTGTGAGGAGCATCTTTGCACTGGAGGAATTTCCCTAAAACCTCATGAGCACATAGATCGGGCGATTTCTTTGATGCGTTCTTCGTTTTTCTCTCTTTTCCCCCCAAATCTCTTCTTCCCATTTACTCACACAAAATTGAGCGATGATTTCTTCGGGATAGCTCCTCCATAGCACTAGGATCATGCCTACAAAGTTTGGTTGCTATTGGTGAACATTTGGTCGTGATTTGGAAGGATTTGGCGGAGAGAAAATTGTTTTCACGGGTTTCAGCAGTTCTGTTCGTGAGCTCCGGACTAGGCTCCGGACGATTTGCCCTTAGCTCCGGACCATAGCAACTGGTCCGGTGGTCTTGACCAGTGATTCTGTCAAGCAGCGAAGGGCGTCGGACGAAGCTCCGGACTACTCAGCTTTTAGGCTTCGGACCATTTTCCATTGGTTCGGCGGCCTTGACTAGGGAGTCAGCCCTCCAGCCTGTAGCACGAGACTAGTCCAGAGGTGGACGTCTGGAGCTAGGGTGCTCCCTATGTGGTTTTGGCAGAGGCAAGGAATAGCACCGGACTAGTCCGGAGACTAGTCCGACGGTGGTGTCCGAAGCTTGGGTGCTCCCTGCATGCTTTTGTGAGACAAAGGGAAATGATCGAACCAGGCTCCGGACCTTGTCCATTGGTCCGGAGGTCCTGACTGAAGTGGTCCGGAGGTTGCTGTTTGTTGTTGTTCTCGCTTGTTTGGCTTAGGTTCTTGCCTCTTTTTCGTAGGGGTTGAGAACTTGGTTTTCGGGGTTTCCGGTGAGCACCCAACAACTGGGTTTGGTTTTTGGGAAGAGTGGCCCGAATATTTCGAGAGAAATTTGAGGCTCCCATTCACCCCCTCTGGTCGCCGTTCTCGGTCCTTCAATTGGTATCAGAGCTGGTTAAGGATCAATCCACCTTACACGGTTCTTGATCCGCGAAGGCGACATGGAGCGAGGTGCTCGTAAACCTCCTTATTTTCATGGAACCAACTTTGCCTATTGGAAGGTGCACATGTCCGTTTACCTCCAAGGGCTTGATACGAAGTTTTGAGAGATTTGTGAGAATGAGGACTACATGGTTCTTGGTGCTTGGATCACCGATCTCCAAGTCACGCAACATGCATCAAGCGCAAGAGCCCATAGCATACTCTTCTCTTGTTTGTCTCTTCCGGAGTTTGAGCGGGTTTCGAGTCTCACTACGGCATGGGAGATCTGGCAAACACTCTTGAGATACCATGAGGGCAATTCTCAGATCAAGTCCAGACTCTTCGACACGTACCGTAGAGAGTACGAGAACATCACTCAGTTGGCCGACGAATCTGTTGACGGGATGTTCACTCGCTTCCAATCTATCGTCAACAAGATGCGTGCTAATCGAGCCAACTTGCCTTATGATGATGATGAGATGGCTATCAAGCTTTTGCATGCTCTTGATCGGAAGGTGTGGGAGATGAAGGTGGCTGCCATTCCAGAGTCACCATGCTATGATACCCTGACCGTGGACGAGCCGTTCAGCAAGCTCAAGTCCTCGGAGATTGACCACCAGACTCGGGCCAAGCTCGAGAACCCGTCGAACCCATCTATGGCGTTGGTTTCCGGCCCCTGCGGTGTGTCTTCTTCTTCCTCTAACCCTTCACACTCTTCGTTCGCTTTGTCTTTGATCTCTGTAACAGAGGAACAAGTGGAGGCGCTTAGAGATGATGAGTTAGCTTTGGTCATCACTAAGTTCTCACGGTTTCACAACAACCGTTTGAACCGACGACGTGGTGGCACGGCCAAGGGGTGCTACCATTGCGGTGATGAGGATCACTTCATCGCAAACTGCCCCAAGAAAGCTGCGGGGGACTTCACCAAGCGCAAGAACAAGCGCGAGCACCGTTTCGACGGCAAGCACAAAGCCAAGGCCGGCTTTCACCAGAGATCCGCAAAGAAGGTGCTTGACAAGGTGAAGGCTGATCATCGAGCCTTCCTCGCCTCCCTCAGTGACATCGAGTTCTCCTTCGATGGAGGCTCTTCTTCGAGCGACGATGAGTCGAAGGGAAAGGTTGAGGACAAGCTCAACGACCTATGCTTCTACGCCGACGCCAAGCACGATGGCTTTTGCGCCATTGTGATTGAAGAAGGCAAGGCCGGCAAACGCAAGAACGACTCTGACTCCGAGTCCGACTCTGAAACACCCGAGGTAACTCCCACCATTGAATCCCACTCTCTCTCGAGCTTGAGACTTTGAGTGCCACATACATGAGTCAGGACTCCGTGCTCAAGCGTGTGATTAGAGAGAGGAACGACTCTAAGGCGAAGTATCTTAGCGCTCTTCATGAGCTAAATTTTGCTAAGTCGTCTGTGGTGGCTACCGAGGAGGTAGAGTGCGATGCTTGTGCCATTCACATGCCTGATCTTGTCACTCTTCAGGACAAGTATGGCGCTCTACTTGAGGAGGTCAGTGAGCTGAAGGCTAGGCCTAGGATCACTATATTAGAGAAGGTCAGCTCAGATAGCACTAGAGAGTCGGATCGCTTTGAGGCTTTGGAGCTTGAGACCGCGTCGTGCATATATGACAAGGTGCGTACCGAGGAGGAAAACACATACCTTCGGTCCATCTTGAGCTGGGTGTCTGAAAGGTCTAGGAATGGCTAGAAGGGGGGTGAATAGCCTAATTAAAATTTCTACAACAACATTAAGCAAACTTGTTAGAATAAAACACGGTGTAAAGCAAGTTTGCACTAGCACTACTAAGGTCGGCAAGCCACCTAATATAAGTCTAGTTACTAGCAAGGTATATCCTATGTCACACACAAGAGCTAGATAACTAGAGATGCTATACTAAGCTACACAAGCTAAGCTAGAGGCTCTACTTTGCAAGAATGTAAAGAATAGTAATGTGAAGCTAGAGATAGAGTGGTTATACCGCCAGGAAGAGAGGAGCCAATAGATAATCAATCACAATATAAGAATCCTCGGTAGAGACAATGAGACACAAGATTTTTTACCGAGGTTCACTTGTTTGCTAACAAGCTAGTCCTCGTTGTGACGATTCACCTACTTGGAGGTTCACGCACTAATTGGCATCACACGCCAAACCCGTCACCGGGTGCCGCAAAACCAACACAAGATAGGGATCCACAAGTCACGCACAATCCACTAGAGATGTCTTTCGTGAACTCCCGTGGGGAAGACTCAAGAACCCCTCACAATCCACCGATCGGAGACGGAGACAATCACCTTCCTCCGCTCAACGATTCTCGTCGCACCAAGCCATATAGGAGGTGGCAACCTCCAAGAATAACAAGAGCTTCCACGATGACGACGATCACCAAGTACCACTAGTATGAAATCAAAGAGAAATGCACATGGATTCACTCAATCTCTCATGAATTATGCAATTATGTTGAGAGGATGAGTGGCAGGCTTCTCACAAATGAGCACTAGTGTATGAGTGATAAAATTGTGCAAGAGCTGCCCCCAAGGGCCGGTCATACCACCTTATATAGCCCACACTCAAACACTAGCCATTTTCACTTAAAAACAGAGCCTCTGCGTCCACTCCGGACACACTTTTCCCAGGAGGTCCGGACCATCATCTGCGTCCAGACCCACCACCAGCCGAGAGCCAACGGCTCTGCTCAGACCTCCGAACGCTGGCTCCGGTCGCACTCAAGGTGCAGTCCGGACCAACGCTCATGCGTCCAGTCAGGCCCCCTTTTTCAAACGGTCACTTCCCGCTCGTGCCACAGACAACCACGTGGCTCTGGACGCACGCAACAGTGCGGGTCCGGACTCACTATTCATCGGGTCCAGAAATATTTCCAGAGAACCCGAGAGCTCCCTCTCTCCTCTTCCACTCAGGACACAAGTCCGGATCTCTGTCCGGACTATCAACAGAGTCCGGATCCTTTTACACAGAGAGCAACAGAGAGAGCCACGCCTCCGGATGCACGTCCGGAGCTCTGCGTCTGGACGGCAACCAGCGTCTGGTTCCCTCTCCTCAGCGCAACAACCTAGGGTATGCCTCCGGACCCATCACTGATGGTCCGGACTCGACACACGACCTGCGTCCGGACCTCCTACTCTGTCCGAAAAAACTTCGCCACCTTCACTCCAACTTCTTCCAAGCTTCCATGGGCTAACACTAAGTGACCTCAACACTTGTGCACGTGTGTTAGCTTTTAGTTCACAATTATCTTGGATTTAGTTGGTTGTTTCACTAGTTCAATTGATTTTAAATGCAATGCAATGAACCTAGTGGCACATGATAACCGTAATCTTTCGCAAGAGCTCCCTCCTTGATAGTACAACTATCTATCCTAAATGTGATCGCATCCTCTATGATGTCTTGATCACCAAACCGAAAATGGTTCCTAGCTTTCACCTTTTCCTTCACACCATTTTCCTTTCCACCACCATGCTAGAGCTTGTGCTATCCTCACTTGATCCACCTTGCTCCATCACATGGCATGCACCAACCTATCTCATGATTCACACTTAGAGATCCAAGGTTAGTACTAAGGTAGGTTTCATCAATTACTCAAAACCAAAACACAAGGGGACTCTCAATCTCCCCCTTTTTGGTAATTGATGACAACCTTTCCATAAAGATATGAAATATAATCATTTTGAACTTGAGTTGCTTGTCAAAGCATTTTAATCAAATATTTTTAGATTTGGACAAGTTACACAAATTCGGTTTTGGTAGTTATTAGCTCCCCCTACATATGTGCTTCTAGAGTTTGGTTCAAGTTTAGCACATATCCTTAGATAGGCAATGTGGGAGAGTAAATAGCTACCAAATTATGCTAAGGTTTAAGAGTAGACCTTTGAAGCGTGATACCATCGGAGTGCGGAATTTAGAATCACCCTTAGCACCAAGATTAGCTAGACGCCACTTGAACATTACTAGAAAATACAATCACTTGAAAGTTCATGGGTTAGAGCTAATCAACCTATGCATGCTAGTTGATCAATCATCAATCATTTTGGATCACTAGCAAACAACACACAAGCATGAATATTTGAATTTAATGTACTTGTGCAACAATACATATGAGGATGCAAGCATTCAAATGCAACAAATTGTTCATGAGCTTGCTCCCCCTATTTGTATGTTCTTTTGAAAATTGATTTTTCATTTTCTCCACTTTATCTTTCAATCTTTTAATTTCTTCCCCTATATCCCTTTGGTCAATTTTATATATTTTCATAATTTCTCCCCCTTTGTCATCCAATTGACACAAAAAGGTGAGACCGATTATAGATATTCAAGTTTTACTCCCCCTTAGTGTGAGATAGGGTGAAAGATTGTTTTCAACTTTGGTTTGAACTAAGCTACTTGCCCAAGATATTTAATTCAGTTTAAACCATAGACAAGCTTGTTCACACATGCTAAGATGGTTATCTTGCCTATGTTGAATTAAACACTTAAGGTTCATACATAGAGCAAACACTAGGATTGCAAGCACATCCACATGTCATATGCCACCACTAGATCATATCAACTCATAGAAGCAATAGTGGTACCATATAAGCATCAAAGACATTTTAGTTTTCATGAATGAGCCTAGAAGCATGAGTGATGACTAGATGCTCTACACAAGTCCTAGCAAAGTATGCATGAATGCTTTCAATCAACTTGTACCTTGCATTGTTGGAGTAGAGGAATGTCATATAAGTGGGGGTGCATCAACTCATGTTGGATAAATCAAGTATATTCAACTCATTCCTTAGCTTGCAAAACCTCTTTTCATCTAGTGGCTTGGTAAAGATGTCGGCCAATTGATCTTCGGTGCCAACACTAGTGATAGAAATGTCCCCTTTCAATTGATGATCTCTAATGAAATGGTGGGGGACATCAATATGCTTTGTTCTTGAGTGTTGAACCGGATTGTTGGTGAGTTTGATTGCACTTTCATTGTCACATAGCAAAGGCACTTGCTTGAATTTGACTCCAAAGTCATTCAAAGTAGCTCTCATCCAAAAGATTTGTGCACAACAACTCCCCGCACTAATATACTCGGCTTCAGCGGTAGAGAGTGCCACACTATTTTGCTTCTTTGATGACCATGAGACTAGTGATCTTCCAAGCAATTGACAAGTGCCCGATGTGCTTTTCCTTTCTATCTTGCAACCCGCATAGTCCGAGTCGGAGTATCCAAGTAATTCAAAGTTTGATCCTTTAGGATACCACAACCCAACATTTGGTGTATGCTTCAAATATCTCAATATACTCTTTGTGGCCTTCAAGTGACTCTCTCTAGGAGATGATTGAAACCTTGCACACATGCATACACTAAACATGACATCCGGTCTTGATGCGGTCACATAGAGCAAGCTACCAATCATTGATCTATATAGCTTTTGATCTACCATGTTGCCACTAGTATCCCCATCCAAATTGTCATTTGTTCCCATTGGTGTACTAATAGACTTTGCTTCATCTAGATTGAACTTCTTAAGCATGTACTTGATGTACTTGCCTTGACTAACAAATGTTCCATTCTTCATTTGCTTGACTTGAAGACCAAGGAAGTAACTAAGCTCTCCAAACATAGACATCTCAAACTCTTTGGCCATCATGTTGCCAAACTCTTCACAAAACTCTTGATTGGTTGACCCAAAGATAATGTCATCCACATATATTTGCAACACAAACAAATCCTTCCCAATCTTCTTGGTGAATAGGGTAGTATCAACCTTGCCCACAATGAGTCCCTTAGAGAGGAGAAAGTCTCTCAACCTCTAATACCATGCTCTAGGTGCTTGCTTCAACCCATATAATGCCTTCTTTAGCTTGTAGACATGGTTGGGTTTCTTGTCATCTTCAAAACCGGGTGGTTGCTCAACATATACCAATTCATTGATGTACCCATTGAGAAATGCACTCTTCACATCCATTTGATAGAGCTTGATGTAGTGAGCACAAGCATAAGCCAATAGAATGCTTATTGCTTCTAGACTTGCCACCGGTGCATATGTTTCTCCAAAGTCAAGACCCTCTACTTGAGTGTACCCTTGTGCAACTAGTCTTTCTTTGTTTCTCACCACTATTCCATCTTGATCTTGTTTGTTGCGAAAGACCCATCTTGTGCCAATGACATTGTGGTTCTTTGGTCTCTCAACTAGCTCCCAAACTTGATTTCTTGTGAAGTTGTTGAGTTCTTCATGCATAACATTCACCCAATCAATATCTTGCAAAGCTTCTTCAATTTTGGTTGGCTAAATAGATGACACAAATGTGTAGTGTTCACAAAATGAAGCCAATCTTGATCTTGTTTGTACACCACTTGTGATATCTCCAATAATATGATCCAAAGGATGATCCTTGGCAATAGATGTAGGTTGAAGTGTTGGAAGTTGATTTCTTGTATTTGGTTGATCATTGGGTAGAGATGATGAACTATCTTGTTGATCTTGAGTTGGATAGAATGAACTAGCTTGATTGTCATTGAGTTGCACATTGGATGAAGGATTCAATTGATCTTCAATGTCTTGCTCATCATCCACTTGCTTTGGGCGAATGTCCCCAATATCCATGTTCTTCATTGCATTGGCCAATGGTTCACCTCTCACATCATCATGATTGTCATTCTCATCTTGAGATCCATTAGTTTCATCAAACTCCACATCATGTACTTCCTCAACTATGCCATGAGTAAGATTCCATACTCTATATGCTTTGCTTGTAGTTGAGTAGCCAAGTAAGAAGCCTTCATCACATTTCTTCTCAAATTTGCTCAATCTTGCACCTTTCTTCAAGATATAGCACTTGCAACCAAACACTCTAAAGTATGCAATATTTAGCTTTCTTCCATTCAATAGCTCATAAGGTGTCTTCTCAAGCATCTTGTGGCAATAGAGTTGGTTGCTATAATAGCAAGCCGTGTTGATAGCTTCGGCCAAAAAAGAATCACTCACATTGTATTCACTAAGCATAGATCTTGCCATATCAATGAGTGTCCTATTCTTCCTCTCAACAAGCCCATTTGATTGAGGTGTATACTTGGCCGAGAATTGATGTTTGATTCCATATTCATCACATAGCTCATCAACTCTTGTATTCTTGAATTCACTACCATTGTCACTCCTTACTCTCTTGATAGTTGTTTCAAATTCATTTTGGCATCTCCTGACAAAGATCTTGAATGTGTCAAATGTTTCACTCTTGTCACTAAGAAAGAATACCCATGTATATCTAGTGAAATCATCAACTATCACAAAGTCATTCTTGTTTCCACCAATACTTGTATATGCGGTTGGTCCAAACAAGTCCATATGCAAAAGCTCAAATGGTTTGCAAGTACTCATAATGCTCTTGGTAGGGTAAGTATTTCCAACTTGTTTGCCAGCTTGACAAGAGCTACATAGCTTATCTTTCTCAAATACCACATCCTTCAAGCCTCTAACTAGATCATGCTTGACTAGTTTGTTCAATTGCCTCATTCCAACATGACCAAGCCTTCTATGCCATAACCAACCCATGCTAGATTTGGATAGCAAGAAAGTTGACAATTGAGTTTCTTTGGCATTAAAATCAACTAAGTATAGATTCTCATATCTAAAGCCTTTGAATATCAAGTTAGAACCATCTACACTTATGATCTCTACATCATCAACTCCAAAGATGCATTTGAAACCAAGATCACAAAGTTGAGCTACGGATAGCAAGTTGAAGTTCAAGCTTTCTACTAGCAACACATTGGATATACTCATGTCATTTGATATAGAAATCTTACCAAGACCTTTGACCTTGCCTTTGCCATTGTCACCAAATGTGATAGATTCAATCCCATTGCAATCATTTGGCTTGATAGAGTTGAACATTGTTGAATCTCCGGTCATATGTTGAGTGCACCCACTATCAAGCACCCAATGCCTCCCTCTGGCTTTATAATTGACCTACAAAACAATTCAATTCTTCTTAGGTACCCATACTTGATAGGGTCCTCCAAAATTAGTGACTAAGGACTTAGGTACCCAAATAGCTTTCTTCTTTGAGTTCTCATTGGGTGTACCCATGTACTTAGATATCACACCTTTCTTGCCCTTGGTAAGCAAATAACTAGAATCAAAGCGAATAGATGCATGTGTAAATTTGATCTTGCTTAGATTTAGTTTGCAATGTTGCTCATCATGCCCTACTTGCTTGCAACTTGAGCAAAACCGGTCATTACTCTTCACAAAGCGAGGCTTTGGAGTTGCAAAGGCTGCCTTGACTTTCTTGGGGGTATAGACAAGTCCCTCTTTGCATAGAGAGAACCTTTGACTACCCAAGCACTTAAGCAAGCGGGTGTCTCCACCATAGGCATTGCCTAAGGCTAGAGTGAGCTTACCAACCTCCTTCTTAAGGGTCTCATTCTCAACCATTAGCGAAGAATCACAAGTGACAACATCACTAGTAGAAGAGGTAGAGTTAGAAGTGCTACAAGAAGGGTTAGTTGGGGTGATGATGATGGGTTCATTGATTGATTCATTGATTATGTTACAAGTTGATCCCATGTTACTTGTTGAAACATGCTCTTTCTCCTTTTTCTCAACAAGAGATGAGTGAGCCTTTTCAAGCTTAGAGTGAGATTTGCTAAGCTTCTCATGGGCTTCCTCTAGCCTCTCATGAGAAAGATTGAGCTCATCAAAGGATTGCTTGAGAGCTTGAAGCTCTTTTCGCAATGCTTTGCACTCCTTTCTCTTGAGATCAAAGTGAGTCTTAGCATCTTCCAACATTTCAATTAATTCATCTTTAGTGGGTTCATCATCATCATCATCACTAGATTCACTCTTATCATTGGATTGTACCTTAGTGGGCCGAGCCATGAAGCATGTAGAGGGAGTGTCAAAGAGAGAGATCTTGTTCTTCATAGCAATGCTTGCAAGAGCCTTCTTCTTGCTTGATCTCTTCTCATCATCACTTGAGTCATCATCATCACTTGAATCACTATCCCAAGTGACAACATATGAGCCTCCCTTCTTGCTCTTCTTGAGAGTCATCTTGCTCTCTTTCTTCTCTTTCTTCTTGCCCTTCTTCTCATCTTCATTGTCACTATGATGAGGGCAATCCGCAATGAGATGGTCCTTGCTATTGCACTTGAAGCATCTTCTATCCTTCTCATTGAAATTGTGTGACTTCTTCTTCCTTCTTGTTCTATAGCCCTTCTTCTTTATGAACTTGCCAAATTTCTTGACAAATAGAGCCATCTTTTCTTCATCATCATCACTATCACTTGAGCACTCATCATAGCTTGATTCTTCATACTTTGCTTTGCCTTTGATGATGATGTGGATTTGAATGCCACACTCTTCTTCTTCTCATCCTTCTTCTCCTTGTTCTCTCTTATCTTGTCCTTGTCCGCTCTAAAGGTGTCATCGGTAATCACCTCACCAAGGATTTGGTTTGGTGTCATTGTGTCCAATCCGCTTCTCACCAATAGAGTGACTAACATCTCAAATCTTGAGGGTAGACTTCACAAGAACTTGAATGAGAAGTCCTTGTTCTCCACCTTCTCACCAAGTGACTTGAGGTCATTGACAAGTACTTCAAGCCTATTGAACATCTCCGACACATTTTCATCTTTCTTCATCTTGAAGCTAGCAAACTTCTCCTTCAAGATGTATGCCTTGGCCCCCTTCATGGATTGAGTTCCTTCATAGGACTCTTCAAGCTTCTTCCATGAATCATGAGCACTCTCAATGTTCTTGATTTGCTCAAAGACTTCTTTTTAGATTGCATCATGGATGGCACTCAATGCAATATCATTGTTTTGAAGCTTCTCTTCTTCGGCCGCGGTGGGTGCTTCTTCATTCACCACTTCAAACTTTTTGTCGACCACCAACCATACCTTTCGGTTGATTGATTTGATGTGGGTGGTCATCAAGGCCTTCGAATAACTATAATCGGTGCCATCGAACTTGGGTGGCCTCTTGGTGTTGTTGATAAGAGCCATTTTAACATCGTGGGATGTTAAGCCTTGTAGACGGTGTACTAGCTCCGATACCACTTGAAAGGTCTAGGAATGTCTAGAGGGGGGGGTGAATAGCCTAATTAAAATTTCTACAACAACATTAAGCAAACTTGTTAGAATAAAACACGGTGTAAAGCAAGTTTGCACTAGCACTACTAAGGTCGGCAAGCCACCTAATATAAGTCTAGTTACTAGCAAGGTATATCCTATGTCACACACAAGAGCTAGATAACTAGAGATGCTATACTAAGCTACACAAGCTAAGCTAGAGGCTCTACTTTGCAAGAATGTAAAGAATAGTAATGTGAAGCTAGAGATAGAGTGGTTATACCGCCAGGAAGAGAGGAGCTAATAGATAACCAATCACAATATAAGAATCCTCGGTAGAGACAATGATGCACAAGATTTTTTACCGAGGTTCACTTGTTTGCCGACAAGCTAGTCCTCTTTGTGACGATTCACCTACTTGGAGGTTCACGCGCTAATTGGCATCACACGCCAAACCCGTCACCGAGTGCCGCAAAACCAACACAAGATAGGGATCCACAAGTCACGTGCAATACACTAGAGATGTCTTTCGCGAACTCCCGCGAGGAAGACTCAAGAACCCCTCACATTCCACCGATCGGAGCCGAAAACAATCACCTTCCTCCGCTCAACGATCCTCGTCGCACCAAGCCGTCTAGGAGGTGGCAACCTCCAAGAATAACAAGAGCTTCCACGATGACGACGATCACCAAGTGCCAGTAGTATGCAATCAAAGAGCAATGCACATGGATTCACTCAATCTCTCATGAATTATGCAATTGTGTTGAGAGGATTAGTGGTGGGCTTCTCACAAATGAGCACTAGTGTATGAGTGATGAAGTTGTGCAAGAGCTGCCCCCAAGGGCTGGCCATACCACCTTATATAGCCCACACTCAAACACTAGCCGTTTCCACTTAAAAACAGAGCCTCTGCATCCACTCCGGACGCACTTTTCACAGGGGGTCCGGACCATCATCTACGTCCGGACCCACCACCAGCCGAGAGCCAACGGCTCTGCTCAGACCTCCGGACGCTGGCTCCGGTCGCACTCAAGGTGCAGTCCGGACCAACGCTCATGTGTCCGGTCAGGCCCCCTTTTTCAAACGATCACTTCCCGCTCGCGCCACAGACAACCACGTGGCTTCGGACGTACGCAACAATGCGGGTCCAGACTCACTATTCATCCGGTCCGGAAATATTTCCAGAGAACCCGAGAGCTCCCTCTTCTCCTCTTCCACTCCGGACGCAAGTCCGGATCTCTGTCCGGACTATCAACAAAGTCTAGATCCTTTTACACAGAGAGCAACAGAGAGATCCATGCCTCCGAACTCACGTCCGGAGCTCTGCGTCCGGACGGCAGCCATTGTCTGGCTCCCTCTCCTCAGCGCAATAGCCTAGGTTATTCCTCCGGACCCATCACTGATGGTCCGGACTCGACACACGACCTGCGTCCGGACCTCCTCCTCTGTTCGAAAACTTCGCCACCTTCACTCCAACTTCTTCCAAGCTTCCAAGGGCTAACACTAAGTGACCTCAACACTTGTGCACGTGTGTTAGCTTTTATTTCACAATTATCTTGGATTTAGTTGGTTGTTTCACTAGTTCAATTGATTTTAAATACAATGCAATGAACCTAGTGGCACATGATAACTGTACTCTTTCGCAAGAGCTCCCTCCTTGATAGTATGGCTATCTATCCTAAATGTGATCACATCCTCTATGATGTCTTGATCACCAAACCGAAAATGGTTCCTAGCTTTCACCTTTGCCTTCACACCATTTTCCTTTCCACCACCATGCTAGATCTTGTGCTATCCTCACTTGATCCACCTTGCTCCATCACTTGGCATGTACCAACCTATTTCATGATTCACACTTAGAGATCCAAGGTTAGTACTAAGGTAGGTTTCATCAATTACTCAAAACCAAAACACAAGGGGACTCTCAGTGTCGTGCCGAGAGCCGCAGCTGGGGATGTTGCTTAGCCAATGCAAAAGGGCTAGCAGCACGGGAGTAGGCTTTGTTATTGGTGGGAAGGACGATAGCATGTTTGGCAAGATCGGTTAGTGTAGTGGGTTGAGCGAGAGTGAGAAATCCACTACAATTCCCAAGTTCACCAAGTTCACTCCACCTAAGCCTACCAACCCCTCTGCGTTACCTGTGAGAGATGGTGTGTTTGAAGATCCACCCAAAACCACTCCACAGAAGCAAGTGTGGATTGCCAAACCGAATCACCTCCGAAACCCACTTGATACACTACCCGACATCTCTAGTGATCCCCTTCCTAAGAAAGCTAGAGCCACCCAACCCAACAAGAGAGTGCCTACCAAGAGTGCGGTGAGGTACCATTGTGAGTATTGTGAGCGGGATGGGCACTTGGCTGAGTTTTGCTATAGAAGGAAGAGAGATGATCGGAGACAGTTTGAGTTGAACAACCGGGACATGTATCACCCACCAGTTGGAGTGCGTGAACCAGAAGTTCAGAGGCGCACTACTAGTCCTAGAGGTGAAATGCCTCAAGGTGCTAGGCCTCAGGAGGCGAGACCACATGGTGGTCATGCCCGGCGGGGTACCGGTCGTGACCCATACGACTACGGGCCTCGTGGCGGTGGCTTCACTCATCCCTTCTTTAGCGGACCATGTTTTCCCTATCGTGGTGATCGCTATCCCTCCGTGGGGCAGGAGATGTTTGGTTTTTCTCCTAACCCATTCTTTGGGCAAATGGGACAACACTGGTATCCTTCACAGTTTACTAACCCCAGTGTTGCGCCGTTTGCTCACCCTATGTCTTTTTATTAATGTAGGAAGGAGGACCGGAGGAGACTTGGCTTGTGGATTCCGGATGCTCACCCCATATGACCGGAAGTGCCAAGTGGTTCTCCAGCCTCGACCCCGTGTGCCACACCGAGTATATCACTTTTGGGGACAAGAGTAAAGGTAAGGTTGTCTCCCGGGGGTCCATCCGAGTCAATTCGTCTTTTGTTCTCAAGGATGTTGTTTTGGTTGCGAATTTGCATTTTAACCTTCTTTCGGTTTCGCAACTCCTTGATGACGGTTTTGAAGTGAGTTTCAAGCCTAATCTTTCTCGGATTTTGGACTCTCATGGTGAGCTTGTTTGCTGGATTTTACCTTTTGGGAAGGTTTTTCGTGCGGATTTTACTATCTCTTCCAGACCTTCTCGTTGTCTTCTTGCCGGTTCTTCCTCCGAGCTTTGGAAGTGGCATAGGATATTGGGACATTTGAGTTTTGACTTGCTTGAAAGGCTTAGCTCAATGGACCTTATCCAAGGGTTGCCAAAGCTAAAGTTCGAGAAGGATTTGGTTTGCCATCCTTCAGGCATGGCAAGATGGTTGCCGCTTCCCATCCTCCTGTTACTCAGATCATGACCACTCGACCTGGCGAGCTCTTACACATGGACACAGTTGGTCCAGCTCGGGTTAGGTCGGAAGGAGAGAAGTGGTATGTGGTTGTAGTCGTTGATGACTACTCGAGGTACTCATGGGTGTTCTTTTTGGAGAATAAGGATGAGGCTTTTCCTTTGGTTGGAGATCTGATTTTGAGATTGCAAAATGAGCTACCTAAGAATGCCATGAGAGCTATCCGCAGTGACAATGACACAAAATTCAAAAATGCTCACTTTGCATCTCTTTGCTCTTCCTTGGGACTCGACCATCAGTTTTCCTCACCTCACACTCCCCAGCAGAACGGTGTTGTTGAGCGCAAGAATCAGACCCTTGTTGAGATGGCCAGGACGATGCTCGATGAGCATAGAACTCCTAGGCGGTATTGGGCCGAAGCGATCAGTTCTGCTTGCTATGTTTCCAATCGCATTTTCCTCCGAGCTTTCAAGAAAAAGACTTCATATGAGCTGTGATTTGGGAGACCACCCAAGGTAAGTCACCTACGGGTGTTTGGGTGCCGGTGCTTCATCCTCAAAAGGGCGGTAAGTTGGAAAAATTTGAGTCACGGTCTTCTGACGGTATCTTTCTTGGTTATTCTACTCACTCGCGTGCTTATCGTGCACTTAACCTTGAGACTAACCGAGTGATGAAGACTTGTGAGATTACTTTCGATGAAACTATGCCCTGTGTTTCCACTGCTTTTGAGCTTGCAGGTGATGATGAGGTGAACACTAGCATTTTTGTGGAGGAAGAGCAGGATGCCGCCGATTGGGGTGATCCCGAGCCGACTCTACTGGCTGCCCTAGTCGACCCTGCCACGTCCACTTCGGCTCACGTCCCCGACCCGAGTACTTCCTCTACATGGGGGCCGTTCGAGCAGCTTCCTCAGTCGGTGCCCATTGCACCTGAGGGAGCTCCAACTGCTGTCAAGGGGGAGGCTACTTCTTCCAGGCAAGCTCCCCACTACATCCAGCAGTAGCACCTGCCGGAGAACATCATCGGCGACATTGACCGTCGATTCATGCGGTCCAGGTCCTATCTCTCTCACTTTGCTCATTCGGCTTTTGTCACGTATTTTGAGCCCCGAGATGTTGGACACGCTTTGATGGATCCGAATTGGGTTAATGCCATGCATGAGAAGTTAGAAAACTTTGAGCGAAACCATGTTTGTGTCTTAATTCCTCCACCACCTAGTTGCCACCCCATAGGTACCAAATGGGTTTTCAAAAATAAACAAAGTGAAGATGGGGTGGTAGTGCGCAACAAGGCTAGGTTGGTAGCTCAAGGCTTTTGTCAAAAGGAGGGAATATACTATGAGGAAACCTTTGCTCCCGTAGCTTGTTTAGAAGCCATTAGAATCCTTCTAGCTTTTGTGGCTTCTAAGGGTTTTAAACTTTTTCTAATGGACGTTAAAAGTGCTTTCTTAAACGGCTACATAGAGGAGGAAGTTTATGTTAAACATCCTCCCAGTTTCAAAAATCCCAAGTTTCCAAACCATATTTTTAAACTTCACAAAGCTTTGTATGGTTTGAAACAAGCCCCTAGAGCATGGTATGATAGATTGCGAACCTTCTTGCTAGCTAAGGGTTTTAAAATGGGATCGGTAGATAAGACGTTGTTTCTCCTCAAGCAAGGCAAAGACACTCTCCTTGTCCAAATATACGTGGATGATATCATCTTTGGTGGTTCTTCTCATGCTCTTGTTGCCAAGTTTGCAGATCTTATGAGTAGGGAATTTGAGATGAGCATGATGGGAGAGTTGACTTTCTTTCTCGGGTTACAAATCAAGCAAACCCGGGAAGGGACGTTTATGCACCAAGGCAAGTACACGAAGGACATTCTGAAGAAGTTTGACATGGGTGAGGCAAAGCCTCTTTTGACGCCCATGTCGACTACGACTGCCTTGGATGCGGACGAGGAAGGAGAGGCGGTGGATCAGACGGAGTACCGAAGCATGATCGGGTCGCTTCTGTACTTGACAGCGACTCAACCGGACATTCAGTTCGCCGTCTGCTTGTGTGCGCGCTTTCAGGCGTCTCCACGGACTTCGCACAAGCAGGCGGTGAAACACATCATGAGGTAGTTGCGCTTCACTCCCGAATTTGGTCTTTGGTTTTCCACCTCCTCCTCTCTTGTGCTTTGTGGTTATTCGGATGCTGACTTTGCCGGTTGTCGTCTTGATCGGAAGTCCACTTCTGGGACTTGCCTGTTTCTCGGGTCTTCTCTTGTGTCTTGGTCTTCTCGCAAACAGTCTAGCATGGCTCAGTCGACTTGTGAAGCTGAGTACGTCGCTGCCGCTAGTTGTTGTTCACAGTTGATTTGGATGATTGCAACTTTGAAGGATTTTGGTCTTGTGCTTACTAAGGTGCCTCTGCTTTGTGATAGCACGAGTGCAATTAGTGTGGCCAAAAATCCTGTGCTTCACTCTAAGACCAAGCACATTGACGTTCGCTTTCACTTCTTGCGAGATCACTATAAGAAGGGCGACATTGACCTCCGGCATGTCGAGACCCACAACCAGCTTGCGGACATTCTCACAAAACTGTTGGATCAAGTTGCGTTTTCTCGCCTTCGGGGCGAGTTGGGTGTTTGCTTCCCTTTTTAGTTGAGGTAAGATCTTTGTGTATCATAGTTCTTTTTGGTTCTTATTTGTCTTTTCTTTGACTTTCTTTCTTTTTGATGTCTTTTTAGCTTTTAATTGGTGTCATTGCATTTTGCATCTCATTTGCATTTGTGACATAGTTCATTTTAAGCTTCATACCTATAGCTGATATAATGAATCTATGCTCTGTTTGAGGTGCTTTATGTCTCTATGGTGTTGCCTAACTTAGACTCTCTTTGATCTCATGATATGCAATAGAGCTAAGTTAGAAAAGCTTTAAAACTGAACTTAATTCCCCATGTCACCTCTGAAATGGCACTAGCATGTGTAGGCTTTTGAAGATCCTTCTTGGTTGTTTTATATATAGCTTGTAACTATGGCTCTTCATTGTTTCATTCACTTCCATTGAGAACCATGTTTAAAATTGATCTAAAATGAAATAGCTCTCTGAATAGTGAATTGAAAAGATCGAGTTGGGTTCGCATTGTGAGCACTTCACCGTGTGTTTGAGACTGCTTCCCATATGGGTTGAACTTGAGCGGTGTCGTGTATGACCGAAACCGGTGTGTCAAGTCCTTTGACTTCGCCCGGTTGGTAAGTGGCATCACCTTGCTTACAACCACTCGCATACAACTTGAAATGTGCCTAAAACTGAAATTTGACTGCAAAACTCTAAAACTTGAAAAATTCATTCAGTTGGGTAATTGGTTTGTTGTATGAACTTTGCTAGGCATAATTCTACTTGCTATACATGAGATAGCTTTGAGATAGATCCTATCTTGTTTGCCTTATCTAGTTGTCTCTAGGAGGTCATACCCTTTCTCTGCTCTCACATGTAATGCTCTCTAAAATAGCTTCTAAAGTGATCTTAAGCTCAACTTGAGTCTATGTTAGGCACGTAGAGCTTTTCCTATTCTCACAGGATCACATCACTTAGAGCATCTTTTCATTGTGTTAGCTCTAAGTATGAAGCTTTTTGCACTCATTTTGCATATCATGGCTTTTATGGCAAAAATCTTGAGTTTGGAGTTTTTGATGAGCTGCATGTATCAACAAGGGGGAGAAAGGTGTGCATTTCATCCTCATATTCATCCAAGGGGGCGTTTTTTATGCACTTCATACTTGCACTATTCAAGGGGGAGAAATTGTGTGTTGTGAGCCTTTTAGGTCTTCCAATTGGTATCTTGAGAAATCTTTTGGATTAAGGCAATTTGGTATCTCTTTTGGCTTAAGGCAATTTGGTATCTCTGTTGGCTTCTTGAGCTTTGACAGGTTTCGATTGGCTTTGTGAGCGTTATTTGGTTTAACTGGTATCCTTGAGCTTCTTTTGTTGCTTCAATTGGTATTTCTGAGCTTTGAGAGCTGTGATTGGTATCTTTGGCTTGCTAGCGGTGTTGAGCCCGCTTTCTGCCTCTTCTTGAGGGCTAGCTTTGTTTTGCTTCTCTCAAGTGACCCCGTTTTTGGCTTTCTTAGCTTTTTGGTCATTTGGAGAGCTTTACCTTGTGGCTCAAATCTGAAATGCACTTGTGCTGACAATGCACTCATCAAGGGGGAGATTGCGAACACATGGTGGATGAATACCCATGTGGTTCAGTTTTGTGATGAGTGATTTCCCAACACTTGAGCGTTTAAGTTTGAGTGGCTTACCCTAACCTCTTTGTGAAAGAAAATGTGTGCCTATCTATCAGCTTGTGGTGTGCAGGTGCTATGCCTAGTGACAGTGGTCAATTGCGTGGAGAAGGTCAAGTAGAGGCTTGCCGTGCCGATAGACTGAGAGCGGTGAAGGGCGGAAGCGGGGCTCAGACTGAGGCACCATGGACGCTGGTGGACTAGCTGTGGTGGATAGTACCTGGCACCGGCGAGTGCGTGAAGACATGGAGGTAGACCGAGTCGACCGAGTCAAGACGGCGGATGAGCAGGTCGAGCGGAGGCTCATGGGACTCGTAGTCCGACCGGCCAAGGACAAGGTGGCTCGAGTCGAGTGGTTTGGGCCTCAAAACCATCCGAGGACAGTTTCCGAGTTTGGGCCTCAAAACTCGAGGTTCGGTAGTAGAGCTGAAAGCTACCGGTGGCGGGTTTCGCGGGTTTGGGCCTCAAAACCCGGGCGGCTTTTCCGAGGAAGCGGGTATGACACGTGGAGGAATCCTGGAGGTTGCGTCGAGGCGTCGACAACTCCTGGCAGGAAGCGGGGCCGTCCATTCAAAATGCGGGAGATATTTTTCGGAGCTTAGACTACAATGCTTAGGCTAGGTAGTTCACTCAATGTATCTAGGGGGGTCTTTGGGAAATAGCCAAAGCCCGATAAGTAGGGGTGAAGGGGTATCCCTCATCCCACCTATTGAACCCTAATCATTTGCACCACCTCTCTCTCTAACCTCTCTCTAGTTCATGAGGGCCCTAGGTTGATTTCACCAACCTTTGTAAGAACTCACAAATCTTTTGGTGGGAATCGGAGGCCTTACCCTCCGTAGGCCCTCGCACCTTTGATTTCATGACCGTGTCCCGTTTTGCTTGCGTTCTTCGTGATTTGGTTTTTGCTCTCTCTATCTTTTCTTTGTTGCCGAGATGAGAACTCTTGATTGAGAGGAACTTTGCAAAATCCGTTTGAACCAAGTTCTTCGTACTTGTGAGGAGCATCTTTGCACTGGAGGAATTTCCCTAAAACCTCATGAGCACATAGATCGGGCGATTTCTTTGATGCGTTCTTCGTTTTTCTCTCTTTTCCCCCCAAATCTCTTCTTCCCATTTACTCACACAAAATTGAGCGATGATTTCTTCGGGATAGCTCCTCCATAGCACTAGGATCATGCCTACAAAGTTTGGTTGCTATTGGTGAACATTTGGTCGTGATTTGGAAGGATTTGGCGGAGAGAAAATTGTTTTCACGGGTTTCAGCAGTTCTGTTCGTGAGCTCCGGACTAGGCTCCGGACGATTTGCCCTTAGCTCCGGACCATAGCAACTGGTCCGGTGGTCTTGACCAGTGATTCTGTCAAGCAGCGAAGGGCGTCGGACGAAGCTCCGGACTACTCAGCTTTTAGGCTTCGGACCATTTTCCATTGGTTCGGCGGCCTTGACTAGGGAGTCAGCCCTCCAGCCTGTAGCACGAGACTAGTCCAGAGGTGGACGTCTGGAGCTAGGGTGCTCCCTATGTGGTTTTGGCAGAGGCAAGGAATAGCACCGGACTAGTCCGGAGACTAGTCCGACGGTGGTGTCCGAAGCTTGGGTGCTCCCTGCATGCTTTTGTGAGACAAAGGGAAATGATCGAACCAGGCTCCGGACCTTGTCCATTGGTCCGGAGGTCCTGACTGAAGTGGTCCGGAGGTTGCTGTTTGTTGTTGTTCTCGCTTGTTTGGCTTAGGTTCTTGCCTCTTTTTCGTAGGGGTTGAGAACTTGGTTTTCGGGGTTTCCGGTGAGCACCCAACAACTGGGTTTGGTTTTTGGGAAGAGTGGCCCGAATATTTCGAGAGAAATTTGAGGCTCCCATTCACCCCCTCTGGTCGCCGTTCTCGGTCCTTCAATTGGTATCAGAGCTGGTTAAGGATCAATCCACCTTACACGGTTCTTGATCCGCGAAGGCGACATGGAGCGAGGTGCTCGTAAACCTCCTTATTTTCATGGAACCAACTTTGCCTATTGGAAGGTGCACATGTCCGTTTACCTCCAAGGGCTTGATACGAAGTTTTGAGAGATTTGTGAGAATGAGGACTACATGGTTCTTGGTGCTCGGATCACCGATCTCCAAGTCACGCAACATGCATCAAACGCAAGAGCCCATAGCATACTCTTCTCTTGTTTGTCTCTTCCGGAGTTTGAGCGGGTTTCGAGTCTCACTACGGCACGGGAGATTTGGCAAACACTCTTGAGATACCATGAGGGCAATTCTCAGATCAAGTCCAGACTCTTCGACACGTACCGTAGAGAGTACGAGAACATCACTCAGTTGGCCGACGAATCTGTTGACGGGATGTTCACTCGCTTCCAATCTATCGTCAACAAGATGCGTGCTAATCGAGCCAACTTGCCTTATGATGATGATGAGATGGCTATCAAGCTTTTGCATGCTCTTGATCGGAAGGTGTGGGAGATGAAGGTGGCTGCCATTCCAGAGTCACCATGCTATGATACCCTGACCGTGGACGAGCCGTTCAGCAAGCTCAAGTCCTCGGAGATTGACCACCAGACTCGGGCCAAGCTCGAGAACCCGTCGAACCCATCTATGGCGTTGGTTTCCGGCCCCTGCGGTGTGTCTTCTTCTTCCTCTAACCCTTCACACTCTTCGTTCGCTTTGTCTTTGATCTCGTGACAGAGGAACAAGTGGAGGCGCTTAGAGATGATGAGTTAGCTTTGGTCATCACTAAGTTCTCACGGTTTCACAACAACCGTTTGAACCGACGACGTGGTGGCACGGCCAAGGGGTGCTACCATTGCGGTGATGAGGATCACTTCATCGCAAACTGCCCCAAGAAAGCTGCGGGGGACTTCACCAAGCGCAAGAACAAGCGCGAGCACCGTTTCGACGGCAAGCACAAAGCCAAGGCCAGCTTTCACCAGAGATCCGCAAAGAAGGTGCTTGACAAGGTGAAGGCTGATCATCGAGCCTTCCTCGCCTCCCTCAGCGACATCGAGTTCTCCTCCGACGGAGGCTCTTCTTCGAGCGACGATGAGTCGAAGGGAAAGGTTGAGGACAAGCTCAACGACCTATGCTTCTACGCCGACGCCAAGCACGATGGCTTTTGCGCCATTGTGATTGAAGAAGGCAAGGCCGGCAAACGCAAGAACGACTCTGACTCCGAGTCCGACTCTGAAACACCCGAGGTAACTCCCACCATTGAATCCCACTCTCTCTCGAGCTTGAGACTTTGAGTGCCACATACATGAGTCAGGACTCCGTGCTCAAGCGTGTGATTAGAGAGAGGAACGACTCTAAGGCGAAGTATCTTAGCGCGCTTCATGAGCTAAATTTTGCTAAGTCGTCTATGGTGGTTACCGAGGAGGTAGAGTGTGATGCTTGTGCCATTCACATGTCTGATCTTGTCACTCTTCAGGACAAGTATGACGCTCTACTTGAGGAGGTCAGTGAGCACAAGTTTCATGATTTTCGGAATCCGTTTGCATTTTATATAATTAAAAAACTACTCGCACCGAAGTTAGCGACGTTGCCCTGTGAGCACGTTGATCGAACTTTCGAGACAGGTCATGGATATGGATCGCAGTGGGTCGGGCCTAGACCGAAAACCCGCGGGTTTCGGGTCCGGCGGGGCCGGGGCGGGTCGGGGGCGGGATCGAAGTCGCCCCCACGGATGCCCCGTTACAGACCCGAAATGGTAGAAGCTACTAAAAAGCCCACAAGAAGTGGCCCAACCCAACTAAGTTTACCCTAGGTATCTATACAAAAATCCTCTTCCTCTCCCCACCCTTTCCTTTGCCCCAGCCGCAGTAGCAAGCCACGCACGCAGCTCGCCCTTGTCCTCCGCTCTCCGCTGCCCGCGTCTCGCCCCTCGCACGCACGCAACACGCTAAGCACACGCATCCGCACCGCGCACGCGGCCTCTGCTCTCCGCTGCTCGCCCCTCACATCCACGCACGCAGCACGCTGCGCACATGCATCCGCGCCGCGCGCGCGGCCTCCGCTCTTTGCTGCACGCGGGTGTCCGGCAAGCCGCGCCATACCTGCCGGTGAGCCGTCCTCCGGCCTGTGCCGTCCACCGGCGAGCCGTCCTCCGCCCTCTGTCGTTCGCCTGTCGGCGAGCCGTCCTCCGCCCGCTGCTGGTGCTTCTTCGGTTGCTGGATCCCAAGTGCAGCTGTTGGGGATAGTCCTCGTCAGGTTGCTGAAAGTCGGGTCTCGGGCCCCGTCGGGTTTCGGGTCCCCGTCGGGTTTAGGGGCGGGGGCAGAATTGAGCCCGAATCGGGGTTCGGGTTCGAGGCGGGTTTAATTGGCGGGTTTCGGGTGCGGGTCCGCGGATGCTCCACCCGCCTCGAACCCGACCCGTTGCCATCTTTAGTCATGGATTTAGCTATTATTTGCACTACCAAACAAGGATAACATTTTTCGAACGAAAGAAATCTATTATTTCATGCACATGCAGTTCAAATAAACATTAAGCGGGAAAATTGAAAAAAACAAAATAAACTAAGGAAATATACCAAAAAGCAATGAAAAGCTTCCAAATTTGAACATGTTGTTTTACATAGTTCAATAAGCACACACAAAAAATTGGGAGAAAAAAACAAAAAAAAATAATTAAGTTGCCGAGTGCCTAGGGTTGGCACTAGGTAACTTAATTAATTTGCCAAGTGCCTAGGGTGGCACTCGACAACTTAATTTAGTTGTCGAGTGCCGGCAACTTAATTTAAGTTTTTGAGTGCCAAACGTCAGGCACTCGACAACTTGAACGGAGCGGGATGACGTTAGCCCTCCTAGTAAAGTGCCGAGTGTATTTTTTTGCCGAGAGTCGGCACTCGGCAAAAAGAATTAAGTTGCTGAGTGTTTTTTTGCGAGTACTAGGCACTCGACATTTATTTAGTTGACGAGTGCAAAATTTTGCCGAGTGTGACATTGGGCAAAAAAATTAGTTGCCGAGTGTTCGATATTTGGCACTCGACAACTTATTTAGCACTTGGCAAATTGTCGTTTTCCTATAGTGAGCTATTTCGATCTTCAAAATTTACTGGAAGGCTCAGTTTCTTTCATGTTAGGGCTATATATGAAGATCAGTTTCAATTCTTGAACTTTGCATTTTGGAGTCAATTTCATCCATGAGTTATCAAAGTGGGTTTCAGTCCTCAAACTTCCATTTTGAACTCAACTTTGCCCATTGTCCTACATGGAACACTGCACTGTTGCGCCTAATCAGCTCCAACACCACCAATGATTAGAGATATAGAAAAACAGTATTCATCCCAAAAACTCTTTAATGAGCATTAATAATTTAAGTTGTCATTTTTAGTGTTATCGTGTAATGGTTGCATTCCCAAAAACTCTTTAATGAGCATTAATAATTTAAGTTGTCAATTTTAGTGATCATTTTAAAAGTTTAGCGATAAAACTAAGCCTAAAAGAATTTTTTGAGGACTAAAGTGGCCATTTTAAAAATATATATTAAGGACAAAATCGAGCCTTGTGCGATAGTTGAAGAACCAAAACAAAGTATTTATCCGAAAGAGATAGAGACACTAGGTTTAGATCTAACTGAGTGGGTATGTAATACTACCTACCTTTTTCTTCCTCCGTTCTAAAATACAAGAGCGATATAAGTTTATCATAAGTCAAATTATGTTAACTTTGAATAATAATAGTTAGGACTTCAAATTAGCATCATTGGATATATGTTATGAAATATATTTTCATAATTTACATATTTGATGTAATAAATATTAATATTCTTCGTTATAAATACATTGTGTATAGTTTGACTTAGGATAAACTTGGATCCCTAATAATATAATTCTGAATTCTGAATCATAAGTAGATGTACGACGAGATCGAAATCTCTTTTATCTTCAGACTATATATACTATGTATTTGTTTACAACAAACCTGGCACATAGTTGGTCCTTGGTCAAGACGGTAGAAATCGAGGAAGGAAAAGGGGCCACCAAGAAGCACCAGGCCTTGCATGAAGGTGGCCAATAATTCTGGAGCTATCGCAAACTCACCCGGGAGTCTCTCTTGGGCTCACCTTGATTACCCTGATTGTCACCTTCCATCCAGCCATGCATGCATGGATCCACTATTTTATTTATAGTACGTAAAAGGTGTTGACCGGCCGTACGTTTAATAATTAAAAAGCCGAGCCACTCGTCTAGCTTGCATTGTGATTTGTGAACCATCTGAACTAGAGCAACAGTTGTTTAGCATACATGCATGCATTGTACTAATTCTTTTACCATGGCCAAGATCCTCCTACTGGTCGTCCTTGTTGCTACCATCACAGCCGTGGAAGCCACCACTCCTTCGCAATCGTCCAGCAAAGCTGACAAGACGATCAACGAGGTGAATCTGACACTGAAGAAGGTTTTCGACGACGTCATCGCCTCCACCCCGCCGGCCAAGAAGAAGGAAGCCATAGATGCAACCTCTAAGCAGCTTCGCATCGCCGAGCGCGCCCTCGCAAAGGCCTACAAGGCAGCAGGAGGCGAGGAGAAGGTGGCAAAACTTGCCATGAAGTACGACTTGCACGCCAAGATCGTCATGGAGGCACCGCCGGCTGTGAAGCTGGAGAGGATGGAGGAGTTGTTCAACGCGATGGCTGCACCCAACCACAAAGATTGCCTCAACGGCAGCGTCGACGACAAGCCCTTCTGCGAGACCGTCTCCAAGCTGCAGAAGGCCTTCAAAGAAGTCCGCTCTGCCGTCGCGCATGGCAAGAAGGAGGAAGGTATTGATGATATATTCCTCGTCAATCAAGAATTCGCCCCCACTATCAGGGCTATCAACAAGGCGTACGCGGATGGAGACGACAAGGAGATCGCCAAGGTTCTAGCTACCTACAACAAGTGTGCCGATGCGATCCTTGCGGCTGCGCCCGCTGAAAAGTTCAAAGTGATGCAAGAGAGCATCGCGGCCGCTTCCCGTGCATCCGGAAAGCCATAGTGCATGATGCCACTGCCACCACAACTTTAATTTCGACCACTTTGCAACGACACCATATCCATACGCTCATCTCGGCACCGTACCAATTAGTGTTCTTTGGTCATGTTTGGATCCCTTGGCAAATGACAAATGGTAAATAGCAAATAACACATATATATATAAAGACAATTATACTCCTAATAATTACACTCTCATTTACATGTAATGCATAGGAGGGAGGGGTATGAGTGGAAGAATTTTCTATTTACCTTTATTTGTCACTCGACAGATGGTAAATTTTTACACTTTTACCATTTTTTACATTGCATGTTTGGATCCATTTGCTAAAAAGTAGCAATTCTTTTGTTCTTTTGTCAATTTATCAATTTACCAAGGGGATCCAAACACCCCAAGTAGTTCGGTAATCCTGCTATTACTTTCCTAAGATGTGTGTTTGTAATTCACTATATTTTTAAATAGTGAAAAACGTGCCAAGACACGTACGCTAAAATACTCCGTTTTTTTCTTGTGAGCAAATATGTAATTTTAATATGCGTGATCCCATTAATGTAAACAAATGATGCAAAAGAAAAGGCTTTTATACTTCTGTCCATGTAATCCCGCATGATAAGTAGTGGGTTAAGACTTAAAAAACATATCAAATAGTTTTTTTCATATGCTCTAGATCCAGATTAATACATTTAATGCATATTTTTTATAAATAAGATCAAACTACGTTCTGCAAAAAAAAATACTTCAAAATTATTAGATAATAATTTATGTCACAAATGTGATAACACTTTGAATTCAGTTGTGATAAGACTTCATGAGTGAAAGAAAATTATAACCTAGGGAATGTCGAAAAGCTTATTATCACTGTTGGCCCAAATTAGGTTGTGTTTGATTTTATAGGTACATAAGGCTTTGCTATGTAACATAGTAACAATTGTGTATCTAAAAAACCTAAAATGATCTATAGATTGAAATAAAAAAAAATTAGGTGGAGACCCTCTACATCCAACCTTCATTCATACAAACCCACCTTAGATAGAAGCTATGTGCCCAAAAAGCTCATCATATAGCCCGGCTCAAGCTTAAACTTCGGTGGGTCTCTTACAACTCCGTGTGATGGGCTTCTTGGGTCATGTTGCTTCCATCCAAGATGGGTCTACAAGGAGGCGTGGTGCAATGAGTCTGAATCCAATCTTTTTCGTTGAATGGAGGGAGTATCACGTTACTAAACAATGAAACTTACATAAGTACAACTTTTTATTAATAACGCCTTTTGTGATGCCAATAATGAACTTTTTCAATGGTGCTCAAACAACTGTAAATCAAATCAGGATCAAAATTAGTAAGGTTTTGCACACGAAAGATTCAACGACTCTTCAGTGTCGATTAACTGATTGATGCCTTGTTTATAAAATAATTTTATTAGAACACTGAAAAATGCAACATCTATAAGCTCGGATGTGTATCTTACAGCAGAACAAGTTATATTACAAAATCATGTTAAAAAGCATTTCAAATAAGAATATTCTCATAATCTCCGATCTGCCAGTTGTAAAAAGAAGCACTATAAATAGAGCTCCATGTCAATAAAGAGGAGTTTTTTTAGTAACAAAACTTCGGACACAATATACCTTCGATTCTCATTTCAGCATTCATTTTTCTTACCGTGCAAGACTTGGGTCGAGGATAGCAAAACCATTTCCCATTCGAGCATCTGGAAAGCTAAAAAAAAGCAAAAAATAAAATAAAATAATAAAGTAACTAAAAATAGAAGGAAAAAAACAAAAGCTCCATTCGATGAGAACAACAAAACTATTCCCAGGCAAAACAAACGAAAATTACTAAATCTATATAGTTTTATGGGCCCGATTGCTCTACCACTGAGCTATGGACCCGCTTTTTTTTAATTATTTTGGAATATTATTTCTACTAGCAAAATATGCTCGTGCGTTGTACCGGGTCGTACAATTTATTATCTGATATACCATATCGTTGGCAAATGTAATTATATGTAGTATATATATGTGTGTGCGCGCGCGCAAGGTGATGCTCTCGACTTCCAAGCCCACCAGAATAGCAGTTCAGCGCATTCAATTCAAGTTCCAACTCCCAACTGCCGGTTCATCCCCACACCGGCCAAATTAGATATCCCCCTGCACAAGCTCAAAGGTTTCTCCATCCTTATCCGTTCACCCAACGCAGACCTGACTCCTTTTCTTACATCTCGCATCACATGTTGATATGGAGGCAACCAGCACGGGGTACGCGGCGTGATGGCTCGCGGTGGACGTCTCTTGCGCCTGCTACCCGCGGTGCTGCGACCGGTCACGCCCTCGACGGACAGCACGGTCAACGGTGCTTGCGCGGCTCGGCCACTCGCCCCTTCTTGGCTTGCACGGACGTCCGAGTCCAACGAATGCGTTGGGGCTCGCAGTCACGCCCTCAACGGTCGGCACGACGGGGCCGCTTAATGGCCAGGACTGCTGGCCCACGCGGCCGCCTCCGCCTCGGCGAGCTCGTCGCGCTTGACCGCCGCGGCCCCCGCTGGCCAATAGCAGAAGTCGAGCGCGTCCCCGTTCCAGTCCTTGGCCGCCGCGGCGGTCGGGGAGGACGACGCAGCGGCCGGCGTACGACGTGAGGAGCCCCGCCATCTCCTTCTTCGCCGCGGCGGCGCGGAAGGCGCGGCTGCGCCGCGCCCAGTCACAGAGCGCGCGGTGGACACGCGCACGGCCGCGAGCATGATGAGCTCCTCCACCGCACACGGGAAGCAGCAGCACACCGCGGCACACTCCACCGCTGTCACGCCCGTCCTATTCTTTTTTCCTTTTTTCTATAGATTTCTTCTTTTTCTTTTTCTTCCTTTTTTTATATGGAGTCTGGTATTTACTTTTTTTTCCTTTTTTATATGGAGTCCGGTTCATAACGTGCCCTTTTTTTCTTTTCCTTTTTTATTGTGTCCTTATTTTATCCGTACAAAATACGGTATTTAAGGGAGATGAATAAAAAAAATGGATGGACGAAAAAAAAACCTGAAATTTTGGTTCTTTTTATATATATATATATATATATATATATATATATATATATAAAAGTTTAGACGGAAGAAACTCTTCGTTACTGGATAGTTAGAGAGGAACGGATCTAAAAAAGAATGGATGGACAAAAAAGAGTCTGAAATTTTAACTCTTCATTAATAGGTATAGATTTATTAGTCAATGTACGTTCCATCCAGATTGGATTTCCTCTGTGACACGTTTACTGATTCGAGATCATCAATTGTGCAAAAGGAGGACGTATCGAGCACGAAGCACCGAGCAGACCGATCCAAAACAAAACAGATCACTCGAATCGAAACGGCGCATAGAAGCTTCCTACTCTTGAATCTTGATCCACCTGCCTGGTGGATGGCGCCAAGCACCAAGCAGCTAGCCCCTCCTTCCGTAAGCCCAGGATCCGTCCCTCCCATGGACAAAGTAGTACCAACCTCCATTACCTTGCTGCTTGCGGCTTGTACACTCCTCGTGCAGCTGAATTAACCAAACTCGATTATGTATTATTATCTCAGTCGAGACAAGCGCAGGAGCACCCGGCAGAGGTGTCGGTCTCGGTCTCGGGAGCACAATCCAAACCAAAATAAACCTACACCTCCATTATACTACTAGCTTCCAAAGCGACCAGCCAACCCCCGGCCCTGGATTAATAAGATAAGCTAAGCCGCCCCCCTACCTACCACTGTCCATCACCTTTTTCTTTTCAAATCTCCACCTCCAAAGTCCAAACCATTGGCTTGGCGCCTCCTCCCTCTGCATGCAGTGCTACCCTTCGCCACGGCCTCGCTCTTCAATAAACCAAACACCAGCCGTGCTTGCCAGCCTTCTCCTTTCCTTTCCGCTGCTTCTTCTTGCACACGCTGCGCCACAGCCAGAGCCAGTCAAATCAACCACACTGAGCCGCACGATGCCACCGCTCGACGTCGGCTCCCTCGTCTCCTCGCACGATGGCGGCGCTGAGCTGAAGGCAGCGTGCGGCTGCGAAACCGCCGCGGCGTCAACGGAGTACTGCGACGACCCGTACGCCCCCGCGGAGTCTCTCCGGCTGCGGATCGGCGAGGACATCGACTGGAGCGACGTCGGCGCCGCCGTGGCGGTGGTGCTGGAGCGGGGCGATTCCACCAAGGGCGCCGCCGCCAACCCCAAGTGCGCCGCGCGCAGGAGCGCCGCGAGGAGCTCGCTGCTGTCTGCGCCGAGGGCGGTGGCCGTGGTCATCGGCGGCCTGCTGCCGGCTGGGGCTGGCAAGGCAGCGCGCGACCACGGCAGGCGCCGCTCCCCGTGCCACCAGCTTCCGCTTGGGCTTGGCGGTCGCGCGAGGGTATTCGCGGCCGGGGAGGCCGCGGCGGCTCGTCGTCATCAGCCTGAGCCTGGGTCGCCCAAGGTGTCCTGCCTCGGAGCCGTCCGGTCGCAGCCGAGGACCGCGGCTGAGGGTGAGGGCATCACTAGTATTGGGCGCCGCTGGTCGGCGTGGTTGGTGGCCGATGTCATGTTCTGCTGCTGGAACGGTCGCCGTCACAGGAGGCCGGCGGCGAGCGAAGCCGAGTAGAGTAGCCAAGGCGCCTCGGGGCATGGCACTAGGAACATCAGATCGGTCGATCGAGTAGGTGTGTGCGGTGTGCCTGCAGGCCATGTACTGTCGGCCACATGGATAATTATTTTTCTTGTTTAGATTTAGATGTAGGTTTTGTCAGTTCACGCGACGCACGGCCGGAGTACCTCGTGCCTTCCCTGTACACGGATCTTCACTTGAAATGTAATTTGAATTTCAACTTTGTCTTGGCCCTCTGCCTCCACATTGTCGTGTCTATAGTCACCCTTGCTATACAATATATATATATATATATATAAATAATCTTTAGATTTTCCCTTATTTTTAAGGTCCACAATCTGGATTGTCAAGTGATATTTGTTTCAAGTGATTTGCTATTTGTCCGTCGACTGCTTTTTGTTTTTGTTTTTGGATCTCTCTAATTCTCGGTTGTCAAGATTCGTCTTGTATTTTCGGGTGTAGACCCGCCTAGTGGATTCTAAAACCAGCATTTGAAACCGATAACCTTTTTTTAAAAAAACTGTGCCCATTGATTCGTTAAGGTTGTCTCCAAACTCAAAATAGTTCTCCTACATAATACCTATAGCCACCAACATAGTACTATACAGAAGACTCTTTTGGGTGTGAAGAGTGGCATAAACCAAATTTAAGTATTCTCTCTCGTTGAGACCTACTTGAAAAATAGTTGTCTTTTGTGTTACGTTATGTTGTTGGAGAAAACAAAAAATAGGTATTGAACCCTTTGTCTATAGCGTTGTCCAAAGGACAAATGTGTCTTATATTTTCGGTCACGCTTATTGGAGACAGTCTTAGCCTCTACCGCTTTCTTCTATTTTTCCCCAAATCGACTCTCTGTCTTCGCCACGCCTGATGTGGGTGATCGGGCGGAGCCGCTTTTGGTCGTGCTTGTACCATGTTGTCGGTTGCCGAGTACCCTCGTCCATCGCGGTCACAACCGTCATGGATCTCCTTTGCTGCGGTCGCTCGGGCGGTGGGCGGCGCTTGACATGTTGTGATGTTCAGGGGAGCATCTCCACCACGAGTCACGCGATCGCTGCACGGTGGTTCCCCTTGTGCTCGGGATGTTAGGTGCCCCAACCCCCCCCCCCCCCTTGCGCGTGTGGACGGTTCACGCGAGCTCAAGGTGTACACATTGTTCGTCGACAAGAACCGTTTTATTTGTAAGTGTCTTGTTGCGGATTTGAGTTTTTTTTGTTATTTGTGTGTGTTGTTGGTCAGGATTATATGTCGATTTTCTTGTGGCGGGGAATTATGTGATAGTGGGTTCAACCCTGGTTGTGGCTGTGGGTTTTGTGTGTGGCTATGGATGTTGGTTGCGACATGGGTTGTGGGCCTTGTAGCTATGGATTAGGTTGCGGCATGAGGGGCAACCTGGGGTGTGTGGTGCATCGGCTCTATGTGCAGGCCTGCTGATGATCGTCTGTGGCCATGGTGCCTTGCTCCAACGATAGGCACAGTGTGTGCGCATGACCAAGTGGGGCTTTGTCAGCATGGCATGTCTGTGACAAGCAGTTTTATGGGGGCGTTGGGCGCACGCCGCACTAGCTTTCCTTTTTCTAGATCTTTGAATTTATGTGATGAATCAAGCCCATATCATTTTTGGGCGCGTTATACGCTCTTCCGATTTGTGTTGGGCTAATAGTACTCATAGATGCAATTTAACTCCAAATTCAGACAAAAAACCACGACCACTGTCGGAATAGTGCCCCCCCCCCAATGTGCCATGCCTTGGCATGGGGAACAAGAACTTAGCAATTTCGTCCAACGTGCCAACAAAATCTAGACAAGACAGGGAAGCCGCCGACCAAGGCAGCCGACCTCCCCCTCCTTTCAGGTTCTCAGCCACTAGGGTCGGGGAGCCTTGAACTCTCTCCTCTATACATTGTCACCTAGCCCCAAGACTATAAGGGAGCCGAGTCTACTTCTAGAGAGGCTTGTCAAACTAGAGTAATAACACTCATGTAGACATATACCAACAATAGATTGATCCCTCTTGCAAATCAACATCCCCTATATGAAACCTCCCTATTATAAATAACATAGCACTTGAACCGAGGAAAACGAACTCGTGATTCTCTAAAACTAGACGTAGGACTCCATCCTAAACCAGTATATTTCTTGTCTCGAGTGCTACCATCTGTCTCCTTGAAGCAGCATAGAGATAAATTTTATTGGCCGGTCCATGAAACACAGACAAGATGTTTATGGTGTCTTAGAGATCTTTTATGTTGAATCTTAATATAGCAAGTATATATATAATGGAGTTTTATATCATTTTGAAAATTGTGAGAATTTGTAGATATATGTTTAAAATCGTACGAAATAGAGATGCAATCATGTTGCTATCATTAACCGAAGTGTGTCGATAGTGTATTAATATATGGGTTTGGTATTCTTGTATGTATGCCATTGTTTGTATGATGAAGTTGGTTTTGAGTATTATTTTTTATCAGGTGATTTTCCATTGTAATGTGCCCAGTTCTTTTTATCTCTTTTATCTATCATCAGTAAAGGCAAGTAAACATGGTGTTATGGTCCATATGCGGCTTTGTTGTTTGAATGACTAGCACTAAATTTTTAGTATCTCACACTAACCGTGTAATATAAAATTTGAAGTTATTTTCTTTAATTTGAAGTGTATGATTTCATATCTTGTGGTACTACTATTGAATTATGGAGTATATGAAGTGAATACATGTCAATATTTGCATTTGCACTCTCCCCATTGATATGCATTTGAAGGAACCGTAGCCGAATTGGTGCAATAAGTACTTAAATAGCAACTGTAAGGACCTAATAGCCTAGAGGGGGAGGTGAATAGGCCTGTTTAAAAACCACTTAACAACTTGCTGTCAGCAGGGAGGCCGGCACTGCTGGACTTAGGGCAGCAGTGCTGTTCACCAGAACAGATATGTGCACAATTCAAAATGTAAGCTGAGAATGTAAATTGTGCTTGAATAGAAACTTTCCTAGAGGTGTAGGGAACTTCTAGCACCACCTGAAAGTGATAGCAACACACTCACCAAGTAGATCGAGTTCAAACCCTAGAAATCCCCTTGCACACAAGATATATGAAAGTAAAGTAACAAGCACATTGCACACAAGATATATAAAAGTAAAGTAACAAGCACACGGTGAGACAAGAGTTGACCCGTGGTTCAGCTCGCCACCAAGGCTTGTCTACGTCCACGTTGTTGAGGTGCGCCACACAAGGATCAAGCTCGTGACACAAGGCTAGCTCTTTCCTCGGTCTCAAGTCAAGGGAATGAACCCTTGAGATGAGAGAAGTGTATTAGCAAATAGATGGGTGATACAAACTTCCCTAGGCTGCCACACAAAGGAGGCAAGCTCAAGGGCAACTACTAGCCGGCTAGGAGCAAAGCTCCAAGAGTAAAGAACTCAAACCGTCGGCCACCACGCAAACCAAATGCTTGTAGGAATGAGGATCTGAGGGAGAAGCTTCTTCTCAAGGCTTGGAGGTTCAATCTCTCAAAGAATGATTGGAGATCAATGAAGGAGAGTGTTTGAGCATCAAGGAAGAAGGGAGAGCAAGAGAGGAGCTTCTCTTTCTGTTCTTGTGAAATGTGAGAATGAGAATCGCAGAACTAGCCGTTGGGGGTGAGTGAGGGGGTATGAAATACCTCCTCACTGCCCACTGGCTGAACAAGTCGCGGCACTGCCGGCCTACTCGGCACTGCCGGCCTTGAGGCCAGCACTGCCGACCTGGCAGAAACAGCAAGGAATAGATCTTTAATAAGCTGGCTGTTTTACCTACTATTTCTATGGAGGTGTGATGAATATGGATAGATATTGCATTTGGTTCACTTGTTGGCATGCGTGTTGAATCCCTCTTAATAGTATGACATACCTAACTCAAATTCAAAGTATAAAAGAATTTAAATCCTTTGAGCTTTTTGTCATGCACTTTTATAATTGGAGGGGTTCGCCAACCTGTTCATCAACCTCCTTAAGTTTAACCTGCTTGTCATACTCACAAAGTCTCATTAGTCTTCTAATTGCGTTGTCATGTCACCAAAACGCACTTAAGGCTTGATTGCACTTTCAATCTCCCCCTTTTTGGTGATTGATGACAACACACTTAGAACTTACAAAAGTGAATAATAATCTGAGACAATGCAAGTCATGGGTGTAGGAGCTCCCCCTAAATGTGTGAATAGGAATTTGAATTTCTAAACTTGGCATGAAAGACCAATATTCACACATTGGAGTGAAATAGGGCTCCCCCTACATCCATGGCTATTGTGGGGTGCTGAAAAAGTGTCACAAGAATATACGTGATGCATATGAGCCCGTCTCAACACAAATCAGAGGGCTTGCTGTCTGAGCAGCCCGGCACTGCTGGCCTGGTTGCAAACAGCAAGCCTGCAGAAGCTTACACACGACCACTCAGCACAATATATATATATATATAATATAAAGGCATACTTAGACAAGAATGATATATATGAGAGAGTACATGTCCACAAATGACACAAATAAAGTACTTAAGTGACAATATTACAATAAAATAGTTTCATGTTGCTCTCTCATCTCACAAACTAAAAACAAAGATAACTAGCAGCTGCTGCTTCTCCATGACCGTCGAAGATTTGTTGTACCCCTTCACTTAGTAATTCTCCCCCTTTGGCAACAAGTCACCAAAAAGAGAAAAGAACAAAAAGAAAACAGAATACAAGCTAGTTGTTGTCCTCCTCCATGTGGTCATCGTCGTCGTCTCCATCATCATCTTCACCACCACCACCATCATCATCAGGAGATCCTATGAAGTGAACACTGGAAGCAGATGCACGCTTGCTGCATCGTCGAGTCTGGGGCTGCTCAAACTCCTCTTCCTCCTCCTCATCATCACCATCATAGGTGGAGTCCTCACTGAGCTCTGGAGGTGGAGTAGGAGGATCAATCTGCCTAAGGCCTTGCTCCTTCCTGAGCTCTCTGATCTCAAGCCTTGTCTGGTAAGAATGATCATTTGCATAGCAGATGCCAGCAAAGATCTTCTTCAAGATCCTACCAAGCTTGCCCTTCCTCCTTCCTCTGGACGCTGCTGCACCTGAAGACTCAGGGATATCTGCTGCTGCTGTTGTCGTCCTGGTGTCTCTGGGAGGAGTGTTAATCTCCTGAACAACAGTGGAGTGAATGGCCTTCTCTGCTCTGTAAGGCTCATGGACAACGTCCTTCTTGAAGATCCGGTCAGTCACCATCTCAATAACAAACATCAGGTAAGGGGCATAGGGAAGCCTCTTTCTTGCATCCCCTGCTGCAATGCATATCTCATCCCATAAGAAACAAGCAACTGAGAAAGGTGGTGCTCCACCTCTCATCCTCCTTAACACATTTTTGGATGTGTTGTAGAGGTTTGAAGAAGATCCCACCTTGGGATAGAGAGTGGTCCTGAAAAGGTTGTTCAGAATATAATACTTGCTCCTCAAACCCTTTATCAGACCATCTACCTCCTGAGGATCAATGTAGAGCTGTTAGATCTCCTCATTGGTCAGCCCTCTTTCATCATGAATATTAATGCACTCTCTGTCCTCCTCACCAAAGCCCATAAGGCGAGCAAATGTCACATAGTCAATCTTGTAGTGCAAGCCCTCTGTCATTCAATGCATCACCAAGTTCTCCCTGTCAAGATAATAAGTGGAGAAGAAATGGTAGATGATCTCAGTGTTCCAGCCATTCTGAAATCCCATCCAATGATACATGCCTAGCTGCCTGCACTGATCAATGACCCTATCAAACACAAGATCTCTCTTGATTTCCAAGTACTCCCAATCAACATACTTCATCTTGATGATCTTGGGTTTGGCAGTTTGAAAGAGGACAGTGGTGTAATAGTCAGAATGAAAAACATTTCAGAACCTGTAATCCACACTCATGTCCTTTAGTGCATCATAGGGATTGATGGCCCTCTGCTCTTGGATTGTCCTCCACTGAAGATAATAGCTTTCTCTGACTCTGTCAGGAGTGTCCTGAGGCACTCTGACAAGGACCTCCTTAGGATGCTCCATAAGATGGAAGCTATTGAAGAGTCCCAACTATGGAGGAGTCTCTGGGAAAACATCATCTCTGATGGTTCTCCCTGCCCTTTGCAGTTCTTCCTCTTGAGCCATCCTCTTCCTGGGATTCAAGCCATCATCGGCTAAGCGAGTGCGAGACTTTGATCTTGACCCCTTTCCTCTAGCACCTCCACTCGATCCACCGACGTCCATCTATGCATTAAAAAGGAGAAAAGGTTAAGTTGCTGCACTTAGACAGTGATAAGATCTCTAGTGGAAATATTCAACCAAAATCTAGGGTCAATAGACGATTGTAGGAGCAAATGCATAAGTGTTGTCACCAGGGGTCCGACACTGCCGGCCTGGTGCAGACAACACCATGGCATGCTCCATCAATCCTCCATTGAAACTAGGTTTTGATCAAATCTAACTACTGGAGATACATCACCATACATAATGCAACTACTATCAACCTAAATCCCATATCAAAAACCATACATTGCATAGATTGACCCAAGTTAGGGTTTCAAGTTATTACCTTTGAAAGAGAGGGGTGAGGATGAAGAAGGTCGGGCTTGAATGGAGCTTGACGCAGGGAGGAAGATCCTCCACACCTCCTCCAATGGCAGCATCTCCAAAGGGGCAGCACTGCCGAGGAAGAGGAGAGGGACCACTGGGCTCCCTAGGTCTCCTTGGGGTTGAGAGAGGGGAGGAGAGGTGTTCTGTTGGGGGAAAACTGATTGGGATGGACTCCCCTCGGATTTGGGGTAGGAGATAAAATAAAACCCGAGGGCTAGGACTTGGGCCCGACCCTCTCTGGTTGGTTAAGTCCCGACACTGCCGGCCTACAGGCCGGCACTGCCGGCCTGCCCGACACTGCTGGCCTGGCCAGGTAGTGAGGTACTATGCCACCTTTATACTCTATATTTATGCAATTGTGGACACATACCCCTTGCCATGTGCTGGTCAGTAAGCAAATCATCAACCATACAATGACCAACACATTCAAGTTTCTTTCAAAATTGGTTTTGAAGCACATAATTGAGATTTTTCAAAGTTTTTCCTAAGTCGCTAGGTGGACAAACAAATGTGTGCTATAGTTCAAACCACGTTACGGGAATCAAGTATATTCGACTACGCAAAGCACAAAACCTTGTCTCATCGAGAGGCTTAGTGAAGATATCGGCTAGTTGCTTTTCAGTGCTCACATGGCGAGTTGCGATATCTCCTTTTAATTCGTGGTCTCTCAAGAAGTGATGACAGATGTCTATGTGTTTTGTTCTAGAGTGACTAACCAGGTTATTTGCGAGTTTGATGGCACTCTTGTTATCACACAAGAGAGGTATCTTGGTGAATTGACATCCGAAATCTTTTAAGGTTTGCCTCATCCAAAGTAGTTGAGCACAACAAGCACCGGCTGTAACATACTCGGCCTCGGCGGTGGAAAGGGCTACACAGTTTTGCTTCTTAGAACTCCAAGACACTAGGGACCGTCCAAAGAATTGACACGTCCCCGAAGTGCTTTTTCGGTCTACCTTGCAACCGGCGTAATCAGAATCCGAATACCCAAGTAGATCGAACTTAGAGCCCTTAGGATACCATAAGCCAAGGTTAGGAGTGAAAACTAGATATCTCAAGATTCTCTTAACGGCCATTAAATGGCACTCTTTCGGGTTAGCTTGAAATCTAGCACACATGCACACACTAAGCATTATGTCCGACCTAGATGCACATAAGTAAAAGAGAGAGCCGATCATGGAACGATATACCTTTATGTCCACGGATTTCTCTCCTTCATCAAGATCAAGATGTCCATTAGTTGGCATGGGAGTCTTGATTGGCTTAGCATTGACCATGTCAAACTTTCTCAACATATCATGGGTGTACTTGGTTTGGCATAAGAAAGTCCCTTCGTTGAGTTGCTTGATTTGAAAACCGAGGAAGAACTTTAGCTCACCCATCATAGACATCTCAAATCTCTTAGTCATAATCCTACTAAACTCATCACAAAAGGATTGATTAGTACTACCAAATATTATGTCATCGACATATATTTGGCACACAAATATATCATTGTTGAGCTTATGAGTGAAGAGAGTAGGATCCGCTTTGCCTATTTCAATGCCTTGTTTGATCAAGAAGTCCTTAAGGCATTCATACCATGCTCTTGGTGCTTGCTTAAGCCCATAGAGCGCCTTATGGAGCTTGAAGACATGATGTGGGAACTTGGGATCTTCAAAACCCGGTGGCTGCTCAACATAGACCAACTCTTGGATAGGGCCATTGAAGAATGCACTCTTCACATCCATTTTTTGGAGCTTGAAGTCATGATGGGTAGCATAGGCCAAAAGCATTAGAATTGCTTCAACCCTAGCTACCAGTGCATATGTCTCTTCGAAGTCTAGGCCCTCCACTTGAGTGAAACCTTGAGCCACCAATCTTGTCTTGTTCCTTGTCACCATGCCTTGCTCATCTTGCTTATTGCGGAAGATCCATTTGGTTCCAATCACATTAGTGTTGGGTCTTTCCATCAATGAACAAACTTTGTTTCTTTCAAAGCTATTGAGCTCTTCTTGCATAGCCATCACCCAATCAGCATCATCTAGAGCTTTCTCAACCTTGAGAGGTTCCAAAGAGGAGACAAAAGAGTAAAATTGACAAAAACTTGCCAAATGTGAACGAGTAGTTACCCCCCTTCGGAGACTCCCATGTATGTTATCAACGGGATGATCCTTTTGAATTGTTTGCCTCAATCTTGAATGCTCTGTGGCTTCTTGTTGATCAGCTTGGTTATCATACTCATACTCTTCAAAGATAGGTTGTAGGTTCCTTGGAGTAGCATGAGATGGGCTAGCTGCTGCCTGCCTGCTGGGTCCGGCAGTGCCGGCCACAGGGGCAGAGCCCTGACCAGGGAGCACTGTTGGCCCATTTTCTTCCAATCTTGGGGCAGTAGCTTCATCATCTTGAGGTTCCACATCTGTGGCCTGAACTTCTTGTGGCCTGATGTCACCAATGGCCATGTTCTTGATTGCTTCACATGGTGATTCCTCATTACCTACAATCACTTGATCAATTTGCTCTACTTGAGAGCCATTAGATTCATCAAATGTCACATCTATCGTAATTTCAATTTTCCCTAAGGTCTTGTTGAATACACGATAGGCATGCTCATTTGATCCATAACCAAGAAGAAAACCTTCATCAACTTTAGGTGCAAACTTAGAGGTTTTGGGTTTCTTATTAAGTATGAAACACTTGCACCCAAAAACTCTAAAGTATGACACCTTTGGTTTGTTACTGGTTAGGAGTTCATATGAAGTCTTCTTCAAGATCTTGTGTAGATAGAGCCGGTTGATGGCATGGCAAGCGGTGTTGATGGCTTCAGCCCAAAAGATATCTGAAGTCTTGTACTCATCTAGCATTGTCCTTGCCATGTTAATGAGTGTCCGGTTCTTCCTCTCTGCTACACCATTTTGTTGAGGGGTGTATGGAACTGAAAACTCATGCTTGATGCCCTCATCATCAAGAAACTCCTCTACTTGAGTGTTCTTGGATTCGGTTCCATTGTCACTACGAACTTTCTTGATTTGGAAACTGAATTCTCTTTGTGCTCTTCTAATGAAGGTTTTCACCTTATCTTGCATTTGTGCCTTATCATACATGAAAAACACCCAAGTGAAACGAGTAAAGTCATCAACAATAACTAAACCATGTTTGTTACCGCCAATGCTTATGTAGGCCACCGGTATAAAGAAATCCATGTGAATTAGCTCCAATGGTTGTTTGGTGGAGACAATGCTCTTTGGTGGATGAGGTGCACCTACTTGCTTTCCAGCTTGGCAAGCGCTACAAATTCTATCCTTCTCAAAATGAACATTGGTTAGTCCAAGAATGTGTTCATCTTTTAGGAGTTTGGCCAAGTTCCTCATCCCAACATGAGCTAGTCGGCGATGCCATAACCAACCCATGCTAGATTTTGCCACTAAACAAGTCTCAAGCTTAGCCTTACTTTTGTTGAAATCAATTAGGTAAAGCTTGCCCTTCAAACGACCCGTAAAGACAATAGAGGAATCCTCCCTCTTAAAGACTTCCACACCCTTATCCGTAAAGAGACAATTGTAGCCCATCTCACACAATTGTGAAACCGACAACAAGTTGTAACTCAACGAATTCACATGTAATACATTTGAGATGGAATGTTCAAGTGTAATAGCAACTTTATCAAGTCCAATCATTTCCCCTTTGGAGTTGTCAACGAAGACGATATTCTCACTTGCATTTGATGTAGGGGAATATGATGAGAACATACTATTCTCTCCGGTCATATGATTTGTACATCCACTATCAAGCACCCAACTTGATCCACCGGAGGAGTATGCCTACAAAACACGTTTAGTTCCTAGATTTAGGTCCCCAATCAATCTTGGGGCCTTGCATGTTAGTCACCACAATCTTAGGAACCCAAATGTTCATACTTCTTTTATCATGTTTCTCAACACCCACAAATTCTGCAATGATTTTACCACGGTCATTGCATTTCAACATATATCATGAGGACAAACTCCCTTGAGGTGACCTTGTTTTAGGTTGATAGGCAAACTTGTTTTTGGCCACCCAGATTGAGTCCTTGGGTTTCTGAGAAATCTACTTTTGTTGGGGCATCCTCTTGGCATAGGCTTGGGGCTTAGCTTGATCAGGTAAAGCAATGGTAGCCTTCCCTTTCTTGGGGCGCGACACTGCCGTCCTGAGGTCCGGCACTGCTGACCTCTGATCCAGCAGTGTTGCTGTCTGTGCAGGCTTATCTGCATCAATGCTTCCCTTCTTCTCAAACTTGACACACCCAATGCCTTTGATCATTTTTCTACCATTGGTTTTACCTCCTTGAGTGTGTCCAAGCCCATCTTTGATTGATGGATGTCTTCCATCCTTGTATTGAATCTTCTTGGGCTCAACTTTGTCTTTGTCATTCTTCTTTGAAACTAAAATGACATTGTTGAGCCTTGCTATTTCTTTCTTCATGGCCTCCATGTTATCAAGGTTAGTGGAATAGGCATTCATATCAACATTATATCATTTTTCACAACCTTGACTAGTGGATGGAGAAGAGGCATCATTTGCTTTAGAGAGATGTGAGTTGCCCTCCCAAAGAAGAGAGTACTGTGCCTCAATCTCTTGATGCTTTTCAATCAAGCCACAATGCTTTTGCTTGAGGTCACCACACCCCTTCTTAGTGAGAGCATGAGCTTCTTGTTCTTTGGCCAAGGCCTTAGTCAAAGAGCTCACCTCACTTCTTTCTAATTCAAGAGCTTCCTCACTAGCAATGTAAAGATCCTCTTGTTTGATAAAAGTCTTTTCTCTAGATGCTAGCTCAGCTTTGGTTGCCTCTAATTCATCCAATATATTAGCAATAAAGAGTTTTGTCTTAGGATCCATGTTACTAGTTATTTCATTTATCTCTTCATCACTAGATTCATCATCACTAGAGCAAGCACTAGAATCACTAGTAGAGATGTCTTTGGGGGGAAGAGCTTTGGATTTGGGTTTTGATTTTACCTTCTCACCCTTTGCCATGAGACAAGTGTGAGGGAAGCCTTCATCATCGGACATGTTGTTGAAGAGCCTTGGTGAAGTGGATGGCTTGTGAATAGCTATGGTGGCCATCTCCTCTTCTTCACTTGAGCTATCAGTTGATTCATCCCAACCATGTCCAATGTGAGCTTCACCCACATTTCTTCTCCCTTTCTTGTAGTAACCCTTGTCTTCTCTCTTTCCTTTGCCAAATTTGTTGTCCTCTTTCTTGTTTGGGCAATCGGCAATGAAGTGTTCAGTGCTACCACACCTAAAGCATGTTCTTGATTTCTTGTTGGAGAACTTCCTTCTTGTAAGCTTGTACCCATTGCTCTTTATCCCCTTGTTGAATCTTCTCATGAATATGGCCATGTCATCTATGCTCTCTTCTTGCTCATCTTCACTTCCATCATCACTTGATGTTGAAGCTTCGGGTTCATGCTTGATGGCTTTAGTTGCTTGAGCTTTGCTTGAAGATGGTTGCTTGCTGTTTTTGGAACAGCTAGGGGCTGATTTTCTTGTGCTCTTGTTAGCCTTGAGAGCCACATCCTTGATCTTCATGCCCTCCAACCTTGCTTGCATCTCTCCAAGCTTCTTCCTTTCTTGTGCTTCTTCTCTTTGTAGATCAAAGGTGATGATCCGTCCAAGCACATCACTTGGTGTGAAGTACTCAAACCTTTTCTTGTCTCTAATCAATGTCACAACGGTCTCATTCCTTAGAGAATAAGCTTCAAGCATGATCTTGACAACCTTGTGATCATTGACCTCTTCACCACCAAGGCCTCTTATCTTTCCAACCATAGACATCAATCTATCAAACATTTCTTGTGGCCCTTCACCTTCATTGATCACGAACCGGTTGAGCTTGGCCATCAATAAATCAATCTTGGATTGCCTCACTTTGCTCACACCTTCATGTGCAAGGTACAAGGTGTCCCATATATCCTTGGCCACTTCCAACCCCATGACCTTGTTGTACTCATCACCATCCAATTCACTTATCAACACACTAGTTGCTTGTGCATTGAGTTGGATGCACCGGAGCTCGGTAGTGGTGGGGTTTGTGGGATCAACCGGAGGATCACATCCTTTGTGCACAATCTCCCAAACACCGGGGTGAAGACCTACAAGATAAGCTTTCATCAAGTGTTTCCACTTGGCAAAGTTAGTCCCATCAAAATGAGGCAACCTGCCGGCGGGAACATGGAATAAAGGTTTATGCTCATGCTTAGAAATGGATGAATAATCAAAGGATATGGCGGAGTATTTCTTGCTGCCATCCTTCTTCTTCTTCTTCTTCTTCTCATCCTTGTTTTCTATCTTGGAGGAACGGTATGATACATCATCATCACCGTCAGAGCTACTTGATTCAACCTTTGCTTGAGAGGCTTGCTCTTTTCTTTTCTTGAGCTCCTCCTCCTTTGCCTTGAGCTCCTTCTTGAGAGCTTTCACTTCTCTTCTATGAAGCTTCTCGGCAAGCTTCAAGCTTCTTGCTTCATTGAGAGCTTTTTCTTCTTTTTGCAATCTTTTTCCTTCCTTTCTTAATCTTCTTGCTTCTATTCTTCTTGCCTTCTCTCTCTCGGACATGGCAGCAGAGGTCAAGTAATTCTCTGAGTTCCCACTCTCGCTGCTGTTCGTGGAGTGTACCTCCATAGCCTTGGGGTCAACCATCTTGGGGTCAACGACCGCAACTTTACCCTCTTCGGCCATTACCTCACACGGTTAAGTGCTTCTTGAGGTAACCTTGCTCTAATACCACTTGTAAGGACCCAATAGCCTAGACGGGGGGTGAATAGGCCTGTTTAAAAACCACTTAACAACTTGCTATCAGCAGGGAGGCCGGCACTACCGGGCTTGAGGCCGGCACTGCTGGTCACCAGAACAGATATGTGCACAATTCAAAATGTAAACTGAGAATGTAAATTGTGTTTGAATAGAAACCTTCCTAGAGGTGTAGGGAACCTCTAGCACCACATGAAAGTGATAGCAACACACCCACCGAGTATATCGAGTCCAAACCCTAGAAATCACCTTGCACACAAGATATATGAAAGTAAAGTAACAAGCACATGGTGAGACAAGATTTGACTCGTGGTTCAGCTCGCCACCAAGGCTAGCCTACGTCCACGTTGTTGAGGTGCGCCACACAAGGCTCAAGCTCGCGACACAAGGCTAGCTCTTTCCTCGGTCTCAAGTCAAGGGAATGAACCCTTGAGATGAGAGAAGTGTATTAGCAAATAGATGGGTGATACAAACTTCCCTAGGCTGCCACACAAAGGAGGCAAACTCAAGGGCAACCACTAGCCGGCTAGGAGCAAAGCTCCAAGAGTAAAGAACCCAAACCGCCGGCCACCACGCAAAACAAATGCTTGTAGGAGTGAGGATCCGAGGGAGAAACTTCTTCTCAAGGCTTGGAGGCTCAAATTCTCAAAGAATGATTGGAGATCAATGGAGAAGAGTGTTTGAGCACCAAGGGAGAAGGGAGAGCAAGAGAGGAGCTTCTCTTTCTGTTCTTGCGAAATGTGAGAATGGGAATCGTAGAACTAGTCGTTGGGGTGAGTGAGGGGTATGAAATACTTCCTCACTGCCCACTGGCTGAACAAGTCGCGGCAGTGCCGGCCTGGCAGAAACAGCAAGGAATAGATCTTCAATAAGCTGGTTGTTTTACCTACTATTTCTGTGGAGGTGTGATGAATATGGATAGATATTGCATTTGGTTCACTTGTTGGCATGCGTGTTGAATCCCTCTTAATAGTACGACATACCTAACTCAAATTCAAAGTATAAAAGAATTTAAACCCTTTGAGCTTTTTGCCATGCACTTTTGTAATTGGAGGGGTTCACCAACCTGTTCATCAACCTCCTTAAGTTTAACCTGCTTGTCATACTCACAAAGTCTCATTAGTCTTCTAATTGCGTTGTCATGTCACCAAAACCCACTTAAGACTTGATTGCACTTTCAGCAACATACATTGAAATGAGCAATGTGGTTGTAGCCCTCACTCCCTCTCCTTGAGAATGGTGGGTAGAAGTGAAGTCATACATCACATTGCATCATTCAAATTTGCATTTTGAAGTATATTTATTTATTATGAAGAAGTTGATGTATTTACTAGTTTATTACCATGTTACATACCTTTGATGCGTAAGAAAAATATGATTTAAGTAGCTAAGTTAAGACAATTTGCTTGCTAAGATTTTCCATAAACCTCATATGCTTGTCCCCCATCTCAAATACTTGAGCTTCACGGATGAGTGTGGGATGGGAGTAGCAGCATGAGTGCACACTTGTTACGTATACTTCAAACAAACATATTTTGATGAACCAAATTTGTTGGTCACATAAGACTTACCTTACATTGTAATAACACATGAGGTTTGTTGGTTGTCTTTGAAGATGTCTTTGTTTATGTCATCGTAGAAGACTTAATTTAATGTTCACAGAAGATTGATGTCTTTGTCTTCTGAGGTGTTAATATCAAATATCTAAATATCTATTTCTAATAAAAAGGCTCAACAATCCTTTGACCTTTTAACATGGTGTTAGACATGTGATAAATAGTAGGTTAATACTTTAAAAATATCTCAAATAGTTTTTCATATGCTCTAATCTAAATTAATGCATTTAATAATGACCATGTAGATTTTAAAATCCTTTTAAATTAGAAGATCAAACTATTTCTGCAAAAAGAGACCTAAACATTATTAAATAATAATTTATGTCACAAATGTGACAACAAATTGAATTTAGTAAAAAAAAATAAGTTGAACATCAATCATGACCGATAGAAAAATTAAAATCTAGGAAATGTTAAAAGCTCAAAAACAAAAAAAGTAATTAAAAATAGAAGGATAACAACAAAAGGACATCGGTTCATTGTTGGGTGACGAACCGTCAAGACATGGGTTGAGAACAACAAAAATATTTCCCAATCGAGCATCTTGGAACGAAAAGCAAAAATAAGAGCATCTAGGAAACCTTGCAGAAGCTTAGAAAGTAATTAAACGAAAAGCAAAGATAATTGAAAAATAAAGAATAAAGAAAAAATAAGAGCATCTCAGAAACATTGTAGAAGCTTAGAAAGTAATTAAACAAAAAGCAAAAATAATTGAAAAACAAATAAGGGCCCATCCGGGTTCGAACCGGAGACCTATCGATCTGCAGTCGATTGCTCTAACCACTGAGCTATAGACCCTTTACATTTATTTTTAATTATAATTATATTTATCATATAGGCATGCATCCAGGGATCCAGTATGGAGATCATCATTTGTGAGAAAGGAGGGCGTACTCCTGCTAAACTACTACTCGAGCACGAAGCACCAGACCGATTCAAAACAAAAACACACTCGAATCGAAAACGGCGCATAGAAGCTTCCTACTTTGGCCAAGCAGTCCCTGTCCCTTCTTCCGCAAGCCCGGGGCCGTCATGGACAAAGTACCAACCTTGCGGCTTGTAGGCTCCTCTTGCAGCAGCTGAATTAACCAAACTCGATTCGCTTAATCTGAGACAAACAAGTGCAAGAGCACACGGCACAGGTCTCGGAACTCGGTGCTCCCAAAAAAAAAAGGACTCGGGAGTGATAGCACCCTAGGACCATTTAGTTCTAGATCGGGTAAACTTAACTAAACTGGATAAACATGTAGAGGTGTATAAGATATATTATTATATACTAGCAAATATGTCCGTGCTATGCCACGGATTATATAATTTATATTTAGATCACCTCGAGGACATGCAGTTTGAACATTTATTGAACAATCACGTCATATGTTGTCATTCATTTTAAAATCAAAGTCTATAACATATCTAAACACACTACTCATGCCCGTGCGTTGCCACGGGTTATATTATTTATATTTAGATCACCTCGAGGACATGCAACTTGAACATTTATTGAACAATCACGTCGTATGTTATCATTCATCTTAAAACCAAAGTCTATAACATATCTAAACACACTACTCAAACTTATATTGACATAGGACACACCAGATTTATGCAACACAAAAGTCAACATAAGCCCTCAATCTATTGGTAGTTGTCTACTTCACCTTCTCACATATAAAATCATGTATTCTACTCATTGAACTATTGAAAACCTTCTAAATGTCATGTTTCTCCATTAATATTAAGATTACATTTCGGTCACACTACATGAGAGATCAAAGAAATTATTTTAACTTTAATTTTTGGAGAGAAAAAAAGATAGTATACGTTATGGATTTTAATTATATTAAAAAATTCTCAATAAAGTAAATTGGTGAATTCAAGTAGTTTAGGTTCACTTTTTTAACTCACAACTTGTTTTACGGGGTTCGTTTAGTTTAAAGCTTCATAAAGTATATATAGTTATACAGTGTTGTAATGGGATGTATAGATTGTCACGGTTACCTAGATCATATAACACGTGTAGGCAAACTACTCTAATTTTTATGATTACCGAAAAGAGTAATTAACCCTAGAAACATTTTTTATATTTGAATATTTTTTAAAACTTTATACTTGTATAAGTTGTAACACGCTGCTCCAACCAATAATATGGTATTGGAGAGAATGAATGAATTATAAAAAAATGATTATTATATAAATAATAGTAGGCTAGCACAGGTGCCGTGAGTAGTCACCGTTAAGGGGCGATCCCACCTCAATTTTTGGCAAGTTCTTTTATACATAGTATATTGTATATGATGAGGACATCAACACCACACCAACACCATCTCCAGCACCACTTGGTCCTATTACTCGTGCTCGTGCCCGTGAACTCAATCATCAAGTAAGTTTATTCTCAAACTCTTGTCCATTATATTTAGACAATGGAGACACGTGCACTCTTGTTTTGCTCAGGAACAATGGAGAGGATCAGCGGGACACGGGATGGGCGCTAGCTGGATTTGGACTGCAGGACAGCACCAACTTGTGATGGATGCCACGACTTCATACGTACTCCGATTGGGACATTCTCACACTCTTTGGAAAGCTTATCAAGTCTACTTTCCAACGGATCCAGAAGCATGGCTATACCTTATCAGATGCGTCCAGGGTCATCGTTTTTGTACCGAGACCTTTTCTGTCCACCGGTGCTGCGTCACCTTATTTTGGGCCTGTGGCCCATGTATCAAGTTGGGTCCATTAGGGACGCGTCCTAGGGTTGGAGAACGACCCCAACACCCTTGTGGTCGTCCTCCCAACTCCTTATATGTCTTTAGAGCTGCCACAAACAGTTTAGGTTTTGTTTCGTCGAGTTAGCTATTGCTACCGCCTTTCAGCGCGCGTGTTGGATCAACCGTCCGTCTGATTGTCAACAGAACCTCACCATATTGTGTTCTCAGATTGAAACCTTCATATTCATCTTGCAATTGAGTGCTTGTTCATCTTGTTCTTGCTGGTTCTTCGATTGCTTGCAGGACGGGAGCCCTAGTGGCTGGTTGTCGCGCCGCAAGATCACGGCAGCCATCGGAGGTGGTGTATCGGTTGCTAAGGCGCAGCGTCCTTGGACGGTTGTAGTCGAGCCGTGAACGTCATCTCCATCCACCAATCGAGTTATCCACCAACTCTCATCGAAAGATCGAACTGCGAACCCTACGGGTCGTCATCAGTTGGTAATCAGAGCAAGGTTTATCGGTGAGAGACTTCCAATTCTTCACAAATTTTTTTTTCCTATAGTCCAGAAAAGCCAAAAAAAATAGTAGATTAGTTTTCCGTAATCCCATAAACCCGTTGAGCCTTTTGCTAGTACTACTTAGTTAGGGCTTGTTGAGTCGTCGGTTGCATCGGTTGTGTCGAGTTGCTGGTTTTAGTTATAGTCCTTTAGAGTTTCGAGTTCTTGTCACGTTCTAGTCCGAGTCTAAGTAGATTTCGTTGCTGTCAAGTTCGAGTCCGAGTACTACCCTGGTATTCGTGGCTTTCCAGTTCGAGTTTGAGTTGTGTTCTGGAATCGAGTCCGAGTACTACCCTGGTATTCGCTGCTGTCAAGTTCGAGTCCGAGTTGATTTCGGGAATCGAGTCCGAGTACTACCCTGGTATTCGCTGCTATAAATTGCCGCCGTCCGAGTTGTTTCCCATAATTAAGTTCGCGCACTACAAGTCGGGACGACAAGTTTCATACCATATTACAGCGAAGCTTACTTTAGAGAGAGAGAGAGAGAGAGTATCTTTTAATTACCTATATACCCCTGCACTTTTGGAAAAAGTGTGTGTGGTGATTTGCTCTTTTGACATCTCTTTGTTCATATAATCAGCTTTGAGGATCCCTGAAAAAAAAAAAAAAGAAAAAAAAAAGCAAAAAAAAAAAGCAAAAAAAAAAAAGCAAAAAAAAAAAAAGAAAAGAAAAAAAAAACAAAAAAAAAAGGGGGCTGATCTTTGTGTTTCCCTCCTTTGGATAGGTGGTGTTTGTGAGTTCCTTTGTGTCCAGGCTCGCGTCTCTAGCACGGTCTAGGCTAGGACCAGCACAGTACCACCTTTGAACGATTATTCAGCTCGCTTTTTAATCTAACGTGGTGCTAGTATTTGTCCTTGAGCATAACATTGGCCACCTACAGCTCCACATATTCGACTACAACTTGACAGGTGTTGTGCTACGGTACCGATACATTCACTTCCAAGGTTGCAGACTTGCTGGTTGTTGACCCCTCTTGTTCGAGCAAGGTAAGAACTGGTAAGAGCTTGAGAAACAGGTTGAGAGAGAGTGCCTTGCTGTAGCTACATCCTAATAGTTGTAGGGCTTTTATTTCTTCACTTGTATTCTTGTTGTTCTTGTCTTTTAAACCATGTCAGGAACAGAGGACAATAACCAGATGCCACAAACTCCGCGCACCAAGGGCATCATTCAGCATTTTACAAGACAGGTGCAGCTCCACGCAGATGGACTTGATCGAGATTTACAGGTGACCAATGAAAAGATTGGGCAGTTGGAGTCCGCCCAACTCACCACCACCACCAAGCTTACAAGAGTTGAAGCATCGATGGCTCGTATGGACAGAAGCCTTGTTGCTCTTCTACAACGTTTTGATGACTTCCACACAAGAGACAAAGAGAAGAATGATGACGGCAACAATGACGAGGAGCGGGTCGAAGATAATGATGAGGATGCTTACTCTGGAGATATGGATCTTGATGACAATGACCTTCGTGATCGACGTCGCCTACACTTAAATCGAAGAGGTATGGGTCACCGTCGACGTGAGGTACACAATAACAATGATGCTTTTAGTAAGATTAAATTTAAAATACCTCCTTTTGATGGCAAGTATGATCCTGATGCATACATTTCATGGGAAATTGCTGTTGACCAAAAGTTTGCATGTCATGAATTTCCTGAGAATACACGTGTTAGGGCTGCTACTAGTGAGTTTAGCGACTTTGCTACTGTATGGTGGATAGAGTATAGTAAGAAAAATCCTAGGAACATACCACAGACTTGGGATGCTTTGAAAAAAATCATGAGGGCTAGATTTGTTCCTTCTTACTATGCACGCGATTTGCTACATAAACTCCAACAACTAAGACAGGGTGCTAAAAGTGTAGAAGAGTATTATCAAGAATTACAAATGGGTATGTTGCGTTGTAATTTAGAGGAGGATGAGGAACCTGCTATGGCAAGATTTTTGGGTGGGTTAAATCGTGAAATTCAGGACATCCTTGCATATAAAGAGTACACTAACGTAACCCGTTTGTTTCATCTTGCTTGTAAAGCTGAAAGGGAAGTGCAGGGGCGACGTGCGAGTGCTAGGACTAACTTTTCTGCAGGGAAGACTAATTCATGGCAGCCCCGTACGACTCCTACTACGACTACACCAGCTCCTACTAGCGACAAGCTTCGTGCTACTCCAGCGAATTCAGTGGCGAAGACGGTACAGAAGCCTAGTGCAAGTGCTTCGTCCGTGGCATCTACAGGTAGAACAAGAGACATTCAGTGTCATCGATGCAAGGGATATGGCCATATGATGCGCGAGTGTTCAAGCAAGCGCGTTATGATAGTCAAAGATGATGGTGAGTATTCATCTGCTAGTGATTTTGATGATGATACACTTGCATTGCTTGCGGCTGACCATGCAGGTAGTGAAGAATATGTGGAAGAACATATTAATGCAGGTGCAGCCGACCACTATGAGAGCCTCATTGTACAGCGTGTGCTTAGTGCACAAATGGAGAGGGCGGAGCAAAATCAGCGACACACGTTGTTCCAAACAAAGTGTGTCATCAAGGAGCGTTCATGTCGCATGATCATCGATGGAGGTAGCTGCAACAACTTGGCAAGCGCTGACATGGTGGAGAAGCTTGCGCTTACCACCAAACCACACCCACATCCATATTACATTCAATGGTTAAATAACAGCGGTAAGGCAAAGGTAACTAGACTTGTGCGAATCAATTTTTCCATTGGATCCTATAAAGATGTGGTTGAATGTGATGTTGTGCCTATGCAAGCTTGTAATGTGCTGCTAGGGCGACCTTGGCAATTTGATAGAGATTCTATGCATTCTGGTCGAACAAATCAATATTCTTTTCTATACCATGATAGAAAAATTGTGTTGCATCCTATGTCCCCTGAAGCTATTATGCAAGATGATGTAGCTAAAGCCTCAAAAGCTAAAAGTGAGAGCAATAGAAATGACCAATCTGTTGCTGATATGAAAGAGGAGATAAAATTGAAAGGAAATTGTTTGCTTGCTACTAAATCTGATATTAATGAGTTGAATGCTTCCACTACTGTTGCTTATGCTATAGTATGCAAAGAGGTATTGATTTCCCTTCATGATATGCAGCGTTCTTTGCCTCCTGCTGTCGCTAACATTTTGCAGGAGTATTCGGATGTGTTCCCAAGTGAAGTACCATCGGGCCTGCCACCACTTCGAGGCATTGAGCACCAAATTGACCTGATTCCTGGTGCCTCATTGCCCAACCGTGCACCATATAGGACCAATCCAGAAGAAACAAAGGAGATTCAGCGTCAAGTGCAAGAACTCCTCGGCAAAGGTTACATACGTGAGTCTCTAAGTCCTTGTGCTGTTCCGGTTATTTTAGTGCCTAAGAAAGATGGATCGTGGCGTATGTGTGTGGATTGTCGGGCTATTAATAATATTACTATTCGATATCGTCATCCAATTCCACGATTAGATGACATGCTAGATGAATTGAGTGGTGCTGTTGTGTTTTCCAAAGTGGATTTGCGTAGCGGGTATCATCAGATTCGCATGAAATTGGGAGATGAATGGAAAACTGCTTTCAAAACTAAGTTCGGCTTGTATGAGTGGTTAGTCATGCCTTTTGGGTTAACTAATGCACCTAGTACCTTCATGAGATTGATGAATGAGGTTTTGCGTGCTTTCATTGGAAGATTTGTTGTTGTTTATTTTGATGATATATTAATTTACAGCAAATCTATGGAAGAACATATTGATCATTTATGTGTTGTTTTTAAAGCTCTACGGGAGGCACGTTTATTTGGTAACCTTGATAAGTGCACCTTTTGCACAGATCGTGTTTCTTTTCTTGGCTATGTTGTTACTCCACAGGGAATTGAGGTTGATAAAGCCAAGGTGGACGCTATACAGGGTTGGCCAGTACCAAAGACTATCACCCAAGTGCGGAGTTTTCTAGGACTTGCTGGGTTCTATCGTCGCTTTGTGCAGGATTTCAGCACCATTGCTGCACCATTGAATGAGCTTACGAAGAAGGGAGTCGTGTTTTCTTGGGGAACCCCACAAGAGAGGGCCTTCAACATGTTGAAAGATAAGTTGACAAATGCACCTCTTCTCCAACTTCCTGATTTTAATAAAACTTTTGAACTTGAATGTGATGCTAGTGGAATTGGATTGGGTGGTGTTTTGTTACAAGAAGGTAAACCCATTGCATATTTTAGTGAGAAACTAAGTGGGCCTCTTCTGAATTATTCTACTTATGATAAGGAATTGTATGCTCTCGTGCGAACATTAGAAACATGGCAGCATTATTTGTGGCCCAAAGAATTTGTTATTCATTCTGATCATGAATCGTTAAAGCATATTCGTAGTCAAGTAAAACTGAACCGTAGACATGCTAAGTGGGTTGAATTTATTGAATCTTTTCCTTATATAATTAAGCACAAGAAAGGGAAAGAGAATATCATTGCTGATGCTTTGTCTAGGAGATATACTTTATTAACACAACTTGACTATAAGATCTTTGGTTTGGAAACAATTAAACAACAATATATACATGATAATGATTTTAAAGACGTGTTGCTGCAATGTAAGGATGGAAAAGCATGGAATAAATTTGTTCTAAATGATGGCTTTGTGTTTAGAGCTAACAAGCTATGCATCCCAGCTAGCTCCGTTCGTTTGTTGTTGCTTCAGGAAGCGCATGGAGGTGGCTTGATGGGACATTTTGGAGCAAAGAAGACGGAGGACATACTTGCTGGTCATTTCTTTTGGCCAAAGATGAGGAGAGACGTGGAGCGATTTGTTGCTCGCTGCACAACTTGTCAAAAGGCAAAGTCACGCTTACATCCCCACGGTTTGTATATGCCTCTACCTGTTCCTAACGCACCTTGGGAAGATATTTCTATGGATTTTGTTTTGGGATTGCCAAGGACTAGGAAGGGTCGTGATAGTGTTTTTGTGGTTGTGGATAGATTTTCTAAGATGGCACACTTTATACCTTGTCATAAAACTGATGATGCTACACATATTGCTGATTTGTTCTTTCGAGAAGTTGTTCGTTTGCATGGTGTGCCAAATACAATTGTTTCTGATCGAGATGCTAAATTTCTTAGCCATTTTTGGAGAACTTTATGGGGTAAATTGGGGACTAAGCTTTTATTTTCTACCACATGTCATCCCCAAACTGATGGTCAAACTGAAGTTGTGAATAGAACTTTGTCTACTATGTTAAGGGCTGTTTTAAAGAAGAATATTAAGATGTGGGAAGATTGTTTGCCTCATATTGAGTTTGCTTATAATCGTTCAGTGCATTCTACTACCAAGATGTGCCCATTTGAGGTTGTTTATGGCTTGTTACCACGTGCTCCTATTGATTTAATGCCTCTACCAACTTCTGAACAATTGAATTTTGATGCTAAGCAACGTGCTGAGTTGATGTTAAAATTGCATGAAACAACTAAAGCAAACATAGAGCGCATGAATGCTAAGTATAAGATTGCTGGTGATAAAGGTAGAAAGCAATTGATTTTTGAACCTGGTGATTTGGTTTGGTTGCATTTGAGAAAGGATAGGTTTCCTGAATTGAGAAAATCTAAATTGCTGCCTAGAGCTGATGGACCATTTAAAGTGCTAAAACGTATTAATGAGAATGCATATAAGCTTGATCTTCCTGTAGCTTTTGGGATTAGTCCCACATTTAACATTGCAGATTTGAAGCCATATTTGGGAGAGGAAGATGAGCTTGAGTCGAGGACGACTCAAATGCAAGAAGGGGAGGATGATGAGGACATCAACACCACACCAACACCATCTCCAGCACCACTTGGTCCTATTACTCGTGCTCGTGCCCGTGAACTCAATCATCAAGTAAGTTTATTCTCAAACTCTTGTCCATTATATTTAGACAATGGAGACACGTGCACTCTTGTTTTGCTCAGGAACAATGGAGAGGATCAGCGGGACACGGGATGGGCGCTAGCTGGATTTGGACTGCAGGACAGCACCAACTTGTGATGGATGCCACGACTTCATACGGACTCCGATTGGGACATTCTCACACTCTTTGGAAAGCTTATCAAGTCTACTTTCCAACGGATCCAGAAGCATGGCTATACCTTATCAGATGCGTCCAGGGTCATCGTTTTTGTACCGAGACCTTTTCTGTCCACCGGTGCTGCGTCACCTTATTTTGGGCCTGTGGCCCATGTATCAAGTTGGGTCCATTAGGGACGCGTCCTAGGGTTGGAGAACGACCCCAACACCCTTGTGGTCGTCCTCCCAACTCCTTATATGTCTTTAGAGCTGCCACAAACAGTTTAGGTTTTGTTTCGTCGAGTTAGCTATTGCTACCGCCTTTCAGCGCGCGTGTTGGATCAACCGTCCGTCTGATTGTCAACAGAACCTCACCATATTGTGTTCTCAGATTGAAACCTTCATATTCATCTTGCAATTGAGTGCTTGTTCATCTTGTTCTTGCTGGTTCTTCGATTGCTTGCAGGACGGGAGCCCTAGTGGCTGGTTGTCGCGCCGCAAGATCACGGCAGCCATCGGAGGTGGTGTATCGGTTGCTAAGGCGCAGCGTCCTTGGACGGTTGTAGTCGAGCCGTGAACGTCATCTCCATCCACCAATCGAGTTATCCACCAACTCTCATCGAAAGATCGAACTGCGAACCCTACGGGTCGTCATCAGTATATATATATATATATATATATATAGTCTGATACTCCGATATGCATATGTATTGAAAAAAGAAAAGAAGTATATAGAAAATAAATCAACATTTAGTGAAGAAATTGCTCAGAATGCTAGTCCTTCTATCCCCACCGGAAGGCCCGTTAGCCCAACAAGGCCCAAGTTGGCTCTTTTCAACCCCACGAAAGCCTTCCAGCTCCTCATCCCTTCGCTCTCGCGCCTGCGCTCGTTCTTCTCGGACTCTCTCTGCCTCCCTTCCATTGCTCTCAAAATTTCCCAATCCCAACCAAACTCTAGTGAGCGGATGCAGCTTGGGCGCTCCGCGAGCGGCTGTGGCCAGCGGCGTCCTGCATCGGAGACGGCGACAGCCCGGGCGTCTGGCGAGGCGTGCAACGCGTGTTTGAATGCGGCTCACTCGCCTGGCTGCGGCGGCGCGACGCATATGTCCATGGCCAGCACGCTGCGGACCAGGCCTAGCCAGGCCGTGCGGAGACAGCGCCGCGCGCAGAGGCGCACGTGGTGGCGGCGCAGGCGCATCTTCGGCCGCCGATTATGCGAGCAGCGGCAGGGGCGGCGGCGCAGAGCCCGGGACGAGGCTGCGCTGACTGCCCCATCTGAGCGACTGCGCTGCCCGCGAGACAGGAGAAGCGGCTCTGCGCATGGACGGGAGGAGCATGTGCTGTCCATAGACTACCATCGCTTGCGCGAGCACTGGTGAGGACGGTGGATCTGCGGCGCTCGGCGCGGGTGAGGACGGTAGGAGCAACGACGGTGTTGGGGGATTTTTTTATCGGGAAACGGAACGACGGGGACAGGAGGAACGACGGGATTGGAGGGGAGCAAACGCGAGTGGGCTGAGAGGAGTGAGAAGAGTGGGCCGGGTGGTTGGGCTAGAATAGAATGGGCTGGACGTAGGTATAGGTATAGGTATAGGTATATATATATATATATATATATATATATATATATATATATATATATATATATATATATATAATATATCCCTCATGCGGGAATAAATTTGAGGCATGTGAGCCATCTGACACTATTCATCGATTTGATATTTTTTATTTTTATTTTTAATTTTAATTTTTAAATTTTTACTTTTTTATTTTTAATTTTTTTATTATAATTTTCAAATTTCATATTTAAATTTTTTTATTTTCTTTTATATTTAGTTTCGAAGCAACTGTATAAAGAACATGTAGTATTTTTTTTTAATCTTTTATTTTATACATATACGATCGTCGTATTGGAGTGCATACAGTGTTTGAGTCTATATTAATTACAACAATAAAAGATATGTAGTCTTTCTATCAGACCAGTATAGGTTTATATTGAACTTATATAGACGTTTTTTAAGATTTTTTTAGTTTCTACTTCCCAAAAAAAATTTATTATTTTTTAGTTTTAAATTTATTTAATCTTTTTTATTTTCTTCTTTTTCTCATTTATTTTTAATTTTTTATTTTATACAAGCAACGATCACACGCCGTAAAGTGGGTGTAGTATGGTGATTCATATCAATCATAACAATAAAGAATTTGTAATATTTATACCAGACCCGTCTATCTTTATATTGGGCAGTTATTAGACCATAACAACAATTTTGAGTACTTATCTCTACTATTGTATATATATTGTTTCAGTATATAAAAAAACAAACTCGCTTTAACGCTTACAATAAATGCTTAGCAAGAGTCGGCGCAGCGGAGCACGCCCCTCTGTGCTAGTTACCTTAGTCCAAGAAAGGATGCAAGTGTGAAAAGCGTATCAGTCAAGATAGCTCATACTTTATATTAAATACGATCAGCATTTATGTCTTTAAATAATTTTGTTATGAAAATATATTCTATAACTAATCTAATGATACTGTGGGTGTTTGGTTCATAGTCACACTTCACCTTAGGCAAGTTTGACCAAGTTGGTGAGAGTCCCCATGTGTTTTGGTTTTGAGTAATTGATAAAACTCACTTAAGTACTGTTGAATACCTAGAAATAGGGTACCCAAATTACCAGACTCCACAAAAACAAAAATCACCATCAGGGGCTCTTCCGCCTCGTCTGAGCCAAGGTGGCGTCGCCCAAGACGTCATCAACCCTCGAGGCTCTTCCGCCTCGCCCGAGCCAAGACGACGTCGCCCGTGACGTCATCGACCCTCGGGGACTCTTCCGCCTCGCCCAAGCCAAGACGACGTCGCCCGTGACGTCATCGACCCTCGGGGACTCTTCCGCCTCGCCCAAGCCAAGGTGGCGTCGCCCGAGACGTCATCAACCCTCGGAGGCTCTTCCGCCTCGTCCGAGCCTAGGTGGCGCCGCCCGTGACGTCATCTACCCTCGGGGGCTCTTTCGCCTCGTCCGAGCCTAGGTGGCGTCGCCCGTGATGTCATCTACCCTCGGGGGCCCTTCCGCCCCGTCCGAGCCTGACAAACGTCATTCGTGACGACCCTCGCCCTCGGAGACTTCACCGCCACGCCGCGGCCCAAGGCGCTCTAGCCCACATAGTCAAAAGGTCCACAGTACCCTTCGTCCTCAGGGATGGGGTTCAGAGCATGAGCCACCATGCCGACCCCTGTTCACTCTGCGGTACAAGGTCCTGTGCTGCCTAACCGACGACTTCCGAACGTGATATCCACACCATGGCTTCGAAGGACACTTCAACAGGGATTAGGGCGTCATCAAGCACTGTACGACGGAACGCGGGGGTGCCTGGTCCTGTGCGACCAACCCCCGCCCATACCCGGAAAGGGGGATTAGCAGGGTTCCCGGTCGCAGGGCGCATGGCTACAGCTCATCAGGGGCGAACAGGACTCGGACATGCGTCCACTGGCGCAATCTTCATCAGGAAGGAAGACATGATGAAGACAAAGACTTCCTTCGGCAGCAGCCCAAGCCAGGCCCACGTTCACTCCCTCTCTCTCTACTGTACTCCTCCATCTCTCCCTACGTATAAAGGGAGGGAATGGACCCCCAATCTTAGGGGGACTCGACATTCCAACTCTCATTCACACACACTCAAACTCGCACACACGTGAGCACTCACCAGAACCAAGAACCTCATACGCATGAGACCCGGGAACCGTCTTCCCTCTCTCACCAAAAGCTTGTAGCTCCCCTCTACGAGCTCTCTGCGCTCGGTAATACAACCCTGCAACACACTGGACGTAGGGCGTTCGTGCCCAAACTAGTATAAACCTCCGTGTTCTCCGAGCGCAACCATCCGAACTCCGACACACTTAGAAATTTACTCGTTGGCCGTCTAGACCCCGCCATTTTAGACACCGACAAGTACTAACCTTGGATCTCTAAGTGTGAATCATGAGATAGGTTGGTACATACCATGTGATGGAGCAAGGTGGATCAAGTGTTGATGGCACAAACTCTAGCATGGTGGTGGAAAGGAAAATGGTGTGAAGGCAAAGGTGAATGCTAGGAACCATTTTCGGTTTGGTGATCAAGACATCATAGAGGATGTGATCACATTTAGAATAGATAGCCGTACTATGAAGGAGGAAGCTCTTAAGTATGATTATGGTTATCATGTGCCATTAGGTTCATATGCATTGCATTAAAATCAATTGAACTAGTGGAAACAACCAACTTATCCAAGATAATTGTGAACTAAAAGCTAACACACGTGCACAAGTGTTGGGATCACTTAGTGTTGGCTCTTGGAAGCTTAGAGAAGTTGGAGAAGTGTTTGGCAACTCAAAAGAGCTCCAGACTGTGGTCCGAACGCAAGGGTCTGGCTGTGTCCGGACCATCGGTGATGGGTCCGGAAGCAAACCCTTGGTGGATGTGCAGAGGAGAGGAACCGGACACTGTTTTAGGTCCGGACGAAGAGCTCCGGTCGCGCGTCCGGAGTCTGGCGCTCTCTGGAAACTCTCTGTTGTTCTCTGGAAAAGGGATCCAGACGCAGGATGATGGTCCGGACTGTGAACCGGACGTGGGTCTGGAGGTGCAGAGGACCTGAGGTTTGCTCTCGGGTTCTCTGGGATTTATTTCCGGACCCGAGAGGCGTTGGTCCGGACCCGCACTGTTGCGTGCGTCCGGATCCATGTGGCGCTCTGTGGTGCGCTGAGGTGCGAGCGGGAAAGCGGCCGTTTGAACTGGCAGAGGCACCGGCCGCAGGGCTGTTGGTCCGTTTGGCGCGTTGCGCGCGTCCGGACCGTGCGACCGGAGGTCTGAGCAGAGCCGTTGGCTCTTGGCAGGAGCTAGGTCCGGACGCTGTTGATGGTCCGGACCCCCTGTGAAAAGTGCGTCTGGAGGTACGTAGAGAAGAGTAAAAAGGGTGGAAACAGCTAGTGTTTGAGTGTGGGCTGTATAAGGTGATATGGCCGGCCCTTGGGGCATTCTCTAGCACTTCTACATCACTCATACACTTGTTCTTGCTTGAGAAGCTTCCACCACTCATCCTCTAAACATATTTGACATATTCTAGAGAGATTGAGTGAATCCAAGTGCATTGCTTTGTTGATTGCATTCTAGTGGCACTTGGTGATCGTCATCATCGCGGAGCTCTTGTTATTCTTGGAGATTGCCATCTCCTAGACGGCTTGGTGCGACGAGGATCGTTGAGCGGAGGAAGGTGATTGTCTCCGGCTCCGATCGGTGGATTGTGAGGTGTTCTTGAACCTACCCCGCGGGAGTTCGCGAAAGGTATCTCTAGTGGATTGCTCATAGCTTGGGGATCCCCATCTTGTGTTGGTTGTGCGGCACCCTTGACGGGTTTGGCTTGGATTGCCAATTAGCGCGTGAACCTCCAAGTGGGTGCATCGCTGCAACGGGGACTAGCTTGTTGGCAAACAAGTGAACCTCGGAGAAAAATCTTGTGTCACATTGTCTCTCTTCGAGGATTTCATATTGTGATTGATTGGTTATCTTATTGCTACTCTCCACGTTGGTATAACCTTCTCTAACTCTAGCTTTGCATTACTTTCTTTACATTCTTGCAAAGTAGAGCCTCTAGCTTAGCTTGTGTAGCTTAGCCTAGTAACTTTAGTTATCTAGCTCTTGTGTGTGACGTAGAATATATTTTGCTAGTAACTAGAATTGGTAGGTGGCTTGCCTAACCGTAGAGCTAGAGCAAACTTGCTTAAATTCGTGTTTTATTCTAACAAGTTTGCTTAAGTGTTGTTGTAGAAAATTTAATTAGTCTATGCACCCCCCTCTAGCCATACCTAAACCTTTCAGTTGACAAGTGTTTGGTTGACAACTAAGGTTAGGCATGATTCTTTTGGGCTCTGCATGTCATAGAGTATAAAAGTGTGGTAAGATTCCCTTAGGAATTGCAAAGTGTGGCAACCAATTTGCTTGCCACACCTGCCACACTTACCTAAGATTAGTTGTGGCAATCCATGGCTAGCAACCAAAAATGCCCATACAATGCATGTTAGTATTTTTTATATATAAAATTAGTCAAAGTTCAAATTGTTTGACTCTCGAAAAAACAGAATTACATTCTTTTGGGAACGAAGGTAGTATATAAGTAGATCTAGAGAGGAAGAGATATAGTGGGAAAGTGGATGTCATACTCTCGAACATGGAGGATGAAGCCATATCAGTGCTCTCGAGCTGTGGTGGCCGGTGACGAAGAGTAGACACTACTACAGAAATCTTTACCATTACGGTGTGGGTGTCACAGTTAATCAAGCATTAACCACAGCAGACACAAACGCCAACTGCGGTTAATCAATTAACCAAAGCGGGCAGTCTAAAGTGCCTGCTACGGTTAATTGATTAACCGCAGCTGACACAGCGGTTTATTGCAGCGGGCGCAGTAACCTACCTGCTACAGTTAATGAATTTACTGTGGCGGGCTTTGTTATATGGCCGCCTCGGTTAACTTGTCAAATTAAAAAAATAGAAAACATTAAATACATGATCTAGCAGTTTCAAATTCAAATTCAATCCACATTTAACAGATATATCAAGAACTCACATATATATATACACACACAAGACATCCATGCATTCACTTAGTTGTTCATTGTCTATCCATACACATGAAACTGACGAAATTGTTCAAGTTCTCACAAACATACATATATACAAAGTTCTCACAAACATACATATATACAAAGTTCTCACAAACACACATATATACAAAGTTCTCACAAACACCACTAGCTACTAGCTCTGTGTAAAATCCATGTTGAAAGTACAATCCATTAGACGTAGCATGGTAGGCCACTTCCTAAGCTTTTTGTACTTCGATTCCTGCCATAACGGACTATCGACGTTGAACAATAGTTCCCCTTAATATACACATTTGTCTAAGACAAACTTACATATATCCGCCCTTGTTTGCTTGAAGCAGTGTTGTTTGCTTTGCACATTCGTCCACCAGTCCAATCCTTTCTTGAGTTGCCACCAGCTGTTGCTGTAGCTCTTGCACTTCCTTAGGTGCTCGCAAGTGTAGAAGCCACAAAACACTGAATTGTACGGTTGTTTGGTGCACTACAAGAGATCACAACCGTTAGAACACATGTATATGCAGAGGTATAGAATGCTCGTTTGATGAAAACGACAATTGAACCTTTGAAGTACGTACCGGGAAGTCACGCCTAATTTTGATTTTGTTGATCCCATGCTTTTTCTTAAACTTGTTTGTTCTTCGATCATAGAATCTGGGATCCTTCACGTACTCCTTATAAGCTCTGTATGAAATGTACTAGTGTTAGTAACAATTTGAATACGTACTACAACTGTACATGAATATATATATATATATAGTAAGTTTGGGGGCTTACACTTTAATGCAATCTTCAAAGTGCTTGTATGCTTTCTTATTGGTTGTCCGCAACGAATCAAAGATGTAGGCCCTGCCATCCTGAGGATAGATGAGAAATGTAACTTGGTGGCCCGTGAGGCCCATGCTGCACCATTCAAATCGAATACAGATTACGATGAGAATGGATAATTGTACACACCAATCTTTACTAACATACATTTATTAGACTTAACCAAAGTGGTAGACAACTATGATACACCAGTTTGATTCCTCTTTGATCGTCCTCATTGCTCCTAGTATGTACTGGGACATGGCCCACTTTTGTTTGTCGATCTTTTTCTTCCGTGCCTGCTCTCTCTGTCGAGCAGTCAAGTCAATCATGTCTAGATGGTTGTCCGATCAAGTCTAGATGAGATCCCTACGACATCAACATGGAGGTTGGTCTTCCCATTGCTGGCAGCGCTCCCCTCTCTATCGGACTAGGGTATGTAGGTGGGGTTGGTGGCAGCTCAGGTGAACCTCGTACTAAGTGCCCCAACCCCTACCCTTATCTACATAGAGTTATGCGACGGGGGCCCACCAACCATTTATGGTTGGGCACTCCCGATCAAGGCACGATCAAGGCCCAAGTAAAGGCATTGGGCCTAAGTTGTGGAGATCAAACCTAACATTCTCTCCCTTGATCTCATCCTCTATTGCTAGCTTAAACTTTTCTCTTTTCCCTACTTCATCATAGACAAGTGCATAGAGTGTGCCTAGTCATAATAGTCAACACCATTAGATTAATAGCTACAACAAACTTCTCTGTTTAGAAATAGAAACTCAACTAGGACCTTATTGTCCAGGTATCATACGCTTTTCCTTAAACCCATACCGGCTAAGTGTTCTCTAAACACGTTGGGTGCTAAGCTTTTTATAAGCGAATCCACAAGCATTAACTTTGTGCTTAAATGCTCAAGACTAATGGAATGATCTCAGACTCTATCTTTCATAACATAATACTTTATGTCAATATATTTGGAAACACCACTTGACATATTGTTATGAGCATAAGTTACTGATGGCTCATTGTCATAGTACAACTTGAGTGGCTTATGAATTTCATCTACCACTTTCAACCTGGGCATAAATGTGTCACACCCAGTTTTAAGAACAAAAACCAGGATCATCATATGTGTGCCCAGGAAGTCCACACATACAACAACAGAAAAGGAGAATATCAAAATCAATGTTATATAGCGAAAACATAGATACATTAACACTTACATCAAAGTATGGCGGAATAACACTAAACTTTCTTCAAGCTCCAACTTCGCAGGGACAGTTGACTGGGGGTTGCATACGCCTAGCACTTCTTCGAAAACTCACTAGATCCATCTTCTGTTATCCATCCAGGATTTTTATCCAAAGTATTGAAAAGTAAACAAGCGTAAGTACATCTCGTACTCAACAAGTAAACATGGGGTTCATGAGGCTCAAAAAGTATGACACTGGTTTAACTGCATCTGCTTTTATGTTGTCTCAATTTTAGCTTAAGGATAGCATCAAAGATATCAATAGCCCAATAACCATATGATCAAGTAAACATGTATAATGAATAGCAAACGAGTAAATGGTAGATTAAAGTCATTCTTTTCCATAAGAATTCCAGGCCGCTCGTATCCGTGAGCACGGCTAATATATTAGTTTTAAGACACTCTCCAGAGGTTGTACATCTTTACCCATGAGTTGTGTTGCCCATATGTCCGGGTTAATTACTCCCAAAACACTACCAAGGTGAGCGGGCAGGGTACACTATGAAGTCTTTCAGAGGGGCTCGCTGACATACAACAGACACTACGGATCCACGGCCAAGAGGTATATGAGGTCTCCTCGATGGTACACAGGCGCAACGGTAGCCACTCTAGCCATACCTCGCAACCGCTCGTCAATGGCAACTTTCATGAACTGCCCCATGTGAGAGAGTGACCCTATTACTAAACTAAAGCCAGAGCCATATAGATCTCATGGTTGTACTGTAAATCCCGGGTGATCACTTATAGAGGTTCTAGAGCATCTCAAAAACTGTGTTCTAGATCACCTTAATCCATGTTGCTAAAAAGCATCTTTTACTGTTTGTTGCATAAGTCATTAGTCAATGTTACATGATCATAGTTATTTTTCAAGAGCACTAGCTTGATCTACCCAATGCATAAATCCCAGGGTAATAAGGTATAAGGTACAAATCTAGGGAAAACCTTATAGGATATCAAGGAAACACATGCATATATCATGAATTAGTGTTTAATGTGATTAGGACAACAAGGATGATCCCATGTATACTTGCCTTAAACACTTGCTCAACTCTCACACCATCAACTTTGAGTCATCACCTTCTGATCTTCAACTCTCACAAGCGGTTCTCGTTCTACTCGTAGCAAACACCACACATAGACAACATACAAACAACAAATAGAAACAACTAAGAACAATACACCAACAAGGGAAAGCAACATACAAAAGATAGATCGGTACTATGGTCGAGAGAACGCAAGAAACGATAATTACGGAACTATCGTTAAAAGAAACAATTATCGGAGGCCTTACTATATTATAAAAGGAAACATGCATGCTTTATTTATTTTAATTAATTGATTAAAACAATGTGGAGCATATTAATTTTAGATTACATAAAAGCATATTTGAATTCTAAAAGCCAAGCTAAACTAATCATATTTTATTTATATGCATTATCACATAATTTATTAAGCAAGTGAAACTTCATCTTTGCAATAGAAAATAGACATGTGAGAGCGTCTAATCAAGATGATCACTTAGGCAATGTGTTTAAACAATGCAACTTATATTGTAAATTGTAAAAGCATATAAATGTTAGCAATTACTCATTAATATTTCTATAGAGAAGACCCAAGCATAAAACATATATTGATTTAACTATTGAACCAATCGCTAGCATATTAATCAATTTAATATTTAACTCAATTTATAAAATTATGTGTCATGATAAACAGTACCACTAGCATAAAGATCATGGCAACATAAATTAAATGCAATTTAAAAGGTGCAAGAAGGAATTAAAGCTAACTTGCTTTCAATTAATTAAAAAGCTATTGATTAAACATTAATTAAATTAATATTTAGATTAACGAAAATTAATAATTAAGCAATACCAAAAACATTAACACTACTGCGTAGAGAGCATCCCTACGAATCTAACGTAACTGGAACGAAACGAAATGGAGTTTTCGTTACGAATCTAACGCAACTGGAACGAAACGAAACGGAGTTATGACGAGAAAACGGTGGAGATAACACATCAGAGTGGCAAAAATATATTGGCTTTACCTTTGTTGCCTGATTCTTGACGTGGGAAGGGGGCTCCGACCACTTTAGGGAGGATGGAAGGCCGGGTGGCTGCGGGGCCACGCGGTGGTGCCGAGCAGTGCTGACAACAAAGTCTGCAGACCGAGGGACGGCTGGCGGCCTCTATGACCAGTAGTAGCAGCACGAGCGTGCTGAACAGGCCGACGGCAAGGCGGCGGGCTGCTGCAGTTCGGAGGGGGCGCTGCCGCACTGGTGCTCTCGTCGGCCGGGAACAAAGAACAGACTCCGTTCATGGAGTACTTGGCCAAAAAAGTGCACCAGAAAAGAAAAACGGATGAGGATGGATCATACAATGATGGATTGGATCGTAGTACCGTGAAGAAAAAAACGAGACGAACCTCATGATGGTCACGGAATCGGCGGGGACGTCGGAGTTGCTCGGAAAAACTCGCCGGAGAGTTCACCGGAGTCGACGATCTCATGGCAAAAAGAGAGAAAAATATAATTTAGTGTCCAAGGGATTTCCCAGACTAGGGGCTCCCTTTGCGATAGATCAGGTGTGCTTGGCTAAGGGGTGGGTACATATTTATTGGGAGAAAGACTCTCCACCTCAACATCAATTAGCGATATGATACTAATTGATGGTGCACCTCCACCTTTACTAACGGGCTAAATTAAACATCAAAGCCCATTAGTAAATAAATGCTTGGGCTTTTGTGATTTATGAGGATTATTGCACATGGGTTTTGTGGGTTGGTGGGAAAATTGAGATATTTATTATTTAATTTCGGAATAAATTATTTTCGTGAGTAAAATAATTCCAGAAAAGTCTAGAATTAATATTTAAGCCACGAAAAATACTCCGAAGGCTCTAAAAATTCGAAGAAAAGTTTCGGAGACACTTTTGAACATAATGAACCCAAATAAAGTATTTGGAGCTCATGAAAAGATATTTTGGAGCATCTAAAATTATATTAAGCTCACAGAAAAAAAATGAGAAAGGATTCCAGAAAAAACCAGAAAAATCCCAGAAAGATTTTAGAGACATGTTGATCAATTGTAAACTCAAGGGAATCATTTGGATCAAGAGACAAAGGATATTGGGAATGTCCAAACCAAAGATTAAGATCGAGAACAAGAATTTGATTATAGAAGAAGACAGAGACGAGCCAGAGATCGATAAACGACTAAACCCGTTTTAAAAACTTTAAACACTCACATGCATCAAGACAAGCAATAAACAAACACCACAACAATCAAGCCCGTCAAATTAATTTAGAAAAGTTTATAAATTCACTTTTCCTATATTAAATTTGTGCAAACTTAAACTAATCTTGTAAACTTTTATATCAACATTGAAATCATTTATTTAATTTAATGTTTTCCAAGGACAACCCAAAATAGGAAATTTTGGGGTGTGACAAAATGTCTTTAGTCAATTCACCTACCATGTTGCCCCATAACATGCTATAAACTTGACATACATCCTGGAAGATGCAGTGATGTTTGCTTGGAGCTTTTCTATGATATGGCTCCACCTAAGAGAGTAAATACATAACCTGATGTGGATTTTCTATCGTGTGCCGAAAAATCAATCTAGAGAATTAAATCTTTTGTATGTTAGGTTGAGGCCCTTTGTGCCCTGCGCACAACACAAGACTTTCTTTACCATTTTCTAGTGTTCTATTCCTAGATATATTTGAAATATGCCAAGTACCCCAATAAAAAAACCAAAACATGGTGAGTACATAGTTGAGCATACTACAAGCTTCCCATAACCAAAACATATGGTACTGCTTTCATTTGATCGATCTCATACTGGTTTATGAGACATTAGAAATCCCTAAAAACATCGCTCTTGACTATATGAGAGGTGAGGGCTTACATGCATGCATACTATATTTCTTAAGAACCTTTTCTAAGTATACCTTTTGCGATAATCCTAATACCCCTTTCTTCTATCTCGATGAATCTCAATCCGCAAAATGCAGATTAAAATAGTAAAGGTTAATTGTAGATTAATTATAGGTAAATGTAGTAGATCCGTTTTACTAACAACGTCGGAGTAGTCGACGTTATCCAACAAATCACGGTAGGGACGTCGATGCAGATGTTAGCGTCATGGTCGATTGTGGTCTCAATGACGATGTCCACATAGAGCTTATCTTGCTGATAATAATGTGTTATAAAATATGTTGCCAATGGTTAGGTCCTTCTTCTCTGTCTCTCGTGAGATAGAAAGACTATTTTTTCTCTAAATATTGGTAATTATAATATAGAAGTCCCACGTGCACGTATATATAGTCCTACCAAGATAAGAGTCCATGTACAAAAGGACTAGGATTAAGATTTATCTTTCTCTTTATTTTAGGAGGTAGGATGTAGATCATAGCACGCTGCGATGGAGCAGACACAAGGGATGCTGGCATGGGTCGGCTGATCTCGTATTAGGCTCCATGTAGTTTATATGGACTGAACTTTAGTCTTGTCACATCAAATGATTAATACTAATTAAGAGTATTAAATATAAACTAATTATAAAAACTATACATAGATTAAGACTAATTTGTGAGATGAATCTATTAAATCTAATTAGCGCATGATTTGATAATATAATGTTTGTTGGGAGTATGCCCTAGAGGTAATCATAGAGATGATTGTATTTCCTTGTATCCATGACATGTTATGAGTTTTTTGAATATCCATTAAAGACAACTTGTATTGATTAACAATTATGTGAATTGTTTGTGAAACTCTTTTACTTGTATGGTTATTTTAAAGTTGTCCCTGATCGGAGTTCGTGCAAGAACGCACATGAATATTAGATTAGCACATTATTAGTTGATGACTATGTTTCACAAGTCATGGACATAGAGAGGTCAAACTAATAATGTGGGCACATGTAAGACATGGTGCTGGACAGACCCGACATGCGATTGTCTCTATTCACATCATGTACATTATGTCCTTAGACCTGAGATTGTCGTATGTACTCAAGATGTGAAATGGCCTACTTAGGGACTACCAAACGCTACTTCGTGATTGGGTAATTATAAAGGTAGCTTTCGGGCTTGTCGGGAAACATGCTGTGAGACATAGTCAATTAAGATGGAATTTGCCACTCTCCATATGAGAGAGATATCACTGGACTACTCAAATAATTAGATCATGAAATGCATGACCGTGCTTGGGTTAAGTGTTAATCCACGAGTTGAACCAAATATCATGAGGCAAAGAAATAACATGTATATTGTATTGTGGTGGTTCGTCTGATATGATCGTAGCGTATGCATAGGAGTTGACACGCCTTGCTAGAGGCCGCTATCAACTATTGGCCGAGTAAGAGTACTTGGGCCATGTCTATGTGTGCGTGAGCCTATAGGGTCGCACGTTTAAGGGGCTGGAAGCCTAATTCGGGTTGGACAAAAGATGTATCTTGAAGAAGTTCAAGATGAGCCAATAGGGGATAACTCTACGAGTGATGCTAATGTAGCAGAACAAGTTGAGATACCTGTGGCAAGAGAAACACCACTACAACCACGAAGGTCAGCAAGAATCCGTGAGGCACATGGGGAAGTGTTATTGTTAGACGACGACGAACCTGCGACATACGCGAAAGCAATGATGGACCCAGATTCCGAGAAATGGCCAAGTGCCATGAGATCCGAGATAGATTCCATGGGATACAATCAAGTTTGGAACTTGGTTGACCTGCCTGATGGGGTTAAACCTATTGAGTGCAGATGGATCTATAAAAAGAAAAAGGATATGGATGGAAACATTCACATCTACAAAGCTCGACTTGTTGCAAAGGGTTTTCGGCAAGTTCAAGGAGTTGACTACGGCGAGACATTCTCGCCGGTAGTGATGCTTAAATCTATCCGGATCATTCTAGCAATTGCTGCTTATTTCGATTATGAGATTTGGCAGATGGATGTTAAAACAACCTTTCTAAATGGAAATTTGGAAGAGGATGTGTATATGATACAACCCGAAGGCTTTGTTGATCCTAAAAATGTTGGAAAAATATGCAAGCTACAGAAATCCATTTATGGGTTGAAGCAAGCATCTCAGAGTTGGAATATTCATTTTGATGAAGTGATCAAAGGATTTGGTTTTCGTCAGTATCAAGAAGAACCTTGTGTTTACAAGAAGGTAAGTGGGAGCGCTGTTCTATTTCTAATCTTGTATGTGGATGACATACTATTGATTGGGAATGACATTCCTATGTTGCAATCCGTAGAGACTTCATTGAATAATAGTTTTTCTATGAAGGATTTAGGAGAAGCAACATACATTTTGGGCATCAAAATCTATAGAGATAGATCAAAGAGGCTTATAGGACTAAGCCAAGATACGTACATTGACAAGGTGTTGAAACGGTTCAACATGGAACAATCCAAGAGAGTGTTCTTGCCTATGTCACATGGTATGCGTTTTAGCGAGAAGCAGTGTCCTTCGACAGCTGATGAGCAAAAGCGCATGAGTAAGGTTCCATATGCTTCGGTTGTTGGTTCCATTATGTACACCATGATATGTACTCGCTCAGATGTCTCATATGCTCTAAGTGTTGCGAGCAGGTACCAAGCCAATCCAGGTGAGAGTCACTGGATGCTTGTTAAAAACATCCTTAAGTACTTGAGAAGGACTAAAGATGTGTTCCTAATCTATGGAGGTGAGGAGGAGCTCGTTGTAAATGGTTACACCGATGCTAGCTTCCAAACTAATGTTGATGATTCACAATCTCAATCAGGTTTTGTGTTCACAATAAATGGTGGTGCTATAAGTTGGAAGAGTTCCAAGCAGGAGACGGTGACTAATTCTACAACAGAAGCCGAGTACATTCCAGCTTCTGCCGCTACAAAGGAAGGTGTTTGGATGAGGAGGTTTCTCATTGAGCTTGGTGTGGTTCCAAATGTGTCTCGCCCATTGAATCTGCATTGTGACAACAATGGGGCGATAGTGCAGGCTAAGGAGCCTAGGAATCACCAAAAGAACAAACATGTACTGCGGAAGTTTCATCTCATTCGAGAGTTCGTCGGTAGAGATGAGATCAAGATGTGCAAGATACATACGAATTTGAATGTTGTAGATCCTTTGACAAAGGCTCTTCCACATCCTAAGCATGAGGCGCACGTGAAAGCTATGTGTATTAGATATCTTCAAGATTAGCTCTAGTGCAAGTGGGAGACTGTTGGGAGTATGCCCTAGAGGTAATCATAGAGATGATTGTATTTACTTGTATCCATGACATATTATGAGTTCTTTGAATATCCATCAAAGACAACTTGTATAGATTAGCAATTATATGAGTTGTTTGTGAAACTCTTTTACTTGTATGGTTATTCTAAAGTCGACATGTATACCATTAAAAAAGTTGGTAATAACACATAAGATATTAAAAAAGATGAGTTCTCATGGTTGTCACTGATTTGAACTTTTTTGTCCTTCGTGTCATTACCGTAAAATTTGTCTCTAACGGTGTTAAACTGTAACTACGGAAAGTCAAACATACCCTTACTAAATATGTTATTATTTATTTTTTAGTATCTTAATGATTTCAAATGAAAAAACTCATAACTAGAAAGTTGTAGATCTCGCTAAGATCTACAATTTTTTGTATAAAAATTATCTTTATTTATTTTTTTTATAAAAAATATATGATTTGATATGATTAATATGTCTTAGGAAAATCATAGATTTTTTTGTACAAAATCGAATAAAAATAATTTTCATATGAAAAATGTAGACCTCGGTGAGATCTAAAAATTTCTGATTCTGAGTTTTTTCAATTTTAAATCGTTAAGATGTTAAAAAATAATTAATGATATACTTAAATATAAAAGTATTTTTGACTTTTTACAATCGTAGTTTAAGTAGTGTCCCTAATTTTTTTAAAGATGTACATGTAAAAGATCCAAACTTTAAATTTAAATTTTAGTTCGGTAACCGATATCGATTTACTCACGACCCACGTGAAAGAAGAACCGGCTTAGAGCAACTCCAGCAGGCCCCCCTACTTCAGCCCCCATAGCTAAATATGGGTACTCGAGCAAAAAACATCACTCCAACAGGGCCCCTACTACATACCCCATATTTGGGTGGGGACCCAAATCCCTCCCTCTACACCCCATTCCTGTTGGGCCAACACCTCAGCCCCCATCCACTGTTCCCGTGTTCGCAGAGAAACCTGCCACACAGCTTCGCTAGCGTCTCCCTCCGGTGGCGCCATCCTGCTCGAGAAATTTTGAAATCTAACCCGTTATTCGCACGCCGCAAGAAACTTGACTCGGAATTCGCACGCCTTTAGAAATATGACCCAGATCATGCGAATTGTTTGGAAATTTAGTCTTTTCCAGGATTTCGAGTTTTCAATAATTTCATAGAGTTATTTTCACTGTTTGGACCATGCAAAAAGATATGTGTGCCCCATGCTCATTCCAAATGGCCTAGGCAGGTGGAGCAGCGTCACGACAACCTCTTCACCCGCCGGCCTGGAGGCGCCAAGGGGATGACCTGCCTGCTCATGGCTGGCACTGCCCTTCCAAACCCTAGCAACCAAAAAAGAATTCAAGGCTGCGAGGTGGAGGAGAAGCGGTGGGGGCTGGGAGGTGCAGAAGGAGGAGCAGGGCAATGGACGGCGGCGTATCTGCGGGGGGGCGGGGACGCCGGCGACGGGCGGGGCGGTGCGGCGGCGTGGCTTCGCTTCAGGCAGGCGCGGGACGAAGGGTCGCGACCACTCGTGTTTTTTTTCTTTTCCCGATCTCCACTCGTGGGTTCTGGACGGATAGGGAGGAAATAGAGTAAGGGGCATGTCGTCTTTTTCCCTGATCCAAAGAGTACAAGATGATTTTTAGAATTATTGAAATTGCGAAATCCTGGAAGAGACTAAATTTCAAAACAATTCGCACGATCTGGGTCATATTTCTAAAGGCGTGCGAATTCTGGGTCAAGTTTCTTATGGTGTGGGTGTGCGAATAACGGGTTAGATTTCAAAATTTCTCATCCTGCTCGCCCCCTCCGCGCAGCCCCAGCCAGAGCGACCCCGACCTGCTTGCCGCCGGGGGGAGCGGTCCAGGCCTACTCTAGCCGCTGGGACCTGACGTGCTCGCCGGCAGGAAGAACTCGCCGCTCCCCTTCCCGTTGGAGAATAAAGGTTCGATTACGATGCCCCCACGATCCCCACCGCCCCCGCGACGACGTCCCGCGCGAGAAGAAAGATCGATTCCCACACAACCACGAGAGTTCGGCGGCGGCTTTCCCCTCCTTCCCACCGCGGCGACTCTGGGAGTAGAAAGATCGATTCCAAACGCCACCACGTTGTCATGCCCCTTGGTCGTCGCCCGTCGCCGGTGATGACGTGAGTGCACGCAAGAAGAACAACAGGGGTGTGCTACGAGGAAGCGGGCAGGGCTGACCCCCTTGCCTTGGCTTCTAAATTTACTTAGTAGTTCTGATGCATAGTGACGGGTTCAAGTACCCCAGTCCATAGACGCCGACGCAGCGGCCCCACCACCATAAGGCTACAAAACGTAAAACAGAAATACGCTATCTTCCTTCCCTCTCTAGTCCTGCTCCGTGTCCACCGTTGTGACACCTCCCCCGCCTTGAGAAGCCGCTTGCCCCCAAGCGGGTGCTTCTGGGAAGCGTGTCTTCAGCACATAGTTGTCTTCCCAGGTTGTAGTCGAGGGAGGCAGTCCTGTCCACGAGACCTTGATCTGAGGAATGACTGCATTGCCCTTCTTGACGAGCCTTCTGTCGACGATTGCCAGGAGTACTACTTGAGCTGCCTGGATGTCAGTAGTAATTGGAAGCGAATCATAAACATGGGTAGAGTTAGGAGTGAATGACTTCAATTGGGATATGTGAAAAATGTTGTGAATCTGAGCCTGTTCTAGGAGCTGCAATTTGTAAGCCACAACGCCGATGCGCTCCAATATCGTATACGGTCTAAAATATTTGAATGCCAGTTTGGGGTAGGGCTTGTTCGCCAGAGAGGACTGAGTATATGGCTGTAGCTTGAGCGGGTCTTGATCTCCCACTAAGAAGTTAAAATCCATGCGCTTCCTGTCAGCAAACATCTTCATTCTGTCCTGAGCTCGGACCAGTTGCTGTTTTAGAGTTGTTAGATGGAGTTCTCTATCCTTCACCACCTCTTGAACGTCTGCTGGGGTATCTGTGGTTATGTGGGGAACCATACCCAAGTTTGGTGCGTACCCATAGAGTGCCTAGAATGGAGAACATCCAATGGAAGTGTGGTATGAAGAGTTGTACCACAATTCAGCTAAGGAGAGCCAGGCTTGCCAACTGGTTGGTGCATGTTGGACAGAACATCTGAGATACATTTCGACACACTGATTGACCCGCTCAGTCTAGCCATTGGACTGTGGGTGATAGGCAGTTGTGAAGTGGAGATCAACCTTGTAAGCCTTGAATACTTCTTTCCAGAAGTGACTCATGAAAACTGTATCTCGGTCAGTGACAATTGAAGTAGGAATGCCATGCAGTTTCACGATATGGTCCATGAACACTTGTGCTATAGTTGCTGCAGTGTAGGGGTGTTTGAGGGCAATAAAGTGAGCATATTTAGTCAATCTGTCGACTATGACTAATATGACACTGTATCCTTTTGATTTAGGGAGTCCTTCCACAAAGTCCATTGAAATGTCCCGCCATATGCCTTCTGGAATGGGCAAAGGTTGTAGCAGACCCAAGGGATGAGTGTTGTTGTGTTTGGCCTGTTGACAGATTGTACATTGCTTGATATAGTTTTCAACATCTGTGTTTAGTCCTTTCCAAGAAAAGTGGGGCTTCAGTTTGTGTAAGGTGGCTGCTATCCCAGAATGGCCTCCCAAAGCACTTGAGTGGCAAGAAGCAATTATTTTGGTCTGAAGGACAGAATTCTGACCAATCCAGACCTACCCATTGTATCTGATAAGACCTTTGTCTAAAGTATAGCCTGCATTGTTAGGACTGCAAACTGCGAACTGTTGGATGAGAGTTTGGGCCTTTGGGTCAGTAGCATAGGAGTTCAAAACTTCCTGTATCCATGCAGGTTGAAGTGAAGAGACTGCTTGAATTGCCAATAAGTGTGCTACTCTGGATAGTGCATCTGCAGCAGCATTGTCCTTACCTTTTCGATATATGATTTTGAAATCAAGGACCATCAACCGTGTCATTGCCTTTCTTTGTAACTCTGAATGGAGGTTTTGATCAGTCAAGTAAGCTAGGGACTTGTGATCTGTTAGAATAGTAAAGGGTGTCCTCTAGAGGTAATGTCTCCATCTCTCTATAGCCATGATCAGTGCTAGGAATTCTTTCTCATAAATGGATAGTGCTTGATTTCTTCCTGTCAGAGCTTTGCTGAGATAAGCAGTGGGTCTCCCATTCTGACTAAGTACTGCTCCGATGCCACTCTGATAAGCATTTGTTTCCACTGTGAATGGCTCTTGGAAGTTGGGTAATGCCAAGACAGGGGTTTTGGTCATTGTCTGCTTTACTGTATCAAAGGCAGTCTGTGCTTCAGGGCTCCAAAGGAACTGCTTGTGCTTGAGGAGGGATGTCAAAGGTTTTGTAAGAATGCCATAGCCCTTTACAAACCTTATGTAGTATTCAGTGAGGCCTAAGAACCCTCTGAGCTCAGTCATGGTTGTAGGTGTAGGCCAATGGAGCATAGTAGTGATCTTGCTGGGGTCTGTAGAAACACCTTGGGCAGAGATGATGTGGCCCAAATACTCCAAACTGGACTAAGCAAAAGAGCATTTGCTTGCTTTCAAGTGAAGCTGATATTTCCTTAACAACTCAAAGACCTCTTGCAAATGAGTAACATGGTCACTTAAAGTTGGGTTGTATATAAGGATGTCATCCAGGAATACTAACACAGATTTTCTTAGCATGGGTTGCAATATTTGATTCATAAGGCACTGGAAGGTAGCTGGTGCATTGGTTAAACCAAAAGGCATTACCTTGTACTGGTAGTGGCCTTGATGGGTTTTGAAAGTTGTTTTGTGTTCATCCTCAGGTGTCATCCTGACTTGATGGTAGCCAGCCCTCATATCCAGCTTTGTAAAATATTTTATACCAGACAACTCATCCAAAATTTCCTCAATGATAGGCATGGGAAATATGTTCTTGATTGTGATATCATTGAGCTTTCTGTAATCCACACACAATCTCCATGATCCATCTTTCTTCTTGACCAGTAGGACTGGAGAAGCAAAGGGGCTTTGGCTTAATGTGATGAGACCTGAGGTGAGTAGTTCCCTGACTTGCTGCTCAATCTCAGTCTTGTGATGGGGGGAGTAATGGTAGGGTCTGTTGTTGGTAGGTATAGCTCCAGGAAGTAAAGGAATGGAGTGGTCATAAGCTCTATGTGGTGGTAGTGTTTTTGGGTCTTGGAAGATGTCTGTGTACTGGGTGATGAGGTGTTGGATAGAGTCAAGGTATGGCTGATTTGTAGCTGGTGGTTTTGTATCTGGTTGGGTGGCTGGCTCCAGCAAGACAAAAGCCCATATGTCATTTCCTTTAGCCGATTTGTAGGTTTTGGGTGCTGAAATGGTATTGAGGTTGGTGGGTGCATGTGGAGAGAGGATGCCTTGTGTAGTGACTGGTTGGCCATTGTGTGTGAATGTCATTGTCTTCCTGTTCCAGTCAAAACTCATTTGAGGGTGGTCTCTCAACCAATCATACCCCAATATAGCATCATAGGGTTGCATGTCCAAGACTAGCATGGTGCTTGAAAGTGTATGGCCTTGGCAGAACCAGTGCATGTCCTTAGCCATGAATTATGTATTGATGGACTCCCAATTGGCCAGCTAGACTGTTTTATGTTGGATTGGTACCAATGGAACCTTGGCCACGTCCACAAATTGTTGGCTAATAAAGTTGTGGGAGCTACCACTGTCCAGGAGGATTAGCATTGTTTTATCCTTGACTCTAGCTCTGAATTTGAGATGGGACAGTGTGTCTTGAGTGGTGAGGGCATTCAGGGAAAGTTGACAGAATTGTTCTTGCAGCTCATCTTCTGTTGCAAGCTGATTGAGTATGTCATCGGGCAGCTTTCTTTGTAGATCTAACTCATTGACAACTAAAGCATTGGCATGTGGTTTGTTTCTCTGTTTACAGACTGCCATGTGGTCAGGAACAAAAGGCTCTCCACAGTTGAAACACAAGTTATTTGCTTTCCTGTAGTCTCTGAGCTGCCTATCTCTTCACAAGGATTGAGCTGGTTGTCCTGACTGGTTGTCAGCTCTTGGTTGATTGTATGTCCTTGGGGGGTACTGTTGTTTGCCATACCTGGGTTTAGATCTGTCTAGGACCTGTTCTTGGACTTTGGCTAGAATGGAAGTCCTGAGGACAGTGGGTGGCATTTGTGCTTCCACCATACCTCTGATGTCACTCTTTAGACCCTTGATGAATTGCTGGGAGAAGAAAATGTCATCATAAGCAGAGTTGTGCATAGTAATGCCATACTAAAGATTCTGGAACTTTGTTGTATAGTCATCCACACTTGTGAGCTATCTGAGGTGTAGTAAATCATGCATAGCTTCTCTGAAATCATCAGACCCAAACTCTTGTTCCACTTCATGGCAAAAATGGGTCCAGCTCCTAAAGGTGTGTTGCTGTTTGAAACCTTGGTACCATCGGGCAGCTTTATCCTTCAGATGGACACGAGCTGCAATGATCCACATCCCTTCTGGGATTTTGTATAACTCAAAATAGTCTCTGCACTGGTCCAGCCAAACTTTGGGATCATCACCATAGAAATCTGGGAAATTCATTTTGGGCATGAGGTGTTTGGGTACCAGTTGGTCCTTATCTTTCTCAGATTCTCTTCTACCTGGGTGAGAATTGAACTGTTGGGCTGGAATTCTCTATTGTCGAGTTGGATAAGCAGGACCTACTTGTATATCTTGTTGGGCAGAGAATTGATGATCAGCTCGGAGGTGTTGAGAGGTGGTGCTTGTCTTTGGTTGGTGTTCTGGTGCAAAGAGGTTTTCAAATGGAGGATCATTGATCAGAGCATCAAAGTCTACCTCATCAAATCTGGGCTCAGTATCAAACTAGGGTAAGTGACCCTATTTGTCCTCTTGTTCCATCTGTTTGATGGTAACCTTGCCAATTGCGTTGCCATTTGCTTGCACCTACTGAGCAATAGTGTGTTTCTCTTTACGGTATTCATCCATAATCCCTCCATACAAATCCATCTGATCTTTCATTTCGCTCTAAGCAGAACTCATCTCGCTCATTTGGCTGAACATGGTGTCGAAGTTCTTCTGGAGGAGTTCCCATTTGGCATTCTCTTCTTCTGAGCGTCTGGTCATCTCTGCCAGCAGTAATTGAGTTTGATTTGATGGGAAAGTTGTTGCTTTTCTTGATGAAGCCAGTTGTGCTGAGCAGACGGTTTGGCATAAAGCCTCCCCTTTTAGCTGCTAAGCACCGTCACCGCCACCTGGGAAAGATGCAAAACCAAAGGTTAAAAAAACCTCAAGTTCTGGACTTTCCCCCATCGTCTTCTCCGCACAGCAATGAGCTCGCCTGACTCCGGAATTTTACGCGGAGACTTGCTCCGCAACCCTTGCCATGACCAACTGCTAGCAAACTGGAATCTTTCGGCTCGATCACCTCTGTTTGTTCACCGCCTCCCAAACCAGAGTGATGTAGCCGGTGCAAGGTGCGAACTTTAGTGTGTGGACGTGTGGTTTTGGGTGGAAGGTGGGCTTGATCGACCGACTAGGGTTACACGGACGCCACAACGAATCCAATCCTACCGAAGGCGAACCTTGAGGGACCTCCACGTGAGCACCTCGTGGGCGCAGTAGGAGGTCGCCGGTACCCCCAGATTTACAAAATCGGGATCTGCTGAGGGGCTGCAACACTAGCAAGGAGAGCAAGCTTACCCGTGCGGGAGGAGGATGCGATGGCGGAGGTGGTGGTGGTGGTGGTGGTGCCGACGATCCTTCCGCCGCCGCTCCGATCTTGAGTTGGTGCCGACCCGCGCGATCGCCGCCCGGACTCGAGTAGCTTTGATGTCAACTTGTCACGCCCCTTGGTCGTCGCCCGTCGCCGGCGACGTGAGTGCACACAAGAACAACATGGGTGTGCGACGAGGAAGCGGCCAGGGCTGACCCCCTTGCCTTGGCTTCTGAATTTACTTAGTAGTTCTGATGCATAGTTCCACACCGATACAGGGACGGGTTCAAGTACCCCAGTCCATAGACGCCGACGCAGCGGCCCCACCAGCCATAAGGCTACAAAACGTAAAACAGAAATACGCTATCTTCATTCCCTCTCTAGCCCTGCTCCGTGTCCACCGCATGCTCTTATACCCAGACGAGTCAACAACTGTAGGCCCCAGGGCGGCGCCCTTTTTTCCATATAACTCACGATTTATTTGTCTGCTTGAAACCACTGCAGCAGCGGCAGCCGCCGAGTCCAAGGAAGGGAGGTGAGGGGTAGGTGAAGTGGGAAAACGCGCGGAGGGGTGGAGGATGGCTGCGGCCGCGGGGAGGAAGGTGGCGGTCGCCGCCGTGCAGTTCGCCTGCACCGACGTCGAGGCAGAGAACGTCGCCACCGCCGAGAGGTATGCAGTATGCTATTGCCCGCCCGCGCGCCTACATCCCTAGTTAACCCCGCCCTTGGTTCTCCCCTCCCCTCCCCCAAGGAGGCCAAAATCCTAGCCGTTTAGTCTAGTCGCGGTCTCGCAGACGCTGAAACTTGCTGGAGTTCTGATGTTGGCGGTTGCTGCTAACAACAGTTTCATTCGTGATGATTTAGGGGGGTGTTTGGTTACAGCCCCCTAGCTAAACTTAGGTGATTTTAGGCCCTAAATTACCAAACACCCCCCTAAAGTGCCCCCTAAACTTTAGTTGATGCACTAAACTTTAGGGACCACTAAACTTTAGGGGGTAAACCAAACACCCCCTTAAACTGAAATCTGCATTCAGTGCGCACCCTAAGTAGGCTAGTACTTTGATTTGGAAGCAGAAGTTTGCTTTCAGTAGGAATACCACAAGCTGTTCCTCTGATTGACTTTCTAATCTTTATTTTACCATCAAGTATGTAACCTGATAACCAATTCCATAGTAACCTACTATGATCCCTACTTGTATCTTCTAAATGTAATTACTAATTTGAATTCGCTATAAAATTTTGTGTACAAAATCACCTCAATTAAAACAATAACAATCTTATATCTTAACTGCTGTGTATCTGCACGTTGGATTTCTGTGCATTGTTCGTTGGATTGGACAATCCTGTCAGCTACTTTATTCTCAACTCCATTCTTTTTTCTGTCAGCTACTTTATTCTTGTAGTGAATTATTGAGGCATCTGCTTCGGTGTTTGGATTCGGTTATGTACCTTGAGATGTTGCACTTTTGGTTAATGCAATAAAAATATGCATTTATGTGTTAATCCTTCAATACAATCTTACATAACCATTTGTATCAGCTACTTTATGCTCATTTATGCATTTCTGATGGCTTCTTGGGGAATCCCAATAACAAGTTAAAAGCGATATGTTTCTAACGTTCAGTTGTTGGGATTTGGTTACTTATGCTACCAGATCTGCTATATTCTAGTACAGTAAAGTGAAAGTCCATTTCCAAGTTTGTTTCTCTATTTGTATGGTGGCCACCGCAAAAACATGCAAACTACTGCAGACTAGGTTCCTCTGTCTACATTTTAGCCAAGTTGTTTTGAGCTGCTGGTGCTGTTCTAATTTCTAGGTGCTGCGTTAAAACCGAAGTACATCTTGGTAAATTAGCAACGATATGCTTAATGAGTCAATTTTCCACCCTTTTCAGTGTTAACTCTTCCGCCACGTTTCTATGACGCTATGTTGCCAGGACTCTATTTTTTTAATAGTTACAGTGCTGTTTAAATAAAGGAAAACCTGGTTGGATGCTACAGTTACGTTGTGTTATACTTAGTTTTGATTATATATTATAGTGAAAAAAGAAAACTCGGAATTCCAAATTTTGCTTGTCTTCACTTGATTTGCAATTCTCTTGCACCTCATGTTGGTGCATCATAACAATAGTGGTATGGTTTTATCTTGCTGAATGGAATTTCTTGAACTTACTCTGTTTCTGACTTTCTAATTTTCTATTACTCTTCTTTGCCACTTCATTTCAAGTCATAGCTTTACATGAGTGCATTGTTGTGTCGCAAAGCTATTGTATAGTTATGAGCTTGGTACATGTTCTATTTTTTTTTTTATTTCTTTTGATCTAGTACTCACCATTAGTGTCGATGTGGCTTTCATTACTTTCACTGCCATTCTCAGCTTGACAGTCCAGAAGTTCTAGAACTTCTTTTGTTCTGGATTACATCCTCTTGTGTGTTCAAAATTCAACAGTTGTAGAACTTATTTTTACAAGATTTAGAATTAGAAATATATTCTGACTATGGTATGAAATTTAGACATGCATGGATGGAATTATGTTACTAAAAATGACAGGGAATATGTGCTTTCAGTTTTAGCTATTGCTCTGCTTTTCTTTTCTTTTTTTGCTCAAACACACTAGAAAGGTACATATCATTGCATTAAAGAAGAAAGTATGATGTATATCAGCCAGCACACATCCATATGCACCCATATTTTAAATTACATCACTGAAAAACCATGAAAGTTTAGGGACTGATCGCTTGTTTTACAGGTTGATTAGGGAAGCACACAAGAAAGGTGCAAAGATTGTACTCATTCAGGTAAATTTATATGATAGCTATGAATCATCAAGATTTTTTAACTGCAATGCTTCTCTTTAAAACTCAAAGCAGAAAGGGCATAGGAGTTTGGACATATATTCTCATTTCCATATTTCTTTTTCATTGTCTCTCTGGTTTTTCTTAAATGTCCTAGGAATTGTTTGAAGGCCACTATTTCTGTCAGGCTCAAAGGCTGGATTTCTTTCAGCGCGCTAAGCCTTACAAAGGCAATCCAACTATTATAAGGTAGACCTGCTTGTTCCTGTGGGCAGTCAATAAATGCATGCATTCTATTTCTTTGGCATTTACATCTGCAGCTTTGCCCGTCATGGTCCATAGGATGCAACAGCTTGCAAAGGAGTTGGAAGTTGTGATACCTGTCAGTTTTTTCGAAGAAGCAAACAATGCACATTATAATTCGGTGGCCATTATTGATGCTGATGGCACTGATCTTGGACTCTATCGCAAATCACACATTCCAGATGGACCAGGTAAGGTTAATAGTCTTTACTGTTCTGCTATAAATTGGGTTATCTCATCTAAAAAGCCGCTTCTGTTTGTCAGGTTATCAAGAGAAGTTTTATTTCAACCCAGGTGACACTGGCTTTAAGGTGATTCCTGTTCTAACTTTTTTTATATTCCTGACAAAATATATAGATGTATACAATGTGACTTTAACTGTCCTTGATATCAGCAAAAGTTCACTTGCATTTACTGCTATTGATGCAGGCTTTCAAAACCAAGTATGCCACGATTGGTGTTGGTAAGTGATTTATGCTCTGCAGTGGTACAGGCTCTTATTTAGTTTAAGTACAGTAGCACTACTAGTAATTTATGCAACATAATATCAATTATAACTAATGCCATCATTCTTGACCTTGTAGGAATCTGCTGGGATCAGTGGTTTCCAGAGTGTGCAAGAGCAATGGCACTTCAGGGGCTGAAATACTGTTTTATCCTACTGCAATTGGATCTGAACCCCAGGATGGTAACCTTGATTCCCGTGAACATTGGAAGCGAGTTATGCAAGGCCATGCTGGTGCCAACTTGGTACTATTTGTTGTTTTGTATAAGTTCATGATGCACTATGATCTTCATTGAGGAACCATAAACATGTTTCTTTCTTTGTTGTTCCTCTAAGAGATACTGGTGAAACAGCCACTTCTCTGGTCACGTTATGATTTCAGCTTGAATTATCCAGGTCCCTCTTGTTGCTTCCAACCGGATTGGCAGAGAAACTGTTGAGACTGAGCATGGCAAGAGTACAATAAACTTCTATGGGAATTCTTTCATTGCAGGTAATCTAGCTTGCGTATATATATCTTTTTTTAAAAGAAAGTGTATATATCTTTATGCTGGTAGATAGAAAGGTTAAAAGTCAAAGACATGACCTCAATTGAAAATATTTGTTTCTCTGCAGGACCAACTGGAGAAATAGTGAAGCTTGCTAACGACAAAGATGAGGAAGTGCTGGTGGCAGAGTTTGACTTGGATGAGATCAAGTCGACTAGGCATGGTTGGGGGATATTCAGGGACCGGCGCCCTGAATTATACAAAGTGCTATTGACGTTGGATGGAGAGAAATGATCATAAGCTCCAATCTATGGTTGAAAAGGATATGGGCTCGGGGCTCCACAATAATGGGAAGGCACAGGCAGGCTCCACGAGTGCTGCCACCACATCAATGGTAGATTTTCTCCTTCCTTTCCCTGTCCAACGATGCTTTGCCTGCATTTGTACAAGCCAACTGGGTGCTTTGTGACATTTCATATATTCAGCAGAATACATCTTTTTAATGCAATGTAATTGTATGGCAGGGAAAAATTCAGAGCTCCAACTCATAATTCCATCGAATGATTCATTGTTATACTTTGATTTATGGGCATTAGGGTTAGGGTATCCAATTAGGTGGGTCATACTTGGCAGAAGCTGCAGAATCAGCATATTTGATTCGAAATGTCATTCGTGATGGCTTTAACTGTCAACCATCAACTAAGCTTTGACATGTGACATGTACCTTTTCCATCAACAAACCTCAGGATTCTTGTGAACTCTGTCGTCTGTCTGAGACCCCTAAGTGCCACGCAAATACTAGCTAGTTTATTGGTTTTTGTACTTGGTGAAGGTACATTTTTTTGGGGTACTTGGTTAAGGTTCTGGACTTTTTTCCTTTGATTCCTGCCACTTAAGTTATTGAACTGCTTCACTAGCTTATTGCAAAACCCTGCCAATAGACACTGAGGAAGCAGTGAACGTAATAAATTCCGCTATATTTACATCTCTCTGCAAGGGAAACAAAGAAAGGAAAACAAGTCTAGTCGTGTGGAATTGGTTGACGAGCGATGATTAAACCTAGTACCTCGGAGCCAATACTCGTTCCCTGTGTGTTTTCTGTGGCGCCATTGCATCTGCTGGATCTTGGCCCTGGGCCTAGTGGCATTTGGCCTCTTGGTCTTGGTCCGGTTGGGGCTGGGCGAACTGGAGCTTGAAGCGGCCGTCCTCCCGGCGCGCGTGGAGGAGCTCCCGTGACGGTATCCTCACCTCTCGCAGCACGAGGCGGCCGTGTTCCCGCTGTGGACGGAGGTAGAGCCACGGCTTCCCGCCGGCCCCGATCAGCGAGATCGGCGGCGGGAACGCTGGCCTGGCGCTCCTCGCCCTCCCCGGCTCCTCGTCGCCCCCGTCACGATGATGCTGCCTGTTGCACGACGACTCGTTGTCGTCGCTGAGATCGATGTCGCCGGAGCTCTCTGAGCCGAGGCCCTCGGTGCAGATGTCGAGGTGGTGCGACAGGAAGCAGGACAGGGGCACCTTGGACGACGGTCGTGGTGGCAGCGGTGGGGGGCGGCGGCGGCGGTTCTGCCTGCTTGACGGTGCCATCGACGTCGGAGAACGTGTCCGGTAGTAGTAGAACCTGCGGCGGCGGCGGCCGGGGCCCCTGCTGGTAGGCGTAGGCGCATGCCGTCGCGGCCATGCACGCGCGTGGTGAGGCGAAGTCGCGCTCGTCTTTGTGGTCGGTGTGGTGGTGGGCTTGAGACGGCCGTTGGTGGCGTTCAGACTCCAGAGTTATTATAGGTAGGCGGGCGGGGCGATATGGGAACCGGGAGTGGGAGGGACTCGTGGCCGCGTCTTGGGACGCCTAGCTTGAAGAGGAGCGGTGGCGAGTGGCGGGCTGGCGGCTACGGCGCCCCTGGGCCTGCTGCTGCTGCTGCTGCTACCCCTGCGGCTTCATCAACGGTTGGTTGGATTGGATGGGTGGGTTTGGACACTTTCGCTCGCTCGCTCGTTCGCAGTTATTATAGTAGAGAAGAAGATGGGATCGATCGGCACGGCTTCATCGTCCCTCCCTGCTGGATTCCAGGGCTGGCAAATCGCGTGCAAAAAAGGGTTGGCACGACGGATCATATCCATCCATCCGTTTGATTATTATTGATCTGTTTCGCGCAAAGGGTTAGCAATATTGATTACCTTGAGATCGGCAGTATTTCGCGCAGGCCGCCTTTGACCGGCGCCGTACCCGCCGCCGCACGCGTTCCATCTGCTCATGTCGATCGAATTAGCAACTGATGATAGTGTCACCATAAATCGCGATGTGCTGTGGCGCACGCGTTTACATCCAACAAATAAGGAAACACTAGCATGTCATCAATGGTTGCCATTTGGGTGAGATACAAACACAATGTTTTATATATATATCTAGAGAAGGCAAGACGGATTCGAATTCAACATGCCAATATGGTATGTAGCTGACACGAGGAAATTATTAGTGATTGATTGATTCCTCCTGTACTGTCCCTGTGGTCTGTGGACTGGAGCTGATCGATCCGGGGGCAGCCCACAGTTAATTAACCAGACTAGAGTAAGATGTAGTGCAGCCGAATTTTTTCACATGATATGAGCTTTTTATATACTAAATCTATACCTAATAATAAGCACGGAAGTCAATTTCTACACCGTATAAAGTTCCGTTGCAACGCACGGACACATTTGCTAGTTATAATTATTAGCCATTTGATTCGTGGCATTTAATCCTACTGTTGTAATACGGATATAAACCCTCTGTCCAAGACAATTCAACTTTTATAGCTGTCTTCTAAGTCAAAATATAGGTCTCATCAATTTTATACCAAAAAAACACTAAGAACCTGTATGGGTCCTTTCATTGTGAAGAAATTAAAACCTATTTTATAGACTATGCTATATATAATTTGGAACTTGATATTCTATAACTTTTCAAAAAAAAAATTTATATAAGTCTATCTTGAATTCATACAGTGCTTAACAAATTGGGTTCATAAATCCTCGTGCTATGTTTGTTATTTGCTTTGCAACTTATAGAATGCTCTTTGACTCTTCGGCTCACCACACATAAGTATCTCTCCCAACATTAGTATATAGATATATTTTGCATACGATCTTAACTTAATTAATCTATATGTCTATGTTGTGATTATTAGAACAAATTTCAATTCTAAGGATCCTAATAGGACCTAAAATTTATGACGTGATAAAATATATTTTTATAATGGTCTCACAAAAAAATATGTTTTCATAAGAATTTATGTGGTGTTATAGATGATGACACTTTTTCTATAAAAGTTAATCAAGCTTAAAATACTTTGACTTAAGAACTTATTTATTTAGGAACGGAGACTAGTATAGAGCACCTATCGTTAGAATCCCCTTTTAACGGAGATCATTTACGCATTTGTAGCGTTCGTATTTGAAGTTGTATTTTACACCTTTTTTTTATCTAATATGTCAAAGCTTCACATATGTGTACTCCTGTGTGTTTCCATAAAGTGATGCCTCTAGAAACTCGGATAGTCAGACACTTCGATGGAAGTGGGTCCCGTGTTGGAACTTGCGGCAGTGGAAGTTCACAAAGCAGAAACACCATCTACGGACGGACCATATGCAGCTCTGCTCTAAGCCAATAGCAACAGAGGAAGCAATGACCTGAACTGGTAACGTACGGGCTAAATAAACGATGATTATAAATACTCAATGGACGCTGTCATCCTCCATGAGAGTACAAAAAAAAATTGAGATGTTTATACCGTAATTTGGTTTGCCACCACATTTGCTACGTCTAATGTTTAATTTATAGATCTAGCCACACCACTGCTTTGTCTACCACGGCATAGCTCTATCAAGTTGTTTAGACTATTCAAATGTTCCGGTTAATAAAAACAGTAGCTACGCCAAACTACCCTTTCCTTGCAAATTATAAGTCATTTGAACCCTGTTTTGATTCAAACATACATATCTAATTTCAATCAAATATGTAGGAAAGAAAACATGACAACATCTATACCGTGAAATTAAATCCACCATGAAATATGTGTTCATGCTGCATTTATTTGATAAAGTAGATGTTAGTATATCGAATTGGTAGGCTTTAATCATCATTACTCCATCAAATAATTGCCTTTGGATATATTTGCTGTCTAAAAAGATAGCTACATCTAGTGTTGTAAAAAATAGTTTAAAATTAACCTAAAAGTAATGCAAAGTAGGCCTAAATTTGCTTTTACTACCATATATGACACTTGAAAATAATATAAACTACCCTTAAATTTATATAAATTACCCACCATCTAATATAAAAACAAACTTAAGTATCCCTCAAATCTATATCTAAGTACCATTGTAGGCTACGATGTAAAATGCTTCAATAAACATAAAGTATGATTATATATGTTTCTAAACTACATACTTCTACCACTGTTAAATTTTAATTATTCAAATGCTATATGCTACCAAGTAACCAAGTAAACATACATACATTAGTATTTTATCACTTGTGGAAAAATGTTTATTTAACAAATAAGATACAAATGATACAAAAAATTAACTATAAATTATATCAATACTTCATGGCACTAAATTTGTTAGTTTTTTTTATTTTAATTAAGTTTCTATATTTTAATAAAAACACATTATATTGGTAATTTATTTTCGTTCTGTTTTTATAGAACAATAGTAGAGTCTTGTATGCAGACTTGCATAGTGTCAAAACTAGGTGAAATGCTGCAATAGATTAAAAGATAAATCTTATAAATTATCTAATAACTAGACACATATACTAATTAATTTTGTCAGCTCCTATCATCATAAAGAAATACTCCATCCATTTCAAATAATAAGTCAATTTAACTTTTTTGGTTCATCCATTTTTCTATGTATCTAGATATATTATTATATCTAAATGCATAGCAAAATAGATGTACCAAAAAAGTCAAAGCGAGTTATAATTTGGAACGAAAGAAATAATAACAACCAGATCTATTCTATTTTCTAGAAAATTCACTTCCATCTACAGAAATAAACATAAATAACATCTTAAATCTACATCCAAACTACTAATCTTGCTTTAACATTATGAAATAAAGATCATATAAAATAAACCCTTGACCTTTGTTTAAATACCAACATCTATCGCTATAAGTATAGACTAAAGTATCCCTTAAATTAATGTTTATATTACCAATATAACACTACGTCAAAATCGATTTTGCGTAACGTTTCAAAAATGGCCTTAGTGGCAGACACCCTTCCTGCCCACCACGGTAAATCGCTGCACCGGCTCTGCTCGGCCGACAACCTAAGCGCCCGCTGCGGTTAACAGCGATTAACCGCAGCGGGCGGCATAATGTGACCGCCACGGTTAATGTGTTTACCACAGCGGGAAAATTACAAAGTCCGCAGCGGTTATGTTTTTTATATATAGCTACAGTTCGACCTTCTTCTTACTCAAGTCTTCTCTCTTCCAAACTCGTGGGGGAGAGGCTTTGCCCAATTTTTTAACCAAACCATTAGATTGAGGTTTTGAGTATTGTTTTGGAGGAGGAGGACATCATAAGAGGTATTTAAAAGGTTCCCATGGTCTATTTTCTCTCTTTTTCTTACTTTTTGACCTCTTTGGATCTAGATCTAGTTTCATGGAGGAATGAGAGAAAGCTTGTGTTTTTTTAATCTACAATCATAATATTAGGTGACTAAAAGCTTTTAGAGGGTTCCCATTCTCTTTTCTCTCTCTTTTTCCTTGCTTTTTGAGCTCTATAGCTATAGATCTACATCTAGATTAGATTAAGGGAGGAAAGAGAAAGCCTGTGTCTTTTTTATCTAGTTTCATAATTTTATATGCCTAAAAGCTTTTGTTGTTGATGTGTACGGATTGCAGGTAATATGGATATGTCAGAATGTATGTACAAGATTAGTAGGGTACTTGATCCACGGTATCTCAGCGAAGTGAGGAAGTTTATTGCCGCCGCGAGAGCTCACCGTGACCGATCGAAGCGGAGGACAATCGTGTGTCCGTGTTCTCACTGCAATAATCTGACAGCCTTCACCAACGATGGTTAGGTGCAATCTCATTTGATTCGGTTTGGTTTCGTAGAGAATTACACGGTTTGGACTCAACACGGCGAAAGTGTCGACCCCAGTGGTGGGGGTGCATCTGGAGTGAGCTCGGCATCGACGGCGGCGCACCAAGAGACACGAGCGCCACACGTCTCACGTCAGATACAACAACGGTAGCTTGCAACGACAATAACGATTGTGATTATATCACGGTGGAGGATCTACTCGAGGACATGGAAGATGATCATGGTGGTCAGGAGGCCACCGTGCAGGAACCCGAGGATGTGCAGCTTTTTTATGATTTAGTGAAGTATATCAATGAGGACGACGTTGTGCATGGTTCCCCGAAGTGGTTGGAAAATTCCAGAGAGATGAAGCAGGCGTCACTTGATCCTCTGTATCCGGATGGTGGCGAATGTCCGAAAGAGTGCACCGTGCTCCGTTTTATCCTCCACATGTTGATGATGAAGGCCCGACATGGTTGGTCTGACAACAGCTTCAATGAGCTGTTAAGTTACCTTGCTACAACGTACCTGAAGGGTAACAAGTTTCCCATGAATACTTATCGGGCAAAGAAGTTGATTCGTCCAGTGTCGATGAAAGTTTGAAAGTTCGATGCCTTCCCTAACCACTGCATCATGTATCGGCCGGCCACTAAGTATGAGACGATGACGAGTTGTCCGCACTGCGACGCGAGTCATTACAAGAAGAATGCTGGCTGTCGTGTGGATACAGATGGCGACGAGTCATTGTGAGGTGGTCCGAAGAAGAAGGGGGGGGAAATAAGAGCACTGATGCAGAGAATCGCATCGCGGCTTAGCAGGACAAGGAGGAAGAGGGATACAAGAAACGGAGAAGCCCGACAATGTCGGTGTGGTATCTGCCTATGATCGACCGTCTGCGTGCACTATTCGGGAACCCAGAGGATGCCAAGCTGATGTCGTGGCATGCATCAGATTACCGCAAGAAGGATGATGGCATGTTGCGGCACCCATCTGATGGCCAACAGTGGAAAGATTTTGACAAGGCATATATGGAATTCCGTAATAAGTCAAGGAACATTCGGTTCGCGCTCAGTACTGACGGGATGAACCCTTTTAGCGAGCTTAGCAGCTCGCACAACACCTGGCCCGTCATACTCACCATGTACAACCTACCTCCCCATCTGTGTCAGAAGCGCAGGTATCTCATGCTGACCATGCTGATCTCAGGACCGAGGCCACCAAGTAAAGATATTGATGTTTTCCTAAAACCGTTAATGGAGGAAATGCAGGAGCTATTTGATGTTGGGGTCAAGATGACTGATGCGTACCGCAAGGAGAAGTTCACCCTAACGACCATCATCTTTGTCATGATCACCGATTACCCTGGTCTCTTCTCATTGTCAGGGCAGATCAAAGGGAAGACTGGTTGCGTAAAGTGCATTGATGGGACATGCCACACTTACCTAAAGGCATCCTACAAGACAGTTTACATGAAGCATAGGCGGTTTCTTAGCAAAAGTCACAGGTATAGAAGACTTGGTATGAATCAATACTTTGACAATCAGGTAGAGCTGCAGGGTGAACCACTGGCATCGATTTGCTGGGGTTCAAAGGTGTATGAGATGGTGAAGGATATGGATGACATCGAGTTTGGCAAGAAGAAGAAGCCATCAGAGGAGGGGACAAAACAAACAAGAAAGCGAAAGCGGGACAAGAAGACGGAGGAGGATGAGGAGAAAACACCACATGTTCCTTTCAAGAAGAAGTCGATCTTCTTCGACTACCTGTCATACTGGAAAACACTAAACACACCCCATGCCATCGACTGCATGCATCTCGAGAAGAATGTCTTCGAAAGCACTATCGGTGTATTGCTCGACATCAAGAACAAGATGAAGGATGGTCTCAAATCACGGATGGATCTTCTCCATCAGGGCATCAGGCATGACCTTCACCCGGGACCGTCTCATAATGGTAAAGTTGACATACTAGGTGCAGCATATAACCTAAGATGCGAAGAGAAGATATCTATGCTCAACTATTTGAGGGGTATCAAGGTACCGACCGGTTTCTCCTCAAACATCAAGAGCTTCGTCTGCATGAAAGGCCTCACAATGTCTGGCTTCAACTCACATGACTGCCACGTTATGCTGACAGTGTTCCTTCCCATTGTTATCAGGGCTATCGGTCCAGAGTACGTGAAGATGGTAATCACTCAGATGTCGTACTTTTTTAACCGTATCACACAGAAGGTCATCGGCAAAGCTGAACTGCATTCCCTGAAGGAGTTCATCATGGAGACCCTTTGCCAGCTCGAGATGTGCTTTCCCCCTTCTTTCTTTGACATTATGCCTCACCTAATTATACACATGGTTGATCAGATAGAGCAACTGGGCCCCGTGTACCTGCACCAGATGTGGACATACGAGCGGTTCATGTCGACCCTGAACAGATATGTCCATAACCGTGCTTACCCGGAGGGCTCTATGATCGAGGCATACACAACCGAGGAGTCCGTCAACTGGTGTATGAGGTACATAAAGGATGGGAGGGCGATTGGATTGCCTCTTCATCAACACGAGGGCAGAACCTCCGGGAAGGGGTGCACAGGACGGCAAGTACACACCGATATACCATACAAAGATGTGGAAGAAGCTCATTACAACATCCTTCATCAGTTGGTGAGCATGGAAAAATATGTTGAAAAACACATAGATGATATTCGCGCCACACATGACGGACAACGCACGGAGGAATGGGTCCAAAAACATCACAAGAGCAGTTTCATAGAGTGGCTTAAAGAGCAATGCATCCCACTGGAAGGAAGCCCTGATGAAGATACGGATACCGTTAAGAAGTTGATACAAGGGCCGTCCACTCAAGTTATGACTTGGCAAGGGTACGACGTGAAGGGGTACAGGTTCCACACGAAAGACAAGGTCAAGAAGAGCGCGTCACAGAATAGTGGTGTTCGATACGAAGGAGTCGATGGGGCCACAAACAAGAGGACACAATGCTATGGACAAGTTGGCGAAATATGGGAGCTTGACTACGGAAATTACCTTCGCCTAGGTGTCTTTCGTGTCGACTAGGTTAACTCGAAAACAGTTGTTGTCGACAGATTAGGGTTAACCACAGTGAACCTCAAAAGTATCGGATATAAAGATGATCAATGGGTACTTGCTACAAACGTCGCGCAAGTGGCTTACTATATCTACCCAGAGGACACAAAGAAGCACGTGGTCGTGTCTGGAAAGCAGAGGATCGTGGGAGCTGATGGTTTCCAGAGTCCAGAACAATACAACAACTACGAAGAGCTCCAACTTTTCACCGATCTACCAACGAAGGTCAATGCCGTCGATGATCGTTGCAACAAGAGCGGTCTAAAGCCCTGGGCCCACCCCGATGGTGAGGTGCGATCCGTGAAAGCGGCAGTACCAAAATGAGATGTAATAAAGTAGTAGAGAGAACTTATGCAATGAAAGCTTGTTATGGGCAATGGTTATAAAACGCTTGTATTTATATTTATCAAAATGACATGTAATACATTATTCAAGGATAGCATTTACATCAAATTAGCTTATTTATTGCAATTTATCAAAATGACATTTAATATATATAAATTTAGCTATTTTATTGCAATTTATAAAAACTTAAAGTTGAAAACTGGATATGCAGAAATTGGTTTACCGCAGCGGGCGGTGTAAGGTGCCCGCCGCGGTTAATATTTATTGCAGCGGGTGGTGTAAGGTGCCCGCCGCGGTTAATATTTATCGCAGCGGGCACCTTATATTGCCCGCTGCGGTAAACATCTTCTATATATAGGGGATGGGCCCCGCTGGTTCATCTTCATCGTCTTCATCGCGGTTAGGGTTCACGAAGTGCTGCCCAAATCTGCCGCCGCCGGTGCTCCTCCCCACCTTCGGTGCTCCCCACTGCCACCGGTGCCCCTCTCTCCATCGCGCTAGGTGCCTTGGTGCTCCTCCCCGTCCTCAACACTCCTCCTCTCCCCGGCTGCCGGTGCTAGCTCCTCGTCTCGGCGGTGCTCCTCTCATCACCTCCGTGCTCGGTCGCCGGTGCTCCTCCTCGCCTTGGTCCTCTCATCGCCTCGGTGCTCCTCTCCTCGCCGGTGCTCGGAGCTCGCCGTGGTGCTCGGTGCTCGGTGCTTGCCGTGGTGCTCTGTGCTCCTCTCCTCGCTGGTGCTCGGTACTTGGACCCCGCCGGTGCTCGGTGTTCGCCTGGTGCTCCTCTCCTCTGCTCCATCCCTTGGTTTGCCTATGATGATGGCCCAAAACTCCGCCGTGATGCCTGTGATTATTTTCTTTGTGATTATTTCCTCTATGATTATTTTCCTCTATGATGCTTCCTATGATGCTGTGAGATACTGCCTGTGATGCACCGAGGATGTGATGAAATTTTATTTTCACTGAGCATATGCCACTGAACTGATGAAATGAAATGTTATTTTTAAGTCACTAAACTGATGAAATATGATTTTCACTGAGCATGGCTTACTACTTGTACTTGAACTTGTACTCTACTACTTACTACTTCTACTGATAATGGCTTACTACTTTGTATGGATTACTGAGCACGAGTTTAGCATGGCTTACTACTTGCAACTTACTATACTTTCTACTCTACTAATTTTTACTACTTGTACTCTACTGTAGTGCTTATGCAATGATGTGAAATACTACTACTCTATTACTAGTGGCATATGCAATGATGTGAAATACTACTTATATGCTAAGGCAGCGGCGACTATGATGATCAATTACCCTAAGTCCAGAAACTTGGATGACTTGTATAATGGGTTGAATCTGAGCCAATTTTTTCCTTTTTTTTATTGTTTCTACTTGTAACTCTACTACTTGTACTTGTACTTCGACTTGTAACTCCACTACTTGTACTTGTATATATGGTACTTGACTTCACTACTCTCTACTTCTCCTACTTCTCTACTATACACTCTTCTACTTCTACTACTTCTACTTCTCTACTTCACTACTTGTACTCTACTACTTACCCTACTATGAAGTACTTCTACTCTAGCACTACTCTAGCACTACTTGTACTTCTACTACTTACTCTACTTGTACTACTACTCTAGCACTACTGTAGCACTACTTGTACTTCTATTACTTACTCTATTACTTGTACTACTACACTAGCACTACTACTACTTGTACTCTACGACTTCTAGATACTTGCACTTGTACTATACTACTATACTGAAACGTCTCATGTGCATAGGTTACCTCTAGTGAAACTTCAAATTGCTACAGAGGACTCGTTCAACGAATGGAGGGACCCTACCCCTAGTCCACCTACTTCAACTAAATACGATAGACAGGTGTCCATTACACCACCACGGGAAAAGAAGATCCGTACACAGGAGGACGATGATCCTGACTATGAGGATCAGGCTGAGGGTGACGCTGACTCTGATTCACAGAAAGGGACAAAATACGAGTACAAAAGAAGAGCTCCATGGATTGAAGGAGCAACTGCCAACTCCAGGCGTGAGGTAGAAGCCTGTTCTAGCTACTTATTTGGCATATACAAATCAGTGTGTGAAAGAATTAATGCTCAAACCCCTGAACAGATCCCAATTACGCCTCTTCAGTTGAAGTTCAATGAGGCAGAAGGAGTGGCTCCCACTCCCGCTCCCGCTCCCTCGACGACATCATCCTCAACAAAATCTAAGGGGGTGAAACGGAGGAGGGGGAACATGGGAGGCACCAGAGGGAGTTGACTGACGATGTCCACAGGATCCTTGAGGTGCGGCCAGAGGGAAACCCATTGCAGCCTCTTCAGGTCATCGGCCGATACAGCAACTAGGTGGGTTGCATAGTTAGGGAGAAGGTGCTCATCACTTGGCCAACCTGGCACACTGTCCCAGACGATATCATGGAGAATGTCTGGGGCGAGGTGACTAGGAAATTCTCTTATCCAGAAGGCGCCGACATGGCCAAATGCAAGGAGTGGGCACTGCACGTGGGGTCCTATTCATGGCACAACTTCAAGTCCATGCTTGCTAGGGATTTCTTCAAGAAGGAAAAGTCACCCATACACAAATACACCATGGTGAAGGCGCACGTATGGGACGAATTCATTAGGTTGAGGAGTACACCTGAAGCAGAGGAAAAGAGTGCCAAGTTTAGCGTGATGGCGAAGAAGAACAAGCATCCCCACCACTTGGGCATGATTGGCTTTGCTAGTCATAGGCCCCGGTGGTGGGCACAAGAACAAGCTAGACAGGACCCAGGAATTCTCGATCCCTACGAAGGGGTTTATGGTAGGGCAAAAGACTTCATTTTTGCCCATATTCCGAAGAGGCTCAAGCCAGGCGCGACCAGGTTCAACGAGCCTCACTTCGAGGCAGTGGAGCAGGCTGTCATCGAGGCCAGCAAATCCAAGGACACCATCGAGGTCCATAGAGGAAACGACTTGTTGACCGAGGACCTTGGAATCCCTAAGCACCGTGGTCGCGTTCGTGGAATGCAGTCCAAGATGAGTTGGTTATCCGTTGAGACCTGGAAAACCGACTCTACCAAATACCGGTCAAGGGAAAGGTACAAGAAAGAAATCTTTCAAAAAGGATACGAGGAAGGCGTGGCCGAAATGACTAGCCAGGGAATAAAGAAGGCCTTCACTAGCAACGACCCCGAGATGGTGGCTATGAGGTCACATATGTTTCGGCAGGCTGGTCTTTCCGCGCCTCCGAGTCAAGTTCCAAAAAGACGATTGGTGCAGAGGCTACAAGACATCCAGCAAAACCTACTTGTCCAGCTCCATGTCCCGATCGGGCGGTCAGACAACAATATGTTTATTGCAGAGGCAGTTGTACGGGGAGGCTGCAACGGCGTGGACGCGGAGGCTGCAACGGCGTGAGCGCGGAGGCCACGGCTGTAGCACCTAGAGTGACCAGCAAGACTCCAGAGACCAGCGCCCGCGCGGCTATGCCGCATGAGCCCATCACCGGCCCTAGCGCACCGATGGTGATGGCTTGGGTGAGAGAAGAGGGGCATCTGGAGAGGGATGTGGAGGGGGTGTATGTCGGCGCTGCCGACGCCATGGGAGCATCAGAGCAACATGGAACCTAACGGGCCATGGGCTTCAGTTTTCCACCATCGAAAGGATCTGCACTACGTCAAAAATGATTTTGCACAGCACTAGCAAAATGGCCTCCGTGGCGGACACCCATCTTGCCCGCCACGGTAAGTCCCTGCAGCCGCCTTGCGCGGCTGGCAGACTAAGTTCCCGCTACGGTTAACCATTTACCGCAGCGGGCAACATAAGGTGACCGCAACGGTAAAGGCATTTACCACAGCGGTCATATTACAATGTCCACAACGGTTGTTTCTTTTATATATAGCTACAGTTCGACCTTCTTCTTCCTCAAGTATTCTCTCTTCCAACCTCGTGGAAGGAGAGGCTTTGCCCGATTTTTTAACCAAACCATTAGATTGAGGTTTTGAGTGTTGTTTTGGAGGAGGAGGACATCATAAGAGGTATTTAAAAGGTTCACATGGTGTACTTTCTCTCTTTTCCTTGCTTTTTGACCTCTTTGGATCTAGATCTAGTTTCATGGAGGAAGGAGAGAAAGCTTGTGTTTTTTTATCTAGAATCATAATATTAGGTTACTAAAAACTTTTAGAGGGTTCACATGCTCTTTTCTCTCTCCTTTCTTTGCTTTTTGAGCTCCTTATCTCTAGATCTACATCTAGATATAGATTAAGGGAGGAAAGGGAAAGCTTGTGCCTTTTTTATCTAGTTTCATAATATTATATGCCTAAAAGCTTTTGTTGTTGATGTGTACGGTTTGCAGGCAATATGGATAGGTCAGAATGGATGTACAAGATTAGTAGGGTCCTTGATCCACGGTATCTTAGCGAAGTGAGAATGTTTATTGCCACTGCAAAAGCTCACCGTGACCGATCGAAGCGGATGACAATCGTGTGTCCGTGTTCTCACTGCAAGAATCTGACAGCCTTCACCGACGATGGCAAGGTGCAATCTCATTTGATTCAGTTTGGTTTCGTAGAGAATTACATGGTCTGGACTCAGTACGGCGAAAGTGTCGACCCCAGTGGTGGGGGTGCATCTGGAGTGAGCTCGACATCGACGACGGCGCACCAAGAGCCACGTGCGCCACATGTCTCATGTTTAGCCACAACAACGCTAGACTGCAACGACAATAACGATTTTGATTATATCACGGTGGTGGATCTACTCGAGGACATGGAAGATGATGATGGTGGTCACGAGGCCACCGTGCAGGAACCCGAGGATGTGCAGCTTTTTGATGATTTAGTGAAGTATATCGATGAGGACGACGTTGTACATGATTCCCCGAAGTGGTTGGAAAATTTCAGAGAGATGAAGCAGGCGTCACTTGATCCTCTGTATCCGGATGGTGGTGAATGTCCTAAAGAGTGCACCGTGCTCTGTTTTATCCTCCACATGTTGATGATGAAGGCCCGATATGGTTGGTCTGACAACAGCTTCAATGAGCTGTTAAGTTACCTTGCTACAACGTACATGAAGGGTAACTAGTTTCCCGTGAATACTTATCGAGAAAAGAAGTTGATTCGTCCAGTGTCAATGAAAGTTCAAAAGTTCGATGCCTGCCCTAACCACTGCATCATGTATCGGCCGGGCACTAAGTATGAGACGATGACGAGCTGTCCGCACTGCGACGCGAGTCGTTACAAGAAGAATGTTGGCTGTCGTGTGGATGCAGACGGCGACGAGTCATTGCGAGGTGGTCCAAAGAAGAAGAAGGGGGGAAAGAAGAGCACTGCTGCAGAGAATCGCATCGCGACTCAGCAGGACAAGGAGGAAGAGGGATACAAGCAACGGAGAAGCCCGGCAATCTCGGTGTGGTATCTGCCTATGATCGACCGCCTGCGTGCACTATTCGGGAACCCAGAGGATGCCAAGCTGATGTCGTGGCATGCATCAAATTACCGCAAGAAGGATGATGGCATGTTGCGGCACCCATCTGATGGCCAACAGTGGAAAGATTTTGACAAGGCATATATGGAATTCGGCAATAAGTCAAGGAACATTCGGTTCGCGCTCAGTACTGATGGGATGAACCCTTTTGGCGAGCTTAGCAGCTCGCACAACACCTGGCCATCATACTCACCATGTACAACCTACCTCCCCATCTGTGTCAGAAGCACAGGTATCTCATGCTGACCATGCTGATCTCTGGACCGAGGCAACCCGGTAACGATATTGATGTTTTCCTAGAACCGTTAATGGAGGAAATGCAGGAGCTATTTGATGTTGGGGTCGAGATGAATGATGCGTACCGCAAGGAGAAGTTCACCCTAACGACCATCATCTTTGTCACGATCATCGATTACCCTAGTCTCTTCTCACTGTCAGGGCAGATCAAAGGGAAGACTGACTACATAAAGTGCATTGATGGGACATGCCACACTTACCTTAGTGCATCCTAGAAGACAGTTTACATGAGGTATAAGTGGTTCCTTAGCAAAAATCACAGTTATAGAAGACTTGGTATGAATCAATACTTTGACCATCAGGTAGAGCTGCAGGGTGAACCACCAACATCGATTTGCTGGGGTCCAAAGGTGTATGAGATGGTGAAGGATATGGATGACATCAAGTTTGGCAAGAAGAAGAAGCCATCATAGGAGGGGACAAAACAAACAAGAAAGCGAAAGCGGGACAAGATGATGGCGGAGGAGGAAACACCACATGTTCCTTTCAGGAAGAAGTCGATCTTCTTCAACTACCTGTCATACTGGAAAACACTAAACACACCCCATGCCATCGATTGCATGCATCTCGAGGAGAATGTATTCGAAAGCACGATCGGTGTATTGCTCGACATCAAAACCAAGACGAAGGATGGTATCAAATCACGGATGGATCTTCTCCACCAGGGCATAAGGCATGACCTTCACCCAGGACCGCCTCATAATGGTAAAGTTTACATACCAGGAGCAGCATATAACCTAAGACGCGATGAGAAGATATCTATGCTCAATTTTTTGAGGGGTATCAAGGTACCGACCGGTTTCTCCTCAAACATCAAGAGCCTCGTCTGCATGAAAGACCTCACAATGGTTGACTTCAACTCACATGACTGCCACGTCATGCTGACAATGTTCCTTCCCATCATTATCAAGGCTATCGGTCTAGAGTACGTGAAGATGGTAATCACTCGGATGTCGTACTTTTTTAACCGTATCACACAGAAGGTCATCAGCAAAGCAGAACTGCATTCCCTGAAGGAGTTCATCACGGAGACCCTTTGCCAGCTTGAGATGTGCTTTCCCTCTTCTTTCTTTGACATTATACCTTACCTAATGATACACATGGTTGATCAAATCGAGCAACTGGGACCCGTGTACCTGCACCAGATGTGGACGTACGAGCGGTTCATGTCGACCCTGAACAGATATGTCCATAACCGTGCTTACCCGGAGGGCTCTATGATCGAGGAATACACAACCGAGGAGTCTGTCAATTGGTGTATGAGGTACATAAAGGATGGGATGGCGATTGGTTTGCCTGTTCATCAGCACGAGAGTAGAACTTCTGGGAGGGGGTGCACGGGACGGCAAGTACACACAGATATACCATACAAAGATGTGGAAGAAGCTCATTACAACATCCTTCATCAGTTGGTGAGCATGGAAAAATATGTTGAAGATCACCTAGATGACGAACAACGCACAGAGGAATGGGTCCAAAAACATCACAAGAGTAGTTTCATAGAGTGGCTTAAAGAGCAATGCATCCCCCTAGAAGGATGCACTGATGAAGATACGGATATCGTTAAGAAGTTGATACAATGGTTGTCCACTTAAGTTACAACTTGGCAAGGGTACGATGTGAAGGGGTATAGGGTCCACACGAAAGACAAGGACAAGAAGAGCGCGTCATAGAATAGCGGTGTCCGATATGAAGGAGTCGACGGGGCCACAAACACAAGGACACAATGCTATAGACAGGTTGGCAAAATATGGGAGCTTGACTATGGAAAAGACCTTCGCCTAGGTGTCTTTCGTGTCGATTGGGTTAACTCGAAAATAGTTGTTGTGGACAGATTAGGGTTAACCACAGTGAACCTCAAAAGTACCGGATATAAAGATGATCAGTAGCTACTTGCTACAAATGTCGCGCAAGTGGCTTACTATATCTATCCAGAGGACACAAAGAAGCACGTGGTCGTGTCTAGAAAGCAGAGGATCGTGGGAGCTGATGGTGTCCAGAGTACAGAACAATACAACAACTACGAAGAGCTCCAACTTTCCACCGATCTACCAAAGAAGGTCAAGGCCGTCGAGGATCGTTTCAACAAGAGCGGTCTAAAGCCATGGGCCCACCCCGATGGTGAGGTGCGATCTGTGAAAGCGCCAGTACCAAAATGAAATGTAATAAAGTAGTGTAGAAGTATTTGTAGTGGAGAAGTAATTGTAGTGGACAAGTACTATTCTAGTGGACAATTGGTTATTAAAGCAAATGATTATGGTTATAAAAGCTAGTATGAATATATATCAACATAACATGTAATAAACTAGTGTACAAGTAATTCTAGTGCAGTGGAAAATTGGTTATTAAAGCAAATGAATATATATATCTGTGCCTTTAAATCACACATTGGTTTATAGCAGCGGGCGTTATAAGATGCCCGCTGCGGTTAATCATTTACCGCAGCAGGCGTTATAAGGTGCCCACTGCGGTTAATATTTATCGCAGCGGGCACCTTATAACGCCCGCTATGGTAAATGACTTCTATATATAGGGTGCGGCCCCCGCAGGGTCTTCTTCATCGCAGCGGTTAGGGTTCTTCTCCCCGAAGGGCTGATCAAATCCGCCGCCGCCGCCCCATGGTTCTGCTTGGTGGTCCACGCGCTCTCCGCTCTCCGCTTGGTCTCCGCTCGGTCTCCACTCTCCACTTGGTCTCCTCTCCATTGCCGCCGGTGCTCCTCTCCCATGCCTTAGTGCTCCTCTCCACTGCCGCCGGTGCTCCTCTCCACTGCCGCTGGTGCTCCTCTCCACTGTCGTCGGTGCTTGTGGGTGCTCGGTGCTCGCCGGTGCCGGTGCTCAGTACTCTTCGGTGCTTGGTGCTTGGTGCTCGGTGCTCGCCCGGTGCTCCTCTCCTCTGCTGCATCCCCCTGGTTTGCCTATGATGATGCCCCTAAACTCCTCTGTGATGCCTGCCTGTGATGCTGTGTGATTATTTTCCTCTGTGATTATTTTCCTCTGTGATGCTGCCTATGATGCTATGAGATGCTGCCTGTGATGCACCGATGTTGTGACGAAATCATATTTTCACTGAGCATATGCCACTGAACTGATGAAATGTTATTTTTAAGTCACTAAACTGATGAAATATGATTTTCACTAAGCATGACTTACTACTTCTACTTGAACTTGTACTCTACTACTTACTACTTCTACTGACCATGGCTTACTACTTCTACTTGAACTTTCTACTTACTATACTTTGTACTCTACTACTTTTTACTACTTGTACTCTACTCTAGTACTTATGCAATGATGTGAAATACGACTAATCTATTACTAGTGGCCTATGCAATGATGTGAAATACTACTTACATGATGAGGCAGCGGCGGCTATGATGATCAAATACCCTCCCTCCTAAACTTGGATGGCTTGTATAATGGGTTGAATCTGAGCCAATTTTTTTCTTTTTTTTTGAATTATTTATTTTGTCTCATGTATTTTGTACTTTATCTCATGGGTTTGAGCCAACTTGTACTATTTCTATGTGTACTTTATCTCATGGGTTTGAGCCAACTTGTACTCTAGTACTTGTACTCTACTCCTACTTATAATTCTACTACTTGTACTCTAGCTACTTGCAATTCTACTACTTGTACCCTACCTACTTGTAATTCTACTACTTGTACTCTAGCTACTTGTACTCTACTACTTGTACTCTAAACTTCTACTTCTACTCCTTCTACTTGTAACTCTACTACTTTTACTTGTACTACTTGTATTGGTACTCTAATAAAAGCGCCCGTACTACTTTTACTTCTACTGCTTCTATGGTAGTTGAGTTCTACTACTTCTACTTCTACTTCTACTTCTCTACTACTTGTACTCTCTACTACTACTACTTCTCTACTACTTCTAGTTGTACTTCCCTCGGTGCTTCTTCTACTCTACTACTTCTACTTCTACTTCTCTACTACTTGTACTCTACTACTCAACTAGTACTACTTGTACTATACTTCTGTACTACTTGTAATATACTACTTCTACTACTGCTCTAGCACTACTACTAATTCTACTCTAGATACTTCTACTATACTCTACTTCTTGTACTTGTACTATACTGAAACATCTCATGTGTATAGGTTACCTCTAGTGAAACTTGAAATTGCAGCAAAGGACCCATTCAAGGAATGGAGGGACCCTACCCCTAGTCCACCTACTTTAACTGAATAAGCGAGCCAGGTGTCCATTACACCCCAACGGGCAAAGAAGATCCGTACAGAGGAGGACGATGATCCTACCTACGAGGATCAGGCTGAGGGTGACGCTGACTCTGTATCACAGAAAGGGACAAAATACGAGTACAAAAGAAGAGCTCCACGGATTGAAGGAGCAACTGCCAGCTCCAGGCGTGAGGTAGAAGCCTGGTCTAGCTACTTTTTTGGCATGTACAAATCAGTGTGTGAAAGAATTAATGCTCAAACCCCTGAACAGATCCCAATTACGTCTCGTCAGTTGGAGTTCAATGAGGTAGAAGGCCCCGCTTGCACTCCCGGCCCCACTCCCGCTCCCTCGATGACATCATCCTCAGCGAAATCTAAGGGGTGAAACGGAGGAGGGGGGAACATGGGAGGCATCAGAGGGAGTTGACTGACGATGTCCACATGATCCTTGGTGTGGGGCCAGAGGGAAACCCGTTGAGGTCGTTTGATGTCATCGGCTGATTCAGCAACCAGGTGGGTTGCATAGTCAGGGAGAAGGTGCTCATCACTTGGTCGTCCTGGCACGCTGTCCCAGACGATATCAAGGAGAATGTCTGGGGCAAGGTGACTAGGAAATTCTCCTATCCAGAAGGCACTGACTTGGCCAAGTGCAAGGAGTGGGCACTACACGTGGCGTCCTGTTCGTGGTGCAACTTCAAGTCCATGCTTGCTAGGGATTTCCTGAAGAAGGAGAAGTCACCCATACACAAATACACCATGGTGATGGTGCACATATGGGACGAATTCGTCAGGTTGAGGAGTACACCTGAAGCTCAGGAACAGAGCATCAAGTTTAGCGCGCTAGTGAAGAAGAACAAGCATCCCCACCACTTGGGCATGATTGGCTTTGCTGGTCATAGGCCCCGGTGGCGGGCAGAAGAACAAGCTAGACAGGAGGCCAGAATCCCCGATCCCTACGAAGGGGTTGATCCTAGGGCAAAAGACTTCATTTTTGCCCGGATTCCGAAGAAGCTAAAGCCAGGCGCAAGCAAGTTCAACGAGCCTCACTTCGATGAGGTGGACAAGGTTGTCATCTAGGCCAGAAATTCCAAGGACAACATCGAGGTCCGCAGAGGACACGACATGCTGACCGAGGTCATAGGAACCCCTGAGAATCGTGGTCGCGTTCATGGAATGCAGTCGAAGATGAGCTGGTTGTCCGTTGAGACCAGGCGAACCGACTCTACCAAGTACCGGTCAAGGGAAAGGTACAAGAAAGAAATCTTTCAGAATGGATACGAGGAAGGCGTGTCAGAAATGATTAGCCAAGGAATAAAGAAGGCCTTCACTAGCAACAACCCCGATATGGTAGCTATGAGGTCACATATGTTTCATTAGGCTGGTCTTTCCGCGCTTCCGACTCAAGTTCCAGAACGACAATTGGTGCAGCCAACAAATCCTACATGTCCAGCTATAGGTCCCGTTCGGACGGTCAGGCAAGAAAATGATTATCGCAGAGGGAATTGTACATCCAGTCCACAAAATTGTGGAAATCAACATAGATGACATCCTTGAGAATTATGTCGTCGTGACCCCCGTATGGATTGCGCCAAATCAGGATGATTATGAATTAGATCATCCTAACTTACAACATCACGTTATTCTAGGAACAACGATTGGCCACCAAATCTTGTGGAATCAAGAAGACGTTGAGATCATCCCGGACACACTAGCTCAAACGCCGACCACCGGCGGATCACAACCATCAGCTGCCGGATCTTGTCCCCCTGAACCGAAAGATCCAAATGACAGCGGAGATGGTGACAAGGACGATGGCGGGGACAAGGGCAAGGGCAAAGGCAAGGAAAAATGAGATGGTGATGGCGAAGGCGGGAAGGAGAAGAGAGAAGGAGATGGTGGGGACAAGGCACGCAGAGGCACCAATGGGGGACCCACCTGTGGACCCACCAGGAAGTGCAGAGGCACCAATGGGGGACAAGGAAGGGCCAGAGGGGCAACAAGGCACGTAGGAGGCACCAAGGAGCCCACCAAGGAAGGATCCAGGCATGAGCGCCAAATCGCTGTCGTACACTACTACATTCGAAAGGTACGGTATCGTGATGCATAATATCATGTTCAACTTTTTATCCTACAAAATGGTAGTAACCTTTACTAAACTCTCTTAACCGTTCTCTAGGCCTCCAAATACTAGCCAACAACTATTTCCGGAGGACAAAGACTGTCCTGACATCTATGACTGTGGGAAGTTCTTGATTCCTAAGGCACAACTCATAGATAAGGAACTATGTGAAACAAAGAGATTTCATAGGTGGTATATGGAAGCGGCAAAAGCTGGGATGTCAGGTTTTACAATCAAGATTCCCCGAAGTACTTCCACTTGGCCAAAACTATTACTCTTCCCGTAGACTTCCGCGACATGTGACACCTATTCCAGGAAGAAGACCTTGACATTGTCCAAGTCACCCTATTCAATCTGTAAGTCTCATTGCCAATTTCACAGATTTCAGCAATACTAATGGTCAACTGTATACTTAGTATGGCACTATGACTTCTCCGTGTAGGACGTTGGTGATAGTAAGCAACAAAAAGAGTCATCCTGTTCTCTACCTCTCTCCAATGCATATTGCTGAGAGAGTCATCAAAGGGTATGAGATAACAGATCCAAAGTTAACCGGGCGACAGAGGAAACATAAATATGAAGATAATATGAAAGATGAGAAGAAGGCATTGTCAAGGTACATAAACGAAGTGATGAAGAAGGTCCACCCGAATGGGCCGCGCTGTATCATGGCGGCTTACCACTTTGGGTAAGTCAAAATTGTACATAGAGCTAAGTGGCTAGGATCGTAAACTTAGATCGTCGTCATAACCTGTGTTTTGTTTGAATTGTGTAGCAAGGGCCAAGTCGATGGCCACTGGGTTGCATTTCTCATCTATCCTCAAGATGGTAGGGCAGTTATATTTGACTCATTGTGGGTAACAAACAAACCAGGGTACAAGGCCTTCGAAGATTGCTTGAAAACGTAAGTCACCAAGCTTATTGATCATTTACGGCTATGTTGTACGTATTCAAATTGTTGATAACTAACACTAATGCATTTCGTACAGTTCTTACAGGGCATACCTAAAGAAACCATAATGTTGGGATCGAAGAAGTGACAAGTTCAAGAGGAAACATTCATATCACTTAAAGATCCGACGTGAATTTTCCGTAAGTATTCCAAAGATTCATTCATGTTTTCTTATTGTATTGTTCTAATGCTTCTGTATCGACCGTGCAGTACGCTAAACAACCTTATGGATCAAAGGCATGTGGCTTGTACACCTGCGCACACCTAAGGCAGTGCAAGGAGTACACTAGCAGCTGGAAGAAGCTCAAGGCGGGAGTCAAGGAGTGGGAACGCATTATGAAAGACCGTCTTGCTTTCAAGCAACTCAAGGCGGACATCTGTAAGTTCCTAATAGAGAACTGTGTGCTCAAAGGGTAAGAATTCTTCGACAATGAGGGTGACCTGGCGGTTCTACCTGAGTTCGAGAAGTTCAGAAAGTCGGACACCATGCTCCGTCCCACGGATTACAAACACCAAGTGGAAATTTGAATTTGAAATGTAATCCTTGGTTTCATTTGTGTATGAGGACAACAAATGTGTTTGTGTATATATATATGTTGTTTATCTGTGATTTGAAATCTGGATGCAATCTGTAATTATATAATTCAGTTTCTGAATCTGCATTTTTATTTTTTTTAATAAAAAATATTAATAGTGGCGGCCGTTATAAACAGCCCGCTGCAGTTAAAGATAGCATTAACCGCAGTGGGCGTCTTATGTTGCCTGCTGCGGTTAATGAGTTTTTCGCAGCAGGCACCAGCGACCGCGACGGTAAACGCTCCATTTACCGTGGCCTTGTCATCGCAACGGGCGCTATTGCCCGCTGCGAAAAACTGATTTTGACCGACACCAAAAATCTGTTTTGACGTAGTGTTGGTTAACAATTGTCCACTTTAAACAAACTTGGAAGTATGAGTGCTTGACTTGCAATGTACTCCGTATGAAAGTATATTTCAACCGAATATAGGAAATTTATAGGGTGCTTGATTTGAGGAATCACTTCATTCTACATGAGATGGTGTATCAAAGCTCATTCTTTCAATTTGGTGGAATGAATATATCCCTCATACTAGTACTAATACTACTAGCTTGTAAAGAATAATGTGTGATGGATCAACCCATTTAATTTCACAAATCAAATTAAAAAAACAAAAAAGTAAGGAGTCAGAAAATGATGAACTAACTTATTTCTATGCAGTTTTGTCTATATAATGGATCAATGGCTTGAATTGACGTTTTACAAAAAAAAAAAGAGAAGAAGATCATATTAGGCGCAAGGTCCTATGCAGTTTTGTCTATATAAGCGTTTTTTGGTCCTGTTACAGTTTCACTCTGTGTAACTTCTCTGGGAAAACAAAAAAAAGTCATTGGTCTGGTCATTTGTATTGTAGATTGATTAGAGAAGCTTGCAGCAAAGGAGCAAACATTGTACTCATCCAGGTAGAACACTATATTATTTGGTTTTGAATCACCAAACTTCAATCCATATTGTCTGTTCCTTCAAAGTTAATATAGGAAGGGCTATTGAGTATGCATGAATACCCTTATTTCTACACTCTGTTGTTTAATTTTATGTTTTCATCATTTGTTCATGTCATAGGAATTGTTTGAGGGGAAATATTTCTGTCAAGGTGAAAGGATGGATTTATTTCAACGTTCCAAGCCTTATAAAGGGAACCCAACAATTATAAGGTTGAGTAACTTTTTTATGCTTGGAACATGTTGTAATTCAATCAGTAATAGTTCAGTATATTTTTGTAAAATACATATATTTTTTCCCAAATGGTTCCCAGGATGCAAAAGCTTGCTAAGGAGTTGGATGCTTAAATACCAGTCAATTTTTTTGAAGAAGAAAACAATGCCCATTACAATTCGGCAGCCATTATAGATGCTGATGGCTCTGATCTTGGTCTATACCGTAAATCACATATTCCAGATGCACCCGGTATACATGGTTTTTGTTTGTCCTGATATACTACAATTTCGACTACGTAATCTAAGTAAGTTCTTTTTGTTTGTCAGGATATCAAGAGAAATTTTATATGAATCCAGGTGATACTGGCTTCAAGGTAAACATGTTATTTTGAACTAGGTTACAAATCAGTTAGATGTATGTACTTTAGCCATCCATCTCATTTTATCAGCAAAAACTCTTATGTAATTGTTGTTATGGATTTAGGTTTTCAAAACTAAGTTCGCGACGATTAGTATTGGTAAGTTATTTATATGCTGCAGCATTACCAACTTATACTTCACTTAAGCACAATAACATTACTAACTACTCCCTGGTAGGAATGAAAAGTTATGTATGTAGTTTACCTCACTTATAAAAGTTGATTTCACCATCTATGACGCTGGTAGGAATTTGTTGGGATCAGTGGTTCCCAGAATGTGCAAGGGCTATGGTGCTTTAGGGGGCCAAAATATTGTTATTTCCCAGTGCAATGGGCTCTGGTCCGAAGGATAATGACCTGGAGGTTGCAACAGATGATTCCCGTGAACACTGGAAACGTGTAATGCAAGGCCATGCTGCTGCTAACCTGATACTATTTGTTGTCACAGCTTATTGCGCACTCTCCCTCATTGAGAAATTCATGTTACATTTGGTTTCTATCTTATATGTTAGTGCAATTATTTCTCATCAATTTTCATAAGGCCCCTCTTGTTGTTTCTAACCGGATAGGCAAAGAAATTGCTGAGACAGAGCATGACAAGAGTACTATAACCTTTTTTGGGAATTCATTCATTGCAGGTAATCTGGCTAGGTATGTATTCATATTGGGTATATGATTAGAGAAATAAGAGCATCATTGTGATAAAAATATGGTTATCTGCAGGGCCAACTGGCGAAATTGGTAAGCTTGCAAATGATAGAGACGAGGAAATGTTAGTGGCAGAGTTTAACTTGGATGGGATCAAGGCGATGAGGTATGGTTGGGGATTATTTAGGGACCGGCGCCCCGATCTCTATAAATTTCTACTAACAATGGATGGAGAGAAATCATCATAAGCTCCACATTGGTGCAATTATCTGCCCTTGAAAAGGGAGATAGGCTCCACAATGTTTGGGGTTCTTTCTTTCCTATATACTCAAGATAGGATGCATTGCATGTGTTTCAGATCTCTTTGTCATTGCTTGTGATTTTGCCCTATTCTCATATTCCTGAGAATAAAAACATGCCAAGTAAACTTGGTGTGCTATGTATCCTCTAGCAAACATTCTGAGTAATAATTTCATCCATACCATCATTTGAGGTGCACCTTTTATCTACATCACCAGCTGTGTCAATGATGAAAATGGCCTAAACTAGCGTCATAACAATAATATGATTATAGTTTGTCCTGTTTCTTGCCACACTCTTTAATTTCTTTTTTGAAATAATGAACCAGTAGTGGTAGAGCGATATATACATTTTTTATCAAGGAAACCAAAGAGTAAATATAAAAAGAAATGGCGCTGATTGCTGGCTTTTATCTTGACAAGTACAAACTTGAAGTGCTATAATTAGTGGAGTTCATTACTCATGCATCAGAGTGGTCATGCCTCCCCTCCATGCCTAGGAATTAATGATGCCCCCATTATTTACTAGAAGTGACAAATCTATCATGATAACCTAAGAAACCTAAATCATTTAGTTCTATTCTATTAAACTTCTTTAACTTTGACCATATTAATACTCTGTGAAATATGTTTTGGTAGTTCATTTATTCTAAGTTGTAGATGTTACCATATACTTTTACAAAAACTTGATAAAATTGAACTTTAATTGGGAACGTCGGGAGTAGTTCTAAATCCTCCAAATGAGCTGGACTTTGCACACTCAGTACCAACTGAATATATCTCAGTACTGGAGTTGGACATAAAAAACTCTTCTTTCACGAGAACATCTCCAACACCATCCCTACTTAGCCCCTTATGAGTAGGGGTTCATAAAATCAACTCCAGCAGACCCCTACTATACCTCCTACTTTTGTTGCCCCCCCCCCCCTATATATGTTTTTCTCACCTCCTACTTCTGTTGGCCCCATACTCCACCTCCTATTTTTCTTCTCTCTGTTGCTTGATAGAGATGACATGTGAGTCTCAATTGCCAGTGTCAATTAAAAGGATTTAAGGGGTCTAGTTTAATGGCTACTGCTAGAGTATAAAAAAATAATATAAGACCTCACAAGTAGAGGAAGCCCTCAAATTAAAGGCATGAGCTCTAATTTGAGGATTACTGCTGGAGATGCCGTGGGAGAGAGCCTGAAGCCCTGAATCCAACCTTTTTTCATATTGCAGCAGCTACCACAAGGGTCTTTGAATGGTTCATATTCACTTCTATATATGCACTAAGCGAACCTCACACAGTTAATAAGCTTGTGCTTTCTTCATTATTTCATATAAAATGGTTAATCTTGAGTTTGTTGCAGGGATCAAGCTTTATATGTTGGCATAACTCATTCTTATGGGACACATTTTTTTTCCTAAATAGATGTAGCATATTTGGTTCAATAACTACAAACTCGTGGGAAATAAGTTTTCTGGGGATTACATCGTGTTGGCAATTATCCAAACTGTTGTACAAGATAGAAAGTTATACTACAGAAATGTTGTTGGTCACTTGGAAAGGGGAAAAACACTAGATGTGCTAACACTAAAGTCCGTGTTTTAGGGGCATGACATCGAGCGCGATAAGTTTCTAGGTTCTTCTAAATGCCAACATGACGTGTATGGAGCGTTTGTAAGTTAAGGACACAATGGTGATCAATCAGCGTAAGTGAGATCGGGAGTAATGGCGGGAGATAAATCTAAGATGGGTGGAGTTAGGGACCTCACAAGTCCGGAGGGAGACGAGTGGCGCGTTTATACTTGTTAATGGCACAAGGCCTATGTTGCTAGTAGAGATTAGTCCAAGGAAAAAAAAGGTTGGTGGTTTGTAGGTAGGTTATTATTTTTATTAATTGATATATGAATAAACAATATATGTTAAATTGAAACTCCAGTTTCAAATTCCAACAAAGAAAAAATCTAATAAACTCTAGTTCAATCCAAAAAATTATTACAGGAAAGGCTAATGCAAATGACACATAAAAGGCGTGATCCTGCTCCTTCTTCCCCAACACCCCTCTCCCCGTCTTCTTCCCCCACCCTAAACCCTACACCTCCTCACTGAGCCACCCATATCCTGCCCCCGCCCTTTCTTAAAGCTTCACCACGGCGCCCTCATCCCCGCCTCCGCCCCTGCCCCACCACTGGCTACCGCCGCACACGAGCCACCATTAACCATTCCCTGCTTCTCGACACTACCCACCCTAATCACAAGGCAGGGTGCCGGCGAGTTTCGCCGCGATGCCCTCGCCACTGTTGCTCCTACCATCACTGTCGTGTCGCCAAAGCCCCTCCCAAGAAGTCATTGATTGGATTTCCCCAACCCCCTAAGGCCCTAAACCCTAACGCCGGTGACCTCCCTCAGTTCCGACACCGGTGGCAAGTGATGGACTCTTGGGCCATAGGAAACATGCCGTCTGCGTTCATCGCAACAGGTCGGGTAATAAACTTACTGTAATGCAAATGCACATTTTAACCTGCCTAGTTCTTATATGAATAGAACCATCAATCCAAAAGGTTTTTGAATGTTTGAATTTTTTTGCACACAAAATTATAGGCAGTACTGTAGTAGACTTTGTAACATCTGACCGTGATGTTACTTTTTCATCAATTTAAACGAAAAGAAGGGAAAACCCATACCATAAACATAAACAGGTGACAGGTAAATGGGCTGAAAATAAAAAAAAGCGAGCCCATGAAAGAAAACCCACACACAGTGGAAAGAGAACAACGACCGTGTACCTGTGCTCGTCTCAGAATTTGTGCTAGCTAGTCGTAGTAGTTCCACTCATAAAAAAAAGCTAGTAGTAGTAGTAGTATGGGGTTGTACAAGTACAACCATGAAGCGTATAAAAAATCAGCTGACTAAAAGCTGTCAGTCTTAATGATTCCTCGTCTCTTTTTTCCTTCTTCTCAAAAGAGAATATAGGAGTACATTTGAGTGCTTCACTTTTTCCTCTAAAATATGCACACCACTTGTCTATAAAATTGGTTGTATTGTTATTTATGTAACGATTGTTGTACAACACTACAACTTAACTTTACGTTCCACCTTTCATTTCATAAACCCACCATGTGATGCATATTAAGAGTTTTTGAAACATCTAATCTCTGTGTCAGTCATATAAAAGGTTATCTCCAAAAACACTTTAGAGATTGGTGTTTGTTATCTCCGCGGTTTTCTTGTTATTCTTAGTGTTTACCAATACCTAGACGGCTTGGGCGGTGGAGAAAGCTTTGGTACGAGTTGGTGATTGTTCGTGGCCGGCTTCGACAATTGTGAGGCTTGTACCCACCTCGGCGGAGCGCCAAAGGGTAACTCTAGTAATTTGCTCGTGTCATTGAGTTACCCTCTCTTGTGTGGATTCCTGTGGCGCTCGTGTTGTGGGCTAGGCTTGTGATTGTCTATTAGCCACCGAATCATCAAATGAGTGGTCGACACAACGGGGACTAGCTTGGTGGCAACCAACTGAACCTTAGGAGAAAAATCTTGTGTCAACTTGTCTCCCGGCTACTCTCTTGGTATTCTTATTATGATTGATTTTTCACATTGACATCTTTATATCACAAGGATTGATATAATCACCTCAATCCTCTTTGTATTTACCTTCATACTTATCCTGTGTAGGTAGCTCTCTTGTTAGTTGTTCTTGCTAGATTGAGCTGAGTATGTTAGGATTTTTTTTCTATTGATTGATAGATACTCAATTAACTAGAATTGCTTGGATAGGTGGCTTGCAACCCCTTGTAGTGCTAGAGCAAAAAGTTTTCGCTTAGTTATTATCTAACACTTTGTTCTTGTGGTTTGTAGAATTTTTAATTAAGCTATTCAACCCCCCCGCCCCCCCTCTAGCCATCTAGGACCTTTCACTAGGTAGTCTTGAAAATAATGCCATAAACTATGCACTAAAACTGACCTAAATAATCGTTGGAGTTCAAAATGCACAGGTTACTGCTAAATCTGATGATTCACATTTTTAGAAGGTTTACTGAAGGCCTAGGAAAGGTTTTTGAGAAGGTGGATCATTAAAAATAAGTTACAGTTTCTAAAATGGATTCTAGAAAGACACTTAGACAAGTTCTAAATCCTTTAAGGAATAATTTCTAATGGTATAATATAGTCAATTACCCCTACATTATATTGTCAAATGTAATAAATGAAGATGTTGTGAACCAAGGTCACTAAATCTATCTTTTCAAAGTGAGGGATAAATTAACTGCTTGGTATATACCTTGTTTGGTTCCGCTTTTGTTAGCTTACGGGGAGATAAGACAATAATTTCACCCAAACGGTTCACGATAGGGACTGCTTGCTAATGCATTTATACGACTCCTGGTTGTCGAATCACGAGCTTGCCTCCGTGATTTGGAAAACATGGTCGCATTTCTCTCCCTGCCTTTCCCTACCCAGTCCTCAGCTCCCTCTCCTCTTGCACCCTCTCCTCTTGCACCTCCCTCCCGTGCGCTCCCATCTACGACGCCACCCGCCTCTCTGTCGCCACCTCCTTCCTCTCGTTCGGACAGATTTGCTGTTGCCGGCGGCTCCCCAACCTGCCCCTACCACCTCCGTCCTCTCGCTTTGGCCAGATCTGTCGCCGGATCCTCTTCCCCAGCACCTCTCTCTCCGTCTTACATGGACGGAACCATCAATTCAAAAGGTTTTAAAATGTTTTATTTTTTTGTACACATCAAATTAAAGTCAATATTGTGGTAGACTCTGTAACATCTGACAGTGTTATTACTTTTTCATCATTTTAAATAAAAGAGAAAAGGAGGAAAACCCCATACCTTAAACATGTTACAGATAGGTGGGCTGAAATGAAAATAAAAAAAGGGAGCCCATGAAAGAGAGCCCACACAGCCGAAAGAGAACAAGACACGACCGTGATACAACCAGGAACCGTCAAAAAATCAGCTGACTATAAAAAAATCAGCTGACTAAAAGCTGCCAGTCTTAATGATTCCACCTCTCTTTTCTTTCTTCTTCCCAAAGAGAATATGCATTAAGCGGCACGCGAAGGGCTACGCACGAGGGCGCCACCGCCAGGCCTCCGCCGCCGCCAACGCCACCGCCTGACCCCTGTTCCTCCCACCTCCGGCCTCCTGTCGGTGGAGAGGAGGAACGGGGGTCCATCGTTTTTGAGTCGATCTACTGTTTTTTATTAGAGTCTAAGTCGAGTCTAGGTCTAGGGTTTGCTCGCCGTCGATTTTCGGCGGCGGAGTTTTGTTTTGTCGGAGGAGTGTGGCTTCTTTGCGGCTTGTTCTTCCTAGCGACGCCGGCGATGCGGAAGCGGTGGCGGCGTAGCGGAATAATTTCTTCCAGCCTCTTCCGTTCTCCGATGGCGATCTACTCTGACGTCAACGGAGAGGCTGGGGAAATCTCTCGTGGAGTCGAGGGCCGGCACATCGTTGTCTTTTTCAGATGATGATGTTGTTGACCCTGTTAATCTCAAAGAATATGTTCTTTGGTGGAAACCTGAGCTCTGCTCGGGTTGCCGGCGATGGAATCGAAGGATGCATCGTGGGTACAGGAGTTGACCGATGCGCATGGGAGGCAACGTCGGCTGATTCGCCCAGAAGTAAGTCTTCCTCTGCGGCCTCCACCCTGTGGAGTTTGGCTCTGGTGCCTGGCGACGATTGGTATGCGGCTTCGATGGCAGTGACGGATGGATCTCTGAAGGCTTCGAGAAAGATGAACAAGAGTTGTGAACTTCTTTGTAATTTTCCTTTTCTTTGGAGTCCTTTCTGTAAAAGGGCCGGTGCAATTGCACTAAGATGAATACATGTTCCTTCTAAAAAAAAGAGAATATGCATTTGAGTGCTTTACTTTTTCCTATAAAATATGCACACTTCTCTACAAAATTGGTTATATTATTGTGCACTCTTTTTAATTAGAGCACGAGTGTCATACAACTTAACTTTACGCTCCACCTTTCATTTCCTAAAGCTATCATGTATTCATGTAATGCATATGCACGAGTTCTGGAAAATCTAATCTCTGTGCCAGTCATAAAAGGTTATATCCGAAAACACTTCACAGACTGTTATTGAATTTTAGCCAAAAACAAAACGTGACTTCTTTCCGTTACTTCAGAGGAGGAGCCGTTGTTATCAATCATCATCATCAATCTAATAATACACGAACGCATGACCGGTACATAGGCCGCGAGCGCCACCGTCCACCGCCGCTGCTTCCCCCTCCCTCCGAAAAGGAGTGTGGATTTATTAATTTTAATAAGTTTCTTGAGTAGATCGAGTTATTAGGGATAATATTTTTTTCATGTCAAATTTCTTGGTATTGGAGTTTTATATCCTCCTCCACTTCGACAATAATGAAGGAGAAAAGTGGAATTGTCTTCTCCATGCGGCTCCATTGAAGAAGAGGACAACTTCGGCGTCACCATCTTTTTCGTTGATACGACGATATGGAGGATTTTTGTTTTCGGACGGTGGCATCAAGACGGAGATAATATCGCCACCATGGAATAATTTTTACCAAACTTTTCTTCGTTTTGTTGTGGTTAGCTCTAGCAATGATGAAAGAGAAAGAAGAAGAATTTTTAGATTAGTCTTACTTTTTCTTCAACGGGAGAAAAAAAGAAGACATCAGAAACAAGAAAAGATCCTCAATTCCACATACTGAAATGTTAGCCGTCGTTCATTGGACAATTGTTCTTAGACCATATGTCAAGTGTTTGCCTGTGTGGTCATCCATACTACAAAATGATTAACATGTTAAATTTTGAGTTGTTCATTCATAGCATGGGTACTATTATATAATACAGAGTACTTGCAACATATTGATGTACCCAGATTTCATATAATATAATTCTTCTTTCGTCGCAAAAAAGAGAATTTTAGCCAAAAATTAAAACTCACTCACTTCATAGACTTCACTGAATTTTTTTATAAAAATTGTAAATCTTAGCTAGATCTACAACTTTATAGTTCTCAAAAGTCATTAAGATGCTAAAAAATAATTAATACGGTTAGAGGCAAACCTGACGGTTGTGGTGTGCAGGGTAAAAGGGTTCTGAGCAGTAGCAACAGTGAGAATTCATCTTTTTTTAATTCAGAGACAAGGCTAAGGACGGTCTAGTTCTAAGTATCGATTGAAGTAGAGACACTTATAGTAAATTAGGACTTTATTTTTCCTTTAACTGTGCTATTAAGAGGAGTATGAACAGATAGCTTCACTTAGATGAGTTTAATGTTTTGAGTGTGGTGCACACCTGTAAAACTTAGCCCTAAGTAGCATAATGTTGGCTCTGAGATGAATTGGAACAACTTCCGTTCTTGATGAAATTTGATTTGGAGTTGTTTGGGATGTTTTTCAATGCACCAGATGCTGGTGCACCTTGCACTGGACGCGTCTGGTTAGTGCAAAGTGGCTAGGGTATGCCACTAGGCTCACCCCTGAGAACCATTAGACGCGACAGTTGACTTAGCCTGCTCTGCTCTTTACACCGGACTCTACACCAGACGCGACTGCGTACAATGTCCGATCATTTCTAGAGACGTTCCAAAGAGGGTTTCAGCGGACCAGACGCACTTGGTCAATGCTGATCGGACACTATTCAACATCCGGTCAATACTCAGTAGGTTTCTAGAGAGGTCTGATTCTAACCGGACGTGTCCAATCAGATCAGTGTGGTGACGCGGATAAAAATTAGCCATTGGATAGCAACCGGACACGGCCGGTTGCCACTTAAATAACAAACTTTGGACCCTATCCATTGGCTTTCACATACCACATTTGTTCATTTCATCCGATGAAAAATACCTTGAGAGTGCAAGGGAGAGCAATGGCCCTAGCGAGGACTTGAATTTTACTAATCTAGAGATTAGACAACTCATTAGTGACTAGATAGTAGCAAGTGTGTATCCACCCATCTTATTAAGCTTGAGTGAGTCAAGTGAGAGTTTATGCTTATTACTCTTGGTGATTGACAACACCTAGATGGTTTGATGGCGTTGGAGAGCTTGGTGACCATCCGGAGAGCTTGTGGATGACTCGAGACAAGTTATGATCAGTTGTAGGTGATTCACCAAGCTAGAGTAGCGAAGAGTTAGCCCGAAGAGAGCATTTGGTCCTTGCATGGACCAAGGGGGACCTACACCCTTGCGCTGGTGCTCCAATGAGGATGGGAGTGTTGACTCCTCAATACCTCGGTAAAACATCGCCTTGCACATTCCTTTCCTTTACATTGTGGAATTTACTTTGAGAATTTCAATTCCCACATTTCCATAATTAGAATTGAATTGCTAGCATAGGAATGGAATTAGGTTACTAAACTTTGTGCGGTAGAACACTAGAGCACATTTGTTAAGCACAAGGGGTGATTGGCTTTTAGAATTAGGACTTAATTATTATTTTAGAAATTGAAAAGTCAATTCACCTTTATTTTGGACATCTTGATCCTTTCAGATCTATCCAATTGAGGTGTTCACAATGGATGACTATATTGGGCTACAGAATAATATCAACAGCACTGTTGCACAGATAGCCACCAACATTCAAGATACAATGGGAACTCCACCTCCAAGGTGCCAATCGTCCACTAGGTATAGAAAGAATCAGAAATTGCACAACCAACTTCTCATAGAAGATTACTTGTCTCATAATCCTCACTACCCTGAAGCTCTTGGTGAGTGGTCACCATTCTTCACTCAAAGACAAGATGCCGTCAACCATGAAGGCTTATCACTATGGCAAGAAAATGCACAACCACAATATGCATGTTGGCATATAGTGTCCGTGTTGACCAAATTGATAAACTATATCAAGATTAGTGCATCCTTTACGGTCAAAAAAAGATTGGTGCATCCACAACACTATTATGGCTTGAGAAGTTTGCTGAATGGGTGATTTCCAAATTTGGACTACATATGAGTTGTTTAAAACTCACTCAACTCCGCTTTGACCATAAATTTCAAGCCTCATGGTCCTTCCATGACTAGACACGTGTTGTTGTTCAAATGAGTTTGTTTAAAACCCATTCGACTCCGCTTCAACCATAGAATTCAAAGTCTCATGACCCTTCCATGACTTGACACCTATCTCGGTTCATCTTGTACAAAAATCCCTAAGACGATGTTTAGTTCCTACTCAAAAACTTTATGCCCTATCACATCAAATGTTTGGACACATGCATGGAGTAATAAATATAGATAAAAAATAACTAATTGCACAGTTTGTATGTATTTTGTGAGACAAATATTTTAAGCCTAACTAGTCCATGATTAGACCCTAATTACTATAGTAACACATGTGCTAATGATAGATTAATTTGACTTAATAAATTTGACTCACTATTTACAGATGGATTCTGTAATTTTTTTTATTAGTATCCGAATACCCCATATATCTGAGGTGACACCCAACAATTTTACACCTTGGGACAATCTGTAGTCCAGCTGATGATCCATAACTAGTGTCCCCGTGGAGATATTTTTCATGTAAGCCCATGATGTAAAGTTTATTCTGATGTGAAGAAGAGGAAATTTGAGACATTCTTTTTTTTGCATAACACCCCCGATGTTTTGCAAGAAGCCCCTCATACCCTAGCCTGACCTGGTGCCCCCTGTGTCATCCCTCTCTTCGTACTCTACTCTCCCCATCGCCATAGTTGTACCTCTGCCCATCCTACCCTTCCCCCGCCCTGCCTCCACACCGATGTTGCTCGAGGCCTCGAGCATTGAGACGCATTTCCTCTCTAGCATGGGGAAACGCTGGTGCTACGTGATATTCGATGTCACACAGATCGGGCGGATCTCGCATGTTCCCATGGCATCTATGGTAAGCGCTGGAGAAGGAAGCACTAGTTTCTTCCTGTGCTCTCCTCCCTATACCCTCTTATTCCTTGCAGCCTGCAGGAGTGACTTCATGGATCCAGCATGGGATGCCATGTGTCCTCTGTGGCATGAGGGAGCTTGCGAGATCCGGCAGTGCGCAGATTAAGAGGAGGTCTTATTGTTTTCCCCTTGTCTCCCCCGAGGAGGCTCAAGATAGGAAATATAGGGGCTTTCAGGTCCAAGGATTTGGTGGGGTAGATTTGGACTTGATCTCATCGACTTTTTTATGCTTTGTGCCTCATAGCCACCGATACGACAAATCCATCAGTTGGAGCCTAGCGTTGGATCAGGTACAACACCATGGCATGCTTGCCATGGTTCTTGGCAGGTAAGATCACGATTGATTTGTTTGATTTAAATTTGCCAAGTGCTGGTTGATTTACCTATGAATCTGTGATGCATCACGGTGTTGAGCTTCACAACGACCAAGCGGTTAGGGCACACTATTTCTAATCAACTCACATCTGTCAAAAGTATAATCTAGATCTTTGGTTGTAGAAAAACTTGAAACACATTTGACCTAACATAGGAGTACCATTTTACCCTTATCTGCATATGGTCACGCTAATCTTTGGACTACCATTGAACATTTCAATTCCACAATCACTCTACTCGTGGAACTTCTGCATCTTTCTAATGGCTATCATAGTCTGGTCCAAAGATGAATGTTGATGTTTCTTCCTTCAAAGGTCAGGCTTGCTTCTGCTAATTTTTCCATATGCATATATAACTTTGGCTAGGTAATACTTGTGATCTCAACTGTGTAACATGTTGTATTGAAATTAGAAATTTCCTATGTAGTGTATTGGTTTAAAAGTAAAAAAAACATATGCATTAATAAAACAAATATAGTTCAAATAAAACAAAATGGTTATGTACAAAATAGCCACCTTTATTTTAAAGCTTCACACATTGAACAAGATATGATGGTGTTGATATGAAGTGGCGATGAAGGATCCACTTCTCATCCTGACATTTGTGATAATATTTTCACATCAATTGTAGGATTTTTTTCCTCTAGGCTTGTTCAAATTAGATTGTGGTGATGTGGTATCTGATGGTGTTTTCTGGTCACTAGCTTACGACACTTGTTGAAGAAATGCTACCGAGTCCTGTTGTGATATGTTATCGGTTCAAGAAGCAAGGAAACAAAAGTTGCTTCGTCTCTCAAAAAACATCAGGCACATGAAAGACCATTCTTTGCCAAGGAAATCAATGTGAAGAAAGGTATTGCTGGTAACAGAAGGGTAACACACGCTAAAGCACACCGGGGATAAAAAGTGATACCTATGATCATGTGAGTTCCCTTCATGGTCTACTAAATCAAAGTAGTTTTACATGCAGGCTATTTATGGTGGTTACCCATGTCAATATTGTTGCTGATACAAAGTTAGATGAAGTGAAATAGAAATTTCTCTAGCAAGGATTTTTTGTGTGTGCTTTGATTGCCTCTACAATGTCAAATAACTTCAGCTAGACTCAACAGGTAGAGTATTCTGATTGAAAACTATTTTGACTATAACCCTCTCCTTCCTATATTTATATTCATTTAGATTTTCTGTTGCATAATATATGTGTGAAGTTGTTAGGAGGGATAAGCAGCGGTTCAGATGCTAAAGGTGTGGACTTTGAACAATGTAAATAGTTCCTCTTACATTGATTCATTATTGTGATTGTTTATTAGATTTGACAATTGTTGTACAATCTGTAGTGGCTAGAAAGCAAAGTACTGGTCTTTTGGAAAAAAAAAAGAGATTGTTGCTACAACCAATATGATCTATCAAAGGAACAATGCAGATCTGTGTTGAGCTTCTACAACTAACAAGATACTGCTGCTAATGAACTAACGAAAACAACTCTCTTACTTATCCTAATCTTATTAGGTGTTGACTCCATGCTGATAATAAGAATTACTATTTCAATATTTGTTTAGATATTAACATTACGGTTTAGTTATAAATCAATGACTATTGATAATAGCTTTTATTCTTCAAGCCATTGCAGGACGCCCTAAGGGCACCTAATGTTCTAGTTATCTGCAAAGGCCAAATACTAAAGATGTTCAACTTATACTAGAGGTGTGTGAGAGTCATCAATTTCCTGACATGTTAGTAAGTTTGGATTGTATATATTGGAAATGAAAAAATTGTCCAGTTCCAACGAACAATACACCCAAGGTTACTATAGAGCTCCCACAATTAGAGACCTACAAATTATTGCAAGAATAAATCAATTGCAAACCTAATATAAGCTCTATTACCATGACCTTGAAATTAGGATAATTTATTCTACATCCAAATCAACAACTACTACCTTAACTTACAGTAACCTAATAGTACATTCTATCACAAATTTTGGTAAGCAAATTAAATAACACGTCAAAAGATATTTTTTTTCCTATCTGCAGTAGGGGCATCTTTGAATCTCAAACAAATTCCAGAAAATAATGCCGCTTTCTTCAGTAAGGCCATTGAGTCCTCTTCAAGCCTCTGACACCTAGCATGTATACTAAATCTGGTGATCTTAATGCTTGCTGCTTACAGAGACGATGAGATAGTACGCCATAGTAGAGCGTTGGGTAAGTCCTGAGCACTTGAGTCATGCTGACCATATTGGAAACATAGGGAAAACTACTAAAAAGTATAGTGTACATACTTTGGTGAGAAAAGATTCGTCACATTTTTGGGTTGTACCGGTAGCAGTATATAAATCTATATGATATAGCATGTCTCTAACCAAGGACAGAGGATGTAACCCATAATTTGGTGCTGAATTGTATTAGTGCAACCTCAGACCAATCATGGTAATTAACTGAATTTATGAACACCAATTTGGTAAGTCTCGCCAATTCATTGATTCTTAAGATGGAAATGGAACTATGGTGACAGATGTAGAACAAGATTGAAAGGAGACTGATCTCTTCTTCTTTTCTCTAATCTCTTGATTTTTTTCTCCTCTTTTCTTCTCCCTCAACCTGTCTATATTTTCATTAATATACTGATTGTAGGGGGGCTGGAGCCCCACCAGCGCCCCCTTTGGATCCGCCCCTGACTATTGATCCCAAATCCCGACACAAACGAGTGCAACATTTACTTCGAGCAAATATAGATACCGCAGAGACACATGTTAATAGCAAGATGAGCTAGCAGTATATCTCAAAATATTCAATAAAACAAGATAATGGTACATAGGGTGTCTCCATAGGATTATGGAATAGCTAGCAGATAATACATTTTATATGGCGTGGAAGAAAGAGAATAAAAAAAATAGAATCGTTAGCGACAAATGAATACATAGACTCACATGGCTTCTTATGCCACCTTGCTTTCTGTGACCCGTGTGTCTTGGCACTTCTATTTTTTAATCTATCACCTATCCACGTCAGCCGACAATTTGACTGCCTGTTGCGGACGCCCTTAGGCTGCTCGCACTGGGTCCTCTAAAGGATTCTGCAGTATGTTTTACCAAAAAAAATACGTGCACCATGTACCCTATATTGATACCCTATTTTAGAGCAGACCCGTCGATCCCCTGCAGGTAGCGTGGTAGTGAGAGGTGCGCTACCGGCTGTCGGGCCCCACCACGCGCAGATGCACCCGTGAAAGAGCAGCGTGTGGGTCAAGCCGGGCGGGGTGGGTTGTCTCCTCGGGAAGCGCGCACAACTTTTTCAATGAATTAAAAAATGCTACTACTCATAAACCAAAAGATCAAATTAAGTTTCGTTTACACCATTAAATTTGTTTCAATAAATTCTTCAAAACAAGATCACAGATGGAAATATTTAGATAAAAAAAATTATAGACACGTAGGTCTCACTGTTGACAGTTAATATAGAGTATGAGATATAGGGGATGATGTGTGCGGAACAAATATGTATAAAGTAAAATATCTTGTTGACCAGGACGAAATATTCTGAATATAAGAGCAGGTACAATAATACACATCAGTTTGACTTATAGCCAAGCCAACTCAGCAAAATCCTATGTGGATGAGAGAGAATAGAGGAAAGAGAATGAAATAGGCTCTAAACTTGGCATCAAGCTCATCACATTCTCTTAGGCTGCATGCAAGTCCCCACTATCACTCTCATACTTGTTATTGGCTCATTTTCCTGTAGCATGTAGACATGTTTAATAAAAAATAAATTTTTAAGTTGCATGAGGAGTCTAACTATTGTACAGCTTGTATTTTAAACTTGTCTCAAAATGATGTGACTTACCTTAAAGCCAAATTTATTGAACCTGCTCTAAAAGACGAAGAGTGAGGCCTTAGCCGCCAGGACAATCCTACGTATACTCTAATACTTTTGTCAACGGTCAAATAAAATGAAGCGATGGATCGGTTTTGGAGTGCCTTAGCCGCCAGGTCCCACGGCTTAGCTCCTGGCCGGCTCCGTTCATTACGCTTACGCGGGACGAGGCGCACCAGATGAGACAGGGTTGGACTCCAAATACTGTAGATTTAGGCAGAAACTATCTCCAGCAAGTGCCCATGTCCCATGTGAGACGCCTTTTTGCCTGTTTTGCCACCGCCCGGACCACGTGTTTCAGGACAGCAATCCGGTGGCTGCTGATCCACAACATCTCTTGAGTCATGGCACAAAAACAATCAAATTTCAGCGCTGATGCAGCAGCTGTTGTGTTTGTGCACTACGTATATAGAGTACTCCTACAGTCCTGCAGAGGCTGATCGTTGATGAGATGTCGGCAACCGCCCGTGTTCAGTTAATAATTGCTAAGAGCAACTTCAGGGAGCCCCTAAACAGACCTCTATTCTAGATCTAGGGACTTGGTCCAAAAAAATTCATTCCAATGCACCTTTTATTTGAACTCTTATTTTAAGAGGGCTCTCAAAGTTTAGTTTTGGGTCTCCAGGAATAAGGCCCTCCTATTCCTCTTCCCTCAAATTAGTGACTATGGCTGGAGTTGGACTTTGAATTTGACCTCAAATTTTACAAGTCATCTCCCAAATAAAAATGTAGAGACTTGATTTGGGGCATATGGCTAGAACATCTCCAGCAATAGACCCCAAATCAAACCCCTACATTTTTATTTGGGAGGTGGCTTGTAAAATTTGAGGGTCAAATTCAAAGTCCAACTCCAGCCATAGTCCCTAATTTTGGGGGAGAGGAATATGAGGGTCTCATTTCTGAGGACCCAAAACTAAACTTTGAGGGTTTTCCTAAAATGAGAGCTTAAATAAGAAGTGCATTGGAGTGAAAATTTTTAGACCAAGTCTCTAAATCTAGAATAGAGGTCTATTTAGGGACTCTACTAGAGTTGCTCTAATAGCTATGCAGCGTGCACCTGGATCAGAAACTTCAACCGGAGCAAAATGGATGTCTCGAACCTGCACGTCTGTCGACTCGACTGTAACCTGTTGATAGGTTGATGCAGACTTAGCACCCGGGCTATCAGCATGTCCAGACTCCGAAGCACGTTGCTTAATTTGCTATTTTGCGGCGTCGAGTATATATAGTTACAGCTTATGAGATACTGAGTTGATGCTCTATAGTATCTTTTCAACTATTATAAAATTATATCTCGGTCTGTGCTCCAGCATGTCTTATATATAATTTATGTTAGTAAAAAATTTCGCCTATATTTTATTTTAAAATTGATTATGATCAGACTTTCTGTTTACATAACTTTTAAAACTTATATATTCTAACACCGACCGACCTTTGAACGCTCTCATCTAGGATGACTCAGGTGGCAACTTCTTCGACCCACCTTTGGGAACCGCATCCTCCCCAAACTTTGCTCTCGCCATTGCCGGAATGGGCTACCGGATGCCAACGCAGCTGCAAGGATCACTGCAGCAGTACCCATATCCTCTTATCCTGAGGCCGCAGGTGGCACTACAACAGATGTGTCATTTATGTGACATATGTTTAGTGACACGAGATCAAAACGCCACTAAATTATTCATTTTATAATTTTTTTTATCAGCACATCCATATGGTGATGAGAAAAATTATCACACGAAAAATGTCATGTAACTAGCCTAATCCCATCCAGTGATGACATTTGCATTGTCATGAAGCCTAATTTTCAAATGTTTTTTTTAGAGTTCAAGGGTCTGGAAGCCCCGGCCTTATATTTGCATAAAAGACCACAATCCGTAGAACGGTTTACAGCTTAGAGAAGAATCCACAAAAAAAAACGACCAGAGCTCTCCAGCAACTGGACACACAGACGCTCACCTGAAGGGAGGAAAAAAATTCAGGCAGAAAAACTGAACTGGAGTTCCGAACAAACACACTCCTTATACAGACTCATATGGATAAGGAACCAGCAACCTTGCTTACTAAGCTTTAACACCTTCTCCCCAGCAAACACCAGCCAGATTGCTTAACAGCTTCAATTCTTTGTTCGGCAACTCTTCTGTAGGAAGCAGATCTCTGTTTTCGACGAGGGGCTTCAGGAAGTTTCTGTCCAAGGAAGCCAGAACACCTCTCTTGCCGCAGCCTTGAAGTTGCAGATGGCAGACAGCAAGAGGTCTTTCTTTTGTGGAGGGCACAGAATTACCCAATTTTGCAGCGTCCCACAGATCCTGTGAAGGAGTATTTCCATACTCTTCCACCCGTTGTTCTGAAAGCATAAATCATTTCTAAGTTTCCAAAGAGACCAAAGAGTTGCAGAAGAAATCATATTCACCACAACATATTTCTTTCTACTTAACCAATATTTACCTACATCAGCAAGACTATCTATCGAACTGATATTTAGCACTTTTGATATCACATTCCAACACTGTTTAGCTACCACACAGCTAAAGAATAAATGGTGAACAGATTCTTCTTCTAGGCAAAAGAGACAACTTTTATCTTTTACCTTCTGTCTCTTAGCTAAATTGTCTCTCGTGAGGGTCCTATTATTTGATAAAAGCCAGAGAAAATAATGGACTCTTGGAGGAATTTTAATGCTCCAGATAGATGAAACGTGAACAGGTTGTACTCCTCTAAAATTGATCACTTTATAGAGAGACTGGGAAGAGTAAATTTCACTTGAAGAAAATTGTCAAATTAACAAGTCTTCATCGTCAGAAAACTGGATAGTTGAAGCTAAACCCAAAATATCTAACCAGGATCTATAGAGCTCTTCCGAAAAAGTTCTTCTAAAGGAGCATTTTAGCTCCCTACCATCCCATAACTCCGCTACTGTTTTATTCTTTTCCTCCACAATTCTATAGACAGGCCAAAAATGTATAGCTAGACTAGAGGACCCTAGCCAGTTGTCTTGCCAAAATCTCACTTTTCTACCATTTCCTATTTTCCACCTATAACCCATTTTGGCAACTTGTACTGCCCACATAAAACCCTTGAAAAAAATAGAAGCCCCATCTGATTTAGCTAGGAAAATATTGGGATTCTTGGTCTTATACTTAAAGTCTAAAAGCTCTTTCCAGAGCTTAACTTTATCATCATTGTACCTTCTAAGCCAAGAAGCTAAAAGACTAATATTGAGGTCCCTAAGATTGGGAATCCCTAAACCACCAAACTGTTTACAGGTAGAAACTAAAGCCCAATTAGCTAAATGGTATTTATGTTTGTCTTCACTATCATTCCAAAGACAGTTACCCATATGAGAATTAAGAAGCTCAATAGCCCATTTAGGGAATTTAATAAAGGAGAGAAGATATACAGGAATACTAGCCAAACAAGTCTTAATTAACATAGCTCTAGCAGCTAGAGATAAAAGCTTACACCTCCAACCTGCAACCCTTTTGATAATCTTATCCACTAGGGGTTGAATGTCCTCTCTTGACAAATTTTCAACATGAAGAGGGACCCCTAAGTATTTTAGTGGGAAAGAGCCTACTGGGCAACACATGATGTGTCCTAAATTATGAGCAACCACAAGATCTACATTTAGAGGGACTATTTCACTCTTGTGGAAATTGACCCTCATACCAGAAACTTGCTCAAACCAAAGAAGAATACATTTCAAGTTTAAAAGGTACTGTTCATCTGCTTTGCAGAACAAAATGGTGTCATCAGCGTATTGTAAAGAAAGAATACCCTCTGATCTAAAAGAATCCAATAAACCTTGAACTAGACCTTTACTAGAAGCTTTGGATAACATTTTAGTGAAAGCATCACTCACTAAATTGAAGAAAAAAGGAGACAGAGGGTCTCCCTGTCTGAGGCCTTTACTAGGTTTAAAATTTGTACTTTCCTCCCCATTGACTAGAACACCCACTGAACCTCCCATAACTATCTGTTTAATCCACTTTATCCAAAGTGGGTCAAAGTTTCTAGCCTCTAGCATATCGAATAAAAAAGACCAATTCACTCTGTCATAAGCTTTTTCAAAATCTAGTTTAAGAACTAACCCTGCCTCCCCACTTTTTGCAATACTATGTACCAACTCATGGGCCACCACTACACTTTCAAGGATATATCTACCTTTAAGGAAGGCAGACTGGCTGGGGGCCACAATTCTTTGGGCCACAGAGCTTAGTCTAAGAGTCAAAAGTTTAGAGAAAATCTTGAAGCTACCGTTAATCAGACTAATAGGTCTAAAAAGCTTCATCTCAGTAGCATCCCCTACTTTTGGGATCAAGGTAACTAAAGCAAAATTAATCCTATGTAGATCTAAAGAACCCTTGTGGAAATCATTAAAAAGAGCTACTAAATCATCCTTGACAAGATCCCAAAATTTGTGGTAAAAGAGCAAAGACAGGCCATCAGGACCTGGAGCTCCCTCTGCATAACAACTAAAAACTGCTAATTTAATTTCAGAAACAGAGAAAGGAGCAGTAAGCAAGACATTTTCATCACTACTAACTTTATCTTGAGAATCCCAAAAATCTTGAGCTAACCTAACACCAGAATCTTGTTCTTTAGCAAAAAGACCTTTGTAAAAGTCCACAGCTATCTTCATCATACCTTTTTTATCATTAACCAGACCATTAGGTCCTTGAAGGTTATCAATTCTTTTCTTCCTACTCCTATAATTAGCAACTGCCTGAAAATAAGCTGTGTTTTTATCACCTTCTAGGAGGTTTCTATCTCTGGATCTCTGTCTAGTTTTGATCTCCTCCAGAGACCAGATCTTATTTAGCTGAGCTTCTATGCACTTAAGTCTACTAGATTCATCATCAGTTAAAACTCTATATTCAGCTAGACTTTCTAACTTTGTGAATTCTTTTGAAAGAGAAACTTTAGACTTATTAAGATCAGCTATTTCATTAGCAGCCCAACCTCTCACCATTCTCCTAAAGGTTCTAACATGGAACTGCCATTTGTCAATATTTTTGTGTAAAGTACAAGGTGTACCCCAAGCTTTCTCTAATATACTTCTAAAGTTATCCTTCTCTAACCACCACTTCTCAAACCTAAATCTTTTTTTCCCAAAACATCTATTATCACCTGCATTTGAAACTAAAGGGTTGTGATCACTTGGGAGTCTGTCTAAAGCCTTGACTGAAGCTAGAGGGAAAGCAGCTTCCCAATCAGTAGACACAAAGATCCTATCAATTTTAGCAAGAATTCTATTTTCCTGATTATTTGTCCAAGTGAACTTCTTATTACTGGGACTAAGCTCAATCAGGGCCCATTTACCAATCCAGGCATTAAACAAATCTGTCCATCTATGATTAATAACCCCATTGCTTTTATCACTAATGAATCTAACTAAATTAAAATTTCCTCTAATTAATAAAGGGCCTTGCCAGGAAACCATAAGAGATTCTAATTCATCTAGGAATTCTAGTTTCTTATCTTCATAAGCTGGACCATAGACCACAATGAGTTTCCAAGAAAACCCATTCTTGTTCTCAGTGAGCATCACACTTACAGAAAAACTAAGGATCTGACAAACTGTCATAGTAAAAAGGTCAGAATTAACACCTACTAGGATACCACTAGCAGAACCTTTAGCCTCTAAATGACACTAGGAAAAAGGAATATTGCTAGTTAGAGACTTTAAGAAACTAGAGGAAAAATCTTTTTTCTTAGTTTCCATGACTCCTACGAAATCTACATGTTGATCCCTAATCCTATTAACTAAAGCTGGAATTCTACCAATTGTTCCCAAACCTCTAATATTCCAAAGCATACCTATCATTTAAACTTTCTTTCTGTTTTTCTTCTTAGGTCCAACTTTGGACCATCCTTGCTCTATATCATCTTTTTCTAAGAGAGCACTACTATTCCTAGTAGGCTTCATAGGAGGTTTACTAGTAACTTTTGATTGCCTAGAAGAAGTATCCAGATCCAATCCTGAATCTGAATCATGGCAACAAGTACTAAACTTACATTCAGCTAAGCTAGTTTCATTTCTACTCTTATCTAAATCCAGCATATGCAAAATTAACTCAGGATTTCCATCCTCAAGCACTATGCCAATGTCCTTGGCAATAGAAATTAAATGATTGGAGGAAATGGCTTTGGGCTCAAGTTTTATACCTTTTTTACCGTCTAGATTCCACTTTCTCTTAGCCTCTTGAGCTTTGTCCAACATAGTCTTCCCATCATCAATGTGCCTTGAACTCCTTCTTAGAGGTAAGACTGGGCCCCATCTAGCCTTTTTGCTACCCCCTTTCTCAAGCTTGAAAGTATCATCTTTGTTCAATTTCTCCAGGTCTTCAACAGACGGTTGAGAGGATTGAAAAGTATCCAACCCAAACTCATCAGAGGGGTCTGGCATCTCAACAGATATCATGTCACCTTCAACACTTGTTTCTTGTTCAACACTGATCATCCCATTGATTTCCTCAAAAAGGTATGTCATCTCATTCATAACATTCTGTTGTTGTATCTCATAATTCCATTATACTGGTAGGGTTGATTCCTCATCACCACCCAGATTGTCTTCTATTGTGGTAGGATCATCCAACAAGTCACCAATACTCTCCACTTCATCAAGTTCCATAGCCTTCAACATATTCACACACTCCAGAGATTGATCATTCTCACATCTGAAATTGTGTTCAAACTGTAAAACCCTTCTAACAGACCTGCTGCTAGCAGGTGTAGTGTTTCTCCCTTGAGAGGAGGAGGAAGATGTTTGACCAGCTTGAGAAGTACTCTTAGATACCTTTTCTTTCCCAAGATTCTCTAAGCTATTTCTATTTTCTTTATCTTTCTTTTCTTCATCCAGCAAGTCTTCTTCTTCAGGATCAATGTCCTCATCACCCTTCTCAGAGTCATTTGCCGAAGATGTGTCTTCTTGCACATATCCCTCAGTCTTGAAATGTATCAGGTATAGGCCTTTCTGAAAGACAAAAATCCTTTGCACTGAACTTTAACCCTGGCTGCTCCAAAGAAGCTATTGAACAGAGAACTCCAGTCCACTTCTGTCATTAAGCCAATACCAGAAGTCACCTCTCTGAGAGTATCCCAGTCAACCCACTTAGGAGGGATACCCTCAATCTGGACCCAAACTTCAGAAAGAAATCCAATGGGTTCCACATCCCCATTCCAGACACTTAGAGATCCCACCACCTTAGCCTTGTTCAGATAGAAAAGAGTGGCTTTCCCAATCACCAACTTATCCACTTTCCTATCAGGTGGAAATATTATGATGAACTTAGTATCACTGACTTTCTTCAGCTGCCAAGGCCAAACAGGGTCAAATAATTCTTTGAGGCTCTCCAAGATACCCTCCTCATCTATTACCCCATCTTCAATAGACAGCAAGCCTAGGTTATCCATGCCACTCCAGTGCCTAAATCTGTTCTCTCTTGCTTCCACATCAATGTGAAAAAAAACCCAAGCCTCTGTTAGCACTGCCATAGTATTGGGCAGCCATTGGGGGCTTCTTCCACATTGGACAGATATCCACAGTATGATCTGGCTGTTGACAGATAAAGCATACCTTTGGTTTCTTACAGGAAGAACTCAGGTGCCCAATCTCCCCACATTTGAAGCAAATATCTTGGATGTTTCTGTTCTCAGCAGTACCTGAGTTTTCCTCCTCATCCCCAAGACCCATCTCCTCTTCTAAAGCCTTCTTCGCCTTGTCGAACTGATCTGTAGCCGCAGCAGTTTGTTCCTGAGAAGACGCATAAGTCTGAGAGAGATTCAGCGTCACAAAAACATTATTTATTTTTAAAAATATTATTCTCCAAGTTGGTCGGTTCCACTACCACATGGACAAGTGGGCCCATATACCATTTTTCTGATATATTATTGGGAGAAGCTAAAGGCACACATGGTTCACGAGCCGTGTATGACCCAGTGAGGACTAGGAAGCGCAAATAGGCAAAATCTCATCGGTGTAAATGGACCGTTGAGGCACATGGCCCGTGAGCATGTAGCCTGGTGGTAAGCGAGCAGCCTAGGGCCCATCGATCATGCTATGTGAGCAAGCGGGTGAACTAGGGCATGTGGTAATAATTTTCAAATAACTTGGAATCAAGGAGACTCAAACTCGAGACCAAACCCATGTCCATAGCACGTCAACGACCACTCAAGGCTTCTCTCTCTAGCACCCAACCACACCAGATCTTGTGCCCCTTATCGATATGGTGGCATTGCGGCCAAATCTGGTAGATTCAGTGTTCACTTGTGAAGGCTCTACTTCAACAAGTGCAGCATATGATGATACGGTATGTGTCAGATATACATATCGGGGTATCTAATATTCACATGATAATAAGCGTCGTGTCAACTTATCTGACGACTAAAATGTAACTACGGCCCCACCTGGCCCCCAAGGGTCAGATACAGCCGCGCCCGACTCTAAGGGTGAGCTTCAATGCCTCGCCTGACCCAAGGACGTGGACTCCAACCCGGAATAAGGAACCCACCTCGTCTGACCCTTGAGGGTTAGATTTCGTCTTGAGCATGGTTTCCCTCTCATCTGACCCCTGAGGGTCGGATTTCATCTTGGGCACGAATCTTGCCTCGTTCTGAGCCCTCGTCCGCAGGCTCCGTTCGCGGGCTCTATCTCACCCGACGAGGGCCAGTGCTACTTCCAACTACTACGTGCCAAAAAGCACAAACCCAACGTCACACTATTGGCACCGGATAAAAAGTAGGCATGCCTTGACATGAGATGTGGATGTGATGGCCATACCTAATGGCTCACATCGCCAACACTAGCGGGTGTGCCGACGCTATGGTGCCAACTCCCGGTATGGCCTTCGTCATGAGAGATCATCAACCACACCATCCACACGGACGGGATGGAATGTCTTGACCGGCTGACAATGCCAACCTACAGTGCCATCAACGAAATGGGACGCCATGGCTCGTTGATGTTGTAAGGCCATCATCATTAACCGTGGGTCAGGAGAACTCACCTAAGGAGATGAAGGACGACGCGCCCTTTGGACCCTTTTTTCTCTTTGTTATTTTCGTCTTGGGCTCTCACTTCCTCTCGCGTAACCTGTATTTTTCCTTTGACTATAAATAACCTGCATTTTTCCTTTGACTATAAAAAGAGAAGCAGAACGTCCCACAAAGGGCATCGAACCACACACGCATGGATCACTCACAGAGACTTAGGAGTGTTCTCCCGCTCTCGAAAGTTTATAAACCCTATTGCAAACTTTGTGCTAGTAACACGAGTCGCTTGTCACTAGACTAGGGACATTCTATCTGAACTAGTATACATCATCTTGTCCTCTTAGCACAATCATCCAAGACACCAGACATGCAATCCATACAAAATTACTAATCGGCGATGCAAAACACCAACATTATGCATGTGGAGAGGGCGCTAGCATGGCATGAAGGGTATACTTACTGACGAGCTAGGCAAGGTGCAACGTTCGTGAGGATGAGGTGGTGCGGTGCAACACACACATGAGGGAGCACTACGATGGCAGCACATGTGGGCTTGGCTAGCTAGGTGTGTCCATTCAAGCTATAAAAGAGGTGGCACGGTCCTCAGTAAAGGGGCAACCGACATCCAAGAAAAACACACCAGAGCACAATGCTTTACACAGCAAATCTTCACACCAAAGACTTGGGACCTCCTCCCTCTCTCGCTTGCTTGTAGCCCCTACTATACGAGCACTTTGGTGCAGAGTACCACGAGAACAAAACATCACTAGACGTAGGGACGTTCCGCCCAAACCAGTATACACCTTTGTGTCCTCTCTATGTAAACATCCGAACCTAGATGTGCGGATATAAATTTACTGTCGGGTCATCTAGAGCGCTATTATAGGCACCGACACATACGCAACACCCAGATAAAATACATGCAACATATGTGTGAAACATACGCAACATTCAAATAAACACACTTGCAGCATATGTCCGAATACACAAATGAAGCATTGGTAACAGACCTTTGTAACACACGTGTACAACTACTACAACGTATACACCATCTTAATCTACTCTTGCAACATCCATCTGAAACACTTGCAACATACCTATAAAATATTTGAAACACCTAAAGCATACACTTGTAACATGAGGTTTAAGCAAAATCTAGCAACCGGATGGGCATAGCACTGCACAACAGGATCCGGTCGTGTGGTCACGGTACAGAAGGAGGATGGCAGCAGGCCGGCGGCTGCGTAGCCCAAATTTTTATGATTTAGCCCTTTTTGAAAAATATTCACGTTTGAACCCCTGGAAGAACTAATCTCGGTTTTGGACCCTAGGGTCGGCGCCATGCCCCACGGTGCCGAGGTAACGTATGGCGAAGCCATACCTCACGGCGTCGAGCTGTGCGACCCGATACTACGCTGGAGCTGACGTGGCAGGCACCTCGGCACCACACATTATGACGTCGAGCTCCCTTCCGTAAAGTCACACCAAGTTTTCTACCCGAGGCTTCATCCATTTCTTCCTCCTCTCCCTCGGGTTGTTCCTCTCCTCCACCCACCTAACCTCTTTAAATCGACATTTTGGACCTTGGAAACTTTGATTTCATCCACCGATCTTCGAGACCAAGGTATCCTTCCTCCCCTCCTCATTTTTTACGCATCGATTTGATATATATTAGGTGTATTTTATAACCCTAGATACGTTATGACTTAGGGTTTGGAACGACTTTTTTTGTATTGTGGAACCATAGGATGCCAAGGCACGGTAAAACTAGTAAACTAAGGTAATCTCTGTCCAAATTATTGTACTATGGTTTATTGATGTCTAACCAATGAAAAACCCTAGGTTTATGGTTTGTTCTAATTGTTTTTGGTAACTAGAAATAAATTTGTTCAATTGTAGGAATGGCCCATTGACCGGTAATGCATTTGATCCAAAGCCTCTGCCTAGTGGTGTTCCGGTTCCAATGTGCTTTTGTGGTGATCCTTGCACGGTAGAAATTTCTGAGGATGAACAAACCTATAGGTAGAGGTATTGGATGTGTTCAAATTATGCTTTTGAGCCTACATTTGCTCAGCATCGTACTAACTTAATGGTGAGAATCTGACCTTTATATGGTAATCAATTTATATCATATGAAATAATGGTTTTATTCTTGTACCCTAACGTTTGCATGTATTAGAGACCCCTCCACCACTGTGACTTTGAGCAGTGGATCGACATTGAGATCAAGGAGTCCGACAAACGTCTTCTGCAAGGTATGAAGGAGTGGTACATGGAGCGTTGAGAGGCCTATGAGAGGACCCTCAAAGAGGAGGCAGCTGAGAAGCAGCACAAGAAAGAGGAGGAAATGAGAAAAGCTGCAGCCTATAGGGAGGAGAGGGAGAAGAAGGTTGAGCGCTCCCACCGTGCGAAGGCAACGATGGAGGAGAATCCCGATGCGATGAGGAAGGGAAAGTGGACTCGTTGCACTTAGTAGTTCTATGTTTATCCATGAATAACGACATCTAGTGTTGAACTTCTAATTGTGTTATCATGTACCGCACTTTAAGTTTAGTCGGACTTTGGTTATGAACTATGTTATTTAGTTTGTTGTCATGACCTTATTTTATAATTATGTTATTAATTGTGGCCTTCTTGTTGTTTCATTACTTTTGGTAATAATTTTCATTTCAACATTGCTATGGTAGTTATGAAGCTATGAAAGTGTAACGAATAAATCATGAAAAAAATTCATCAGAGTTTCCCTTGTACATGGAGCATCAACAATGACAAACAGAGACAACATAATATGATCCAACATAGATTAATCCAAATAGCACAAAACAACCACATAGTCCATAATGTTCATACAATCCGAATAATCGATAATGTCCATACAATCTAAATAGTCCATAATGCCCATACAATCCGAATGGAGAACATGCTAGTAGTGAAGCAAAAATACTCTAAATGTCCATACATGCAAACTAACCAATGTACATGCCTACGAACGCCAACTCGAGAACATGCTAGTAGTGAAGCACAAGCACAAGTCTTCATTGTCACTGCCTTCTAGACTTACCATTGCCCTTGTGACCAAAAGCGTCGGTGCCTGGAGTGTAGTGAACTGGTGGACGTCGTCCTTGTTCATAGAATCTGCGTAGGCTAAGTCGAAGGAGAACCATCTAGCTGGGACGATCCAAGTTCCTCATAACCACCGTCATCCTCGCCTCCGTGTCCTTGGAAAGTGTCCACAGTATCATGGGAGGAGCTTTGTCCTCCGCAACCTACAATGTCGTGTATCAATAAAATGTGCATATAAGTCAATATTGTGTGTATCAAAGAAATACACTTAACTAGACCACATGTAATCAAAGTATACCTCTGTGAGAATAAGTATCGACGCCTATACTTCTATCCCTTGCCTTCTCTGTGGACTCGAGGTATACTCTATCGCCGCGCTAGTCCCACAACCACAACGAGCTACAGCACGACGCAACCTACGTGCTAGCCTCTGTCGTAAGAACATGAGCATATTAAGCATTGTAGTAACGGCATGATCATACTAACATTGTCATTCTGTTGGTGAGCACTTACTCCAAGAAAGTTGTTGAGTGTGACCTCGTCCACGCCTGTCCTTGGAAACCATTTGATTTCCGCTACAAACTGTTTTAGCGCGTTGCCCTGCAAAAAAAGACAAATGGTATATTGCATATATGTATTGCATTTATAATTACTATAGTGAATAAAGTACACAAATGTTTAAAGATTAATTACCACTCAGTCCAAGATAGGTGCAGCCTCGACAATCACCCCTTGTCTTGCTACAAGGTGGTAGGACGTGTCTTCATCTTCCAAAGAATCAATGTATGTGTAGTCCATCTAGGTCCATTGAGTCTTCAACCTTGTCCATGTGACACGACGATACCAGGTTAGGTATGCACGAAAGTTGTAGTTGTTGTGTGGCGTCTCGTTTTCGTATAAATTGTCATGGAAAAGGTCCCAAGTTTCTATGTGCTGACAATGTAGCGTCTCAAACTCGACCGTCTTCTTCTATTTCTAACGATCAATCCTGAAATTATTCATTCATTGTGATGTACTGTAAAAACTTCTTCAACTACATCATGTATATCAACTATGTCAGCTAGATCAACTATGTCAACTAAATCAACTATTTCAACCAAATCATCTATGTGGTGAAGTAGACAAACTAAATCAACTACTTCATCTAAGTGGTGAAGTATATAAACTAAATCAACTATGTCAATTAGATCATCTATGTGGTGAAGTAGACATACTAAATCAACTAAATCAACTATATGTAATGGCACTTGTGCAGCTCCACGGAAGTCGAATACGGCTCGACTGGTCACTCCTGACTCAAGCGAAATTGGTGTGTCACTCTCTGAGGAAAGTGATACACAACAACATAGAAACATATGAGCGGGCAAATCATCATGTACAGGTTGTCATCCGCGCTACACATGGTGCTCAACCCAAACTACCCCCATATTTATGTCCTCGTACGGCTCCCAAGTCACCTACAAAAGGAGGAATTCAAGGGCATAAGTCGCAATAGTCCCAAATTATAAGAATGAATAAATAACAAAATGCAATGAACTCACCATCGAAGTCGTAAGTCCATCTAGCTCGTTAGTGTACTGAATGTACGCACGTGATGTCCTCGAGTAGGGGGGCATCACCTGGTCCCAAAGATGGGCAATTGTTGGTCGATGGCGAGGGTTGTGTACAATGAACCATGGATGAGGAGCAAGAACTATGGGCCGGAAAACCGGTAGACGAGACCACATCCAAATCTGAAGAAGGTACACGCAACCCCCTATGGAAGCGCTCTATGCTCCTCGTCGACAAGCCTCGCAAAGGTCGCAATACAGGAACGCCATCACTCCAGAACCCTAGTTGTAACCCCCTGCGGTATCCCAATCAGTCAAGCGGGGGAGGTACATCCATGACGCGGTGTCTCCTGTCGCATCAGGGAAGAGAACATACCCAAACAAGTGCATCACCCAAGCTATGTAGTAGTATCCAGTTGTAGCATCGTCTGCATGAACCGGACACACAGAAAAGCTAGACCTGAGCCAAGTAGTGGAAACCCCTATGGTGCGGGAACCCATGGCCTCTAGAAGTAGTGGTCTCCCAAGGAAGGCCTCCACTCTCTCTCTCTCTCTCTCTCCAACCTTCGGACCTGCATTGGCCAATAATAGGACGACCTCTAACAGCGAGACCAAGGAACTCTGTGTGTCCTCTAGAGTGACAGTCATCTCTCCACAAGGTAGGTGGAAACTATGAGTTTCCAGCCGCCACCTACAGAAGGTTGAAGATAAGTAGTGATGTTAGTTACATTTACAAAAGGTAGTGGATAATAACGAGTTAGTATTGGACATGGTTATACCTATCAACCAAAGTTGTGATCGCCACAGGGTTGATGACAGGAAACCCATGACAAACCTAGTACGATACGACATCTAGGTTAGTCATCTCTAGTAAAGGCGTGTACCTATCGTCATACCGCATCTCCTGGAACTTGTCATGGGTTCGAGGACAAAGAGGGGGCAGTTCCTGCGACCATTACAAGTGTTTTAATTTAAGAAACACAAAAATTATATATTATTAAATAAGATATACTTACAGTCAATACCTCCCCCTCGGCACTACATCGTCCTCGGTGCTTCTCCTCGTAGTACGGATCAAGGAGGTGGAAAGCCGTCATCCTGTTAGAGAAAAGGAAAATATCAATAACCAATTAATTTTCATGCATAAATAATAGAAACAAAACATAGAGTAAACATTTTAGTAAGTATAAACCAAATATATTTGTTAAATTGTAACAACTATCTATAAATATTGTCACCTAACTAGGCACCCAAGTGCATGTACGTGCATTGTGCCCAAGTCTGCCACATTGGTTTGGCTCGGGGTCAGTACGAAAGGGTGTTGCTCTACACCTCCTCGTTCTTCCTGAAACCTGATCCATGACCATCTTGTAGCTCGTCCTCTTCCTAGTTCCAGTTTGTCCCAACGAACAGCTGGGTCCGCAATGTATTTCGGGCCATTGTATGGTGGCCACTGCCCCTCGTCTAAGTAAGGCTCAAAACGGGGAGACCAAGTAAGTACAAGGTTGTCAACACTTAACTCCCATGATATCCTACTCTCATATGCATAGTTGCGATGTTGAGCTGCTGCAATATAATGAGAACATGGAAAGTGATAGTGTCATAGTCTCCCACACTTGCATGAGAAATTACTAAGAACCACAATATAAGCCCTTGAAGGTCGAACCTCACCATCAGAGGTTGTCCCACCCCTTTCTATGACCTCGTACTTTCCCGTGCTATGGTCAAAACATTCGACCTCATGTGTTCTAGCCTTCTCCTTTGCCCTATTAAGATGTTGTGTAGGTTTTGTGCCCATGACTGATTCCTGCTCTGTAGTTCCATTGTTGTTGCATGCCGGTCATTAAACCATGCAACACACCTATAGAAGGTAAATGATACAATAGCATTGATAGGCATGGCCAGTATACCCTTAATCACACTATTAAATGACTCGGCCATGTTGCTAGTTTGAAATTCATACCTCCACCCACCATCATCATAGGCCCTTGTACATTTAACTTTTTCCCTCATCAAACCATGTAGCCATTTCCTACCTTCTGCATTTGTTGATGTCTTCAGCTGCTCCAACTTCTCTTTGAAGAAGGAGACCTCAAGCATGCGAGCAACTTTCTCGAACAGATGGAAGTTGTCCTTTGAACTATCCTTCCGGAGTAAATTCTCTGCAAGGTGCCGAGTGCACCAACGGTGATGCAATGATTCATACCCTGGAATCTGATCATGTACGACATTGAGTATACCCTGGTGTCTGTCAGATATTACAACAACCTCTCTCCTAGGGCCTATAACATGTATCCGAACAAGCCGCAAGAACCATCCCCAGTTGTCTTTGTTCTCCCTCTCTAAAAAAAAGCAAGCCAATGGAACCAATGCATTCTCCGTGTCACACGAAATGGCTATCAACATTGTGCTCATGCACTTGCCAAGAAGAAAAGTACCATCAATAGATAACATGGGACAACAATGCTCTAAAGGCTTCGATGCACTGACGAAAGAACCAAAATGCACGAAAGAATATTTGTCTGTCATCCTTCCATTTATTTGGTTTTGGGATGTACACATAATGCATGCTAGGATTAGTTGTCTTCATTGCATTGAACAATGCAGGTAGCTTCTCGTACCCCTCCTCCCAATCCCCATATATCATCATCTAGGCACGTTGCTTTGCCCTCCATGCTTTGCCATAGGTCACATCATAACCAAATATCTTCTTAGCAATGTCCATGAGCGCCTTCACTTTCAAATTAGGCTGAGCCTTCAATGTTGTGTATAGTCTCCTAGCAATAAGGGTAGAGGTCAACTTTCGATGGTTCTCTTGTAGATCTTCCTCCACACAAGTATGAGGACCTACAAATTTTGGTGATCTTGAACCTTCTCGTGTCCTTCTATTTCCGTGTGCAGACCCTCCAATTGCAATCGGCTTTCTCACACACCATTGTGTAACGGCGCTCCACATAAGAATGTTTCACCTTGAACGATCTTTTACACTTCAAATAATACTCTTGTAACCACCTTCTCAATATTGGCAAGTCCTTGAAGATCATGCCCTTGACAACTTCCATGCTATCCCCATCATTAGGGGCCTCTAGCAACTCATCATCTCTTCCTTCTGCATAAGCACTATGAGAGTGACTGAGATCACTAAATTCATGCACTAGTGGATCACGATCGGGACAAAAAAAAGCCTGATGAGCTCCATATCTTCTACACTCAATGCACCCACAGGACGGTCATCATCAGAATGAACAGCTCTTGCGGTCCCATAAGGCTCCTCATCATCATCAATATGAACATCAACACTATTAGATGTCAATCCTATATGTACCGCGGTGGCTGATGGAGACACAAGAGGACAACCAACATTATCGGGAATGTCTCCTACATTAGAACCACAAATGAGGATGTCATCATCGGGACAAAAGAATGTAATTAAGGGTGGATAAGAAAAGGTCAAGTGTTACTACAACACTTACTTGGATGATTTTGGGTCAAAGGGATCTCTTGAGAGGTCGTAGCAACATGAGCTGCACCAACATTAGGGCAGATTCCAACCTCATTTGGGGCGGATTACGCATCGGGCACCACTACCACATCTCCCACATCCACCTCTCGATTGGGTAACGGAGGGTCACATGGTAAAGGATCGTCTTGTGGTGGTGAGAAGCCATGAGGGGATGAATGCCCAAGAGGGTTGGGATCATTGGAGAGCTTCCGCACAACCAAATTCAAACATTTAAATTAATTCACTCCATCACAATTTTGACATATTTCTCCCATTGATCCTCGGATGAAATTGGGACCAACCGCCAACAAATCTGGCTTGATTTACCATAGTGAACTACCCCCTCACTTGAGATGGCATCCACAATGGAATTGCATTGAAGCTCATCACGAGCCCTACCAAACAACTCCGAAAACAACGATCGATCATCGAACATCAGAGGCACCCTTTGCATTCCAGCAAAACTGACATTACCAGAAACCATCTTCCTCCACAGTTCCTCCATGATACAAGGTGACTAGGTTCTCCATCTAGTTGGTATGCACAACACGGTATCTAGCAAACTACCAAACCATTCTAACCCATGTACCTATAGAAGTAATTCATTAACCATAGTTCTAAACTAAATAATTAATGACCTAACTAACTATATATATATTTACCAAACTACTAAATATCTAATCTAATTAAAGTGCATAATAAAATAAGTTACCGAATAATTTACTAACTAAATATATCACCTAAGTTAGTAGCTAAAATACCTAACTAACCTAGCTATCCATCTACTTCTAAAATTAAGGGGGTGTTTGGGACTACTCCGCTCTAGCTTTGTCTTGTCAAACATCTCCAGCTCCAGGAACTCTGCTCCAAGAAAAATATGGAGTTGGGGGGGGTGTGGGGGGCAACTCCACCTTTTTTGTGGAGTGCCTCAAGGGCTGCTCCAGTTTTTGTTGTTTTCTACTCCCACATGGAGTTGTAAGGTAATTACCCACCTTGTCACTCAATAATTACAGATTAGTTTCTCCTAATCCCTTTCCATCCCATGAAAACGCAGACTTGTTCTCTTCACGCACCGTCGAATTATGGGTTTTATTTAATTTTCTATTTTTACACAGTTTATGGGACAATTATTTGTATTTCAATAAGGACCTTTGATAAGTTGTTTCATATATTTTTAAAATATATCAAATGCAATTCATTCGCATGAAAACAACCCATTATAAGAGCTGGAGCAGAGCTGCGTGCCAAACAGTACCACCTAGAAAAATGGGAGCGGAGCAATCTCAAACAACCCCTAAGTAACTAAATTTGCTAACTAAACTTGAAAAAAAACATTACCTGGCATCGAAACTCTAGACGGTCGGTAGGGGAAGGGCGGAGCATGGAGCCGCCGAGCACACCAGCGGAGCGACCGAGCACACAGGCGAGGGCGGGAGCCGCAGGGGACGGTTGGAGGCGGAGGGGGTGGTCTCGGCAACGAGGGCGGGCGATGGGGGCTGTGTTGGAGCCTGTGGCGCAGACGGGAAGACAACGGCTGAGGAGCCGGCGGCGGCCGATGACCCGGTGGCAGTGCTGTTGGCGACGGCGTAGGTGGCGGGGGTGAGCAGCGAGCAGAGCAGCGGCATAAGTGTTGAGCGCGACAAAGAGGAAACCGGGCGCGGGCGATATGCTCAAAGCTCGACACCGTGATCTACGGCGCCGAGCTGTCTTCCACGTCAGTGCCACCTCAGCCCTTGGTCAACCTACTTGGCGTCGCAAGTCATGGTGTCCTCTTACCTCGGCATGTGAATATTTTTTTTTAAAAAAAGCTAAATCATAAAAATAGGGAGCTGCGTAGCCCCGACGAGCGACGGCACTGCCCTGACGATAGGGGCGGGGCGAGGTTTCCCCCAGCGAGCGGTGCCCACAGTGGAGCCGACAATAACAGTCTATGGGTAGAACGACCTCGCAAAGCAATGCATGGTAGTGGCTATGCGGTCGGAGGGGAGCACGTCGAGGCAGTACGGGCGTGGCGGCAGTGGAGAGGAAGGCTGGCTGGAGACGCGCGCGGTGGAGAGGAAGGCGTGATAGTATCACTGTGAGTTCTTTTTTGTTAACTTGTGGCGACCGGAAGAGAGCGGAGGGAACAGATAGGAACGGGTAGCAGGATAGACAAACGGGTAGCCAAGGACGGACGTCTGATTAATAGCTAGCATTACCGTAATAAGATTGATTTTTTTGCAAACGTGCTTGGCCACATTTCTCATCCTTTCTATTCTGCTTTTTCGTCCACTCTTGCATGCCAATTTCCCTGCATGTACTGGTACATCCCTATAGAATAGTATAAAGATAAGAAACTACTCGTACTCTATCATTTTCACATGACGTTTTTTATAATCCCTGTAGAAAACCAGTGCCCAGACGAATTTGCAATCTGACCGGCCTTTGAGGTCTCTCCATGTATGATGTATCCAGACTTCTCGAGGGATCAAGTCATAGTACGAGTAGTAGTTAAATTTGTTTCTTCAATACTAGTAAGTACTAGTAAACAAAATGGCCCACGGCGCTCAGTGGCTGGTTTTGGAACACGAACCTAATTAAGCTCTGTATCTGCGCCACGAATTGCCATCAGATTGGATGGAGATTATAATACTCGACTAGTCAGCCAGTGGAACGCGCGGAAACGTGTAGTTTTTCCCTATAAAAACCCCCGACCCGATGCCCTGGTCTTCTCAGCGTTTCCCCATCCAAAACCGCCCCCTTTTCCCTCTCCTATTGCCGCATCCTTGAAACGCAATGGGGACTCGGCAGCGGGTCCTCCTCGCGCCATGGGCGGTGCTCCTGCTCGCGCTGCAGCTCGCCGGTGCCTCCCATGTCATCCACCGGAACTTGGAGGCCGAGGCGGCACCGCCTTCGGTGCCGGCCTCCATTGTCAGCCCCCTGCTCAGGACGGGATATCATTTCCAGCCACCAATGAACTGGATCAACGGTACGCTAGCTACTTCTCTTGAATCACCCCTCCCGCTTGGCCTCATTTTCCTCTAATCTCTCCCTGTGCATGTTTTCATTTTTCAAGCTGCACATGCGTTGCTCGTGTTGCTTGCTTTCTGTACTACAAGCTAGTGATATGATTAAATTGTGTCATCCCTCATGGGGGATATGTTTCATGGATCGAGAGAGCTTAGCTCATGTATCGAAAAATTAGAATCACCCGGCCGCCTGTATCTTGGAAAAGCAGCAAGAAAATGCAGCCGTATAAGAGAGACCAAACTAGTCTTTTCTAGGCTGGGTTGTTCACATGGAGCTTGCTGCATGCAGTTTTTTTTCTTTGTCCTGTCTCCAGAAAAGTCTAAGCTGCAAGCTATTAAGCCTTGACAGTGGAAACGACGAAGACTTGCAGCTAATCAAAGCCGTGTGGTGGTTAAATACAATAATACAGATGCTCTGTGTTTGAGATTAAGTTACTATGCTAATATATACTAGTTCTTGTGCTGTTCGTTTCGGGGGTCTTCCCTACTAGGAGTATCACACAATTCTCACAAGACAAGTTTTTCTTTTCATGCCGGCCGGTCGCTGCAGAAGATTTGTTCTAACATGGTGTTGTTTTCTGTGTCGTCCCTGTCCTTGTTGGCGGTTCTGATTGCTGGGACGGCGAAACTCATCAACAACGACGGTTGCAGACCCCAACGGTACGCCTTTTACTCAGCCGGCCTGTTTCTTGAAGTTACTATCTGCTTATTGTCCCTGCGTGTGTGTTGTGCTGCCTGCTAAGTAGATCTACATAATGTCTGCAAGTATATCATGAACAGCTAGCTGTACCCTGTTTCTTAATCGTGGGGGCCGGGCATGAAATGGCACATTATTATAATCGGGGGAGTATATATATCTAGTTGCAGCAAAGGACATTTTAACATTCAATTCAAAATAGTGCATGCCCCTGGTGCCCCGCGGACTCCGCATGCAGATGCAGTAGTGTGAGGCCGCGCTTAGAGATGTCATTTTCATGTTGGGCTAGGCTCCACGGTCATATATAAGAATCATTATACATATACTATTAGTTATATAAGCAGCGTAAAAAAGCCGGTGGATGAAGTACAGAACAGTAGAATTAGAATTCAGATGGAGTAAGTGTAATAAAGAAAAAAGAAAGAGATTCAGTATTAACGAAACAAAGTTAGTTTTATTATTCAAAAAAAAAGAAAAAAAATAACATCACGCGCGGTTGGTTGACATATATATATTTAATTTGGCAACTATATATGTGCATGCAGCTCCAATGTACTACAAGGGATGGTATCACTTGTTCTACCAGTACAACCCCAGGGGCGCGGTGTGGGGCAACATCGTGTGGGCTCACTCCGTGTCGCGCGACCTCATCAATTGGATCGCGCTGAAGCCCGCCATCTCCCCCAGCATCCCCTCCGACAAGTACGGCTGCTGGTCCGGCTCGGCAACGATGCTGCACGACGGCACGCCGGCGATCCTGTACACGGGGATCAACCGGCCGGACATCAACTACCAGGTGCAGGTGATCGCGTTCCCCAAGAACGTGTCGGACCCGCTGCTCCTGGAGTGGGAGAAGCCGGCGGCGTACAACCCGGTGGCGAAGCCGGAGGACGGCATCAACGCCACGCAGTTCCGCGACCCGACGACGGCGTGGTACGCGGACGGGCACTGGCGGATGCTGGTGGGCAGCGTGCGGGGCACCCGTGGGATGGCGCTGGTGTACCGGAGCACGGACTTCAAGACGTGGACGAAGGCGCAGCACCCGCTGCACTCGGCGCTGACGGGGATGTGGGAGTGCCCGGACTTCTTCCCGGTGTCCGGGCCGGGGCTCCAGAACGGGCTCGACACCTCCAAGCCCGGCGCCAAGTACGTGCTGAAGAGCAGCCTGGACCTCACACGGTACGACTACTACACCGTGGGGTCGTACAACAAGAGCAGCGACCGGTACTACCCGGATAACCCCAACGGCGACTACCACCGGATCCGCTACGACTACGGCAACTACTACGCGTCCAAGACGTTCTACGACCCGGTGAAGCAGCGGCGGGTGCTGCTCGGGTGGGCCAACGAGTCGGACAGCGTGACGGACGACAAGGCTAAGGGGTGGGCCGGCATCCATGTACGTACTCCACTTACGAGTCTTTACTGCTTCGTTCTTGCATTGCATTGCTTGCTGCTAGCTAATTCATCACAGTGTGAGAGAGATGGAGCTGCTGCTGTCAGCCCAGCCGCAAGCATGCGCCTATGTATTCTCCCTACTCGACGGCTAGAAATTCCAAGGCGTTGAATCGTTGGCAACCGATCGATCGGACCGGACTGACATGTTTGACTGCTTGTGCTGGTGACAGGCGATCCCAAGGAAGATCTGGCTGGACCCCACCGGGAAGCAGCTGCTGCAGTGGCCCATACAGGAGGTTGAGAAGCTCAGAGGAAAGCCCGTCAGTGTGGGCGGCAAGCTAGTCAAGCCCGGCCAGCATTTTGAGGTCACAGGCCTCGCGACTTACCAGGTTTGTTAGATGGATCGATCATAACTCAACTGTTTTTTATACGTATTAAACTTTCATTCTATCCACTAACTAGCTAGCAAGTGGCGGCAACGGTAACATGCATGTGTGTTCAGTATACTTGTTGGAAGTCCGTAGCACTGTACTGTTGCAATCAGAGAGGGGGGGGGGGGGGGGGGGCACGTGCAGAGTATCTTTCTAGTCCAGCCAAGATCCGATGATGGTCCATATGGCTTGTCGGCGCTAAGCCCTACTACTACAGTACGTTACACGAGCCCACTCCGATGCTTGTCTTGCTCTGCCACTTGCATTGCAAACACAGTACCTACCGGAATAATACGGCAGCAGCAGCAGCAGGTCTCCTCTCTCTCCTCGCCGCTGCTTCGTCTCTCTTTCACCGCGCGCCTTCAATTATCTGCTGCTCAACACTTGTCTGATCTGAAGTTTGAACAATCTTCTGTCACACATACCTACCTGTCGCGTAACAAGCCACCCCAACCAGCAACAAGGACACGAGAAGAAGAATCTTCCAATGCAATGCACAGACAGATTAGTCCTTCAGTTCACATATTAATTGATGCCACGTAGTACGTGTGACCACTGATTACACTGACTGACAAAGCCAATCTACTAGCTACTTTCTTAAATATAATGTTTTGTTCTTCCGGAGAGTGAAAAAAAAAATGAAAGATGCTACACCTATGCATCGTTGATCTTGTGATGGCAGGCTGATGTGGAGGTGACCTTCGAGATCTCGAGCTTGGAGAAGGCAGAGCCCTTCGACCCGGCGTACGACAACGATGCGCAGAAGCTTTGCGGCGTCAAGGGCGCGGACGTCAAGGGCGGGGTGGGGCCCTTCGGCCTGTGGGTGCTGGCCTCTGCTGACCTGCGGGAGAAGACGGCCGTCTTCTTCAGAGTCTTTAGAGACGGATACGGCAAGCCAAAGGTGCTCATGTGCACCGACCCCATCAAGTATGCTCAACCTCCACCTACTACTCTCTACTACAGTACATCCTTCCCCCTCTTCTCGCATCACATCACAACAACCACATATGTGTATATATACACACATATAGACGCATAGATATGCTTCTTCATATATATTACAAAATGCTTGCATAAAATGGTTTGTTTTTCTCTCATACATCATTTCTTCTGTTGGCCATGCAGGTCATCTCTTAGTCCAGATCTGTACAAGCCGACCTTTGCAGGCTTCGTCGACACCGACATTTCAAGCGGGAAGAAGAGCAACACGATTGCTCTTAGAAGCTTGGTACGTACTACACACGTCTGCGAAGCAAATGTCACAGTTACATTGTTGACAAACAAGCAATTAGATAGATTACGACGACTTATCAACATCACTTGGCTCATTCTTATATTATTGTTATCTTCTTGCTATTTGTTTCCTTGTGCGACATGGCATCTATTGATATGATGTATATATACAGATCGATCGGTCCGTTGTCGAGAGCTTCGGCGCGGGAGGCACGACTTGCATCCTGTCACGGGTCTACCCGTCCATCGCCATTGGAAAAGATGCTCACCTCTACGTTTTCAACAACGGTGAGGTGGACGTCAAAGTGTCAAGCCTGACTGCCTGGGAGATGAAGAAACCGCTCATGAACGGCGCATAGAAAGTCTCTCCGATCCGTGGCGTCACTTTATTCGTTTTCTCTTCAACCGCCGTGCCTTCTCGCTACCAGAAATATTGATTATCACTGATTGTTGATTACACAAGAGTGACGACTAGTTTGATCACTTTGTTTACTTCCATCGGCCGGATTCTTCTTGTGTGTATGCACACGGATGGGAATATATATATAGGTTTTACGTGCTCAGCTATCCGCCAAAGAGAGAAATTGATTACGCTTCTTCTTGTATTGTACAATAATATGAGATGAATGAATGCATAAAAGGCTGCTAATTTCATTACACGCTTCTTCTTCTTGTATTGTACAATTTAGTGTTATGGGACAGAGGTATTATATGTTTATAATAAACTTATTTAAACATATAAACATTACTGTTATTTTATACAAACTTAATTAAATTTAAGAAAGTTTTATCTATAGAGAACCCTAGGTGACACGTATGTACGCTTCTTAGGACCGACGGACGGATTATCTATATATATATCATACATAGAGGCAATATATATAATTTGCTAAAATAAAATGGCACTAGAGAATACGTATCACTACTACACGCACCGCCTGTAGTCTCGGTTGGGATGAGCTTTAGTCCTGGTTTTCCCAACCATAACTACGGATTCGGGACTAAAAGGACTAAAAGTGTTTTATTTTAGTCCTGGTTCGTCCTAGATAAAAAAAAGTCTCCCAAGGCCTGCACCCTGTGAATTCAAACACAAGACCTTATGCTATGCCTCGCGTGTAAATTACCACCTCACCTACACAGTACATCTAACAATGAATGAGACGTTTTCCTTTTGAACCAACACGTCAAGGGACTTTTAGTCCCGGTTCGTAACACCAACCGAGACTAAAGGGTCTACCTAGTCTACCTTTAGTCTGGGTTGGTGTTACGAGTCCTGATTCGTAACACCAACCGGGACTAAAAGTTTATTAGCCCCGGACACAAAATTAATCAGGACTATTGCACATTTTGGACATCGACCAAAGGGCTATTCTCTGGTAGTGTATTGAATAGATAGTAAAAAGAAAAAGGACACCAGGGGCCTGTTTGGGATTGCTTCACAAACTCTGCTCTGCAAACTTCACTATAAAGCAGCTTTAAAAAAAAACTGGAGTTCTCTACATTTTTTTCTGGATAAGTTGTGTACGTAAAGTTGAAACTGTTTGACTAAAAAATATAAAGCAGAGATGAAAAACATGAAGCGGGGCAGTCCCAACCAGACCCAGAAGTCTTTGATTCTATCCTAGGACGCAAATGATGGGCGGGATCTGGGGCTGGGAGTCTGGGACACGAACATGGCAGGTGTGCTACGGGCATGAGCATGTCAGCGTACGGATGAAGGTGACCTTAATTAACCTTAATTACTTCACACGTTGCTATCTCCAGGTGGAGATCGAGATGGCCAATTAATGTTTAACAAGGAAATCACGACCAAATCAAGTTAGTATATACAAAATAATGAACGAGTGACGGCCACGTCCATATATTCCACTAGTTGTTCCACTATATTATTTCTCTCGATAGTTGCATGATACATGCTCTATTATTTATATATATATATGCTCGATCATGGATAAGGATCGGATGTTTCCACATGGAAATATTACGCCACAATCTCGATAGTAAGCTATAAGGTTGGTGTACGCGTGTGAACTGCGTGAAGGTAAGCAACAATACAGAGGTGCAGATGACAGTGGAAAAGTGTATAGAAATAAAGACTGCTGATATGATGATACGGTATGGCATCATTCTTAGCAGTGCCGGATCCAGGGGACCTCATTTTTTCATTAACTATATATATATAGTTCACTCACTTGTCCATTAGATTTCTATAAAATCACTCATTTCTTCATTAAATTTGTATAAAATCATTCATTTCTCCATTAAATCTGTTATAAGTTAATATTATCTTAAAGAACGACATGGCACTACTACACAAAGACACAATCTACATGCAGCTAAAAATGATTTTAGAGGCTACTAACGATTACGGGATATGGTTACCAATAAAAAAATACTAGTCAAGCTTATTGACAACAGCTAAAAGAAAATTGGATGAAGAAGTAGTACATATTTTCTTTTTTCACTTTCACGTGTTAAGTAGCCGGATTTCTTGAAAAGGAAAGGCAGTTTCGTGAGGGTCAAAGTCTTTGCCCAACTTGCAGCTGCCGAATGATAGAACATCATCATCACAGGACTCCCATGACGTTGATGCTCACTGATCGATCACACACATGACACATGTGGTCCAGAAAGAGAAAGCAACTGGATCTTTTCTTTGACCTACTGTTCCTTGCACGGCTTTTCTTTATTGCTGGTGCACATTGGAAAAATCCTTTCCGCAAAATCTCACTGCTGTCATGTGCATGCCTGAATATTATTAATAATTCTCCGTTGCGTATTGCAAAACCTTTTCTGTTTCGATTGCTTATCGCAAAGATAGAGTATATAACTAGGCAATATCAGATGCAACCTAGCTTCGTGTGCAACCTATACAACCATCAATTAAGGTTACATGATCTAGATCCAACGTCTGAGGTTTTTTTCACTTAAACCCTCCTATGTGGATACACACGGGTTAGATTTAAACCCACAGGTGGAGGAGTTTAAGTGAAAAAAACCTCAGACGTTGGATCTAGATCATGTGGTCTTAATTGGTGGTTGCATAGGTTGTACACGAAACTAACTAAGTTGCATATGATACGTTGTCATATAACTAATAGGATGCTCGAGCACGATCCCTGCCTTGACATGTGTGTTATTTGACTCTAAGCACGAGGATACGGGCATAGGGCCTGGTATCCGGGTCAGAGATATCGCTGGCACTGCGGTACTGCCATCTCAAATATATAATTCGAAAATGCCTTTTCTTATTATTTAACCTTTTGGACTGACACCACTCAAATATAAATATACACACATTCTTTATGTGGCAAGTTGCTGAATAATTTGAACTGCGAACACATGGTGGATAAGTACTCATGTATGTTCAGTTTTGTGATGAGTGATTGCCCAATACTTGAGCGTTTCAGTTTGAGTGGTTTACCCTAACCTCTTTGCGAAAGCAAATGTGTGTCTGTCTATCGGCTTGTGGTGTGCAGGTACTATGCCTAGTGACAGTGGTCAATGGCGTGGAGAAGGTCGAGTAGAGGCTTGCCGTGCCGATAGACTGAGAGCGGTGAAGGGCGAAAGCGGGGCTCGGACTGAGGGACCATGGGCGCCGACGGACTAGCTGTGGTGGCTAGTGCCTGGCACCGGCGAGTGCGAGAAGACATGGAAGTAGACCGAGTCGACCAAGTCAAGACGGTGGACGCGCGAGTCGAGCGGAGGCTCAGGGGACTCGGAGTCCGACCGGATGAAGACAAGGTGGCTCGCGTCGAGTGGTTTGGTGGTTTGGGCCTCAAAACCATCTGCGTCGGTTTCCGAGTTTGGGCCGCAAAACTCGGGGTTCGGTAGTTGAGCCCAAAGCTACCGGTGGCGGGTTTCGCGGGTTTGGGCCTCAAAACCTGGGCGGAGCTTCCGAGGAAGCGGGGATGACACGTGGCGGAATCCTGGAGGTTGCGTCAAGGCGACGGCAACTCCTGGCAGGAAGCGGGGTCGTCCATTCAAATCGAGGGAGATATTTACCGGAGTTTGGACTGCAATACTTAGGCTAGGTAGTCAACTCATTGTATCTAGGGGGTCTTTGGGAAATAGCTAAAGCCTCATATAAATAGAGGATGAAGGGGTATCCTTATCCTATCTCTTGAACCCTAATCATTTTGCCCCAACTCTCTCTCTCTACCCTCTCTCTAGTTCATGACATCCCTAGGTTGATTTCACCAACCTCTGTAAGAACTTGAGTTTGTTGTGAGGAATCGGAGGCCGTAACCTCCGTAAGCCATGGTAGCTTCGATTTCTTGATCGTGTCCCCGTTTTGCTTGTGTTCTTCGCGTTTTGCTTTTGCTCCCTCTTTTTCCCGAGATGATTTCTCTTCGTAGGGAGTAGCTCTTGCAAATCCGTTTGAACCAAGTTGTTCGTATTCGTGAGGAGCATCTTTGCACTGAAGGAATTCCTCTCAAACCTCACGAGTGCGTAGATCGGACGATTTCTTTGCGGTGTTCTTCGTTCTTGCCCCTTCTCCCCCAAATCCTCGTTTCCCTTTATTTCTCACCAAATTGAGCGATGATTTCTTAGGATTAGCTTTCCAACTATACAAGGATCTTGCCTATAAAGTTTGGTTGCAGTTGGAGTTCATTTGGTTGAGTTTTGGGAAGATTTAGAGGAGAAATCACGATTTTCGGGTTCACTGTACAGTTTTCGGGAGCGTCGGACGCTCTGAGGGTTTTGCGTCGGACGCTGGGGCGTGCTGACGTCAGCGTCCGTCGTCTCGCTGGTCGACGTTTTTCGATTTTGGCGTCGGACTCTCTTCTCAGCGTCCGTCGTCCTCTGTCAGCGTCCTACGCCAGCGTCCGTCGCCCTCTGTCAGAGTCCTACGCCAGCGTCCGTCGCCCTTTCAGTAGGGGCTGTTTTTTTCTGGGTGCGTCGGACTCTGCCAACGGACCGTCCGTCGCCCAACGGACTGTCCATCGCCCAGCGTCCTTCGCTGCAACGGACTCTGGCGACGGACCGTCCAACGCCAGCGTCCGTCGGCCTTCCAGCAAGGTTTTTTAGGATTTTCTTCGTCGTTGTTTTGGCCGTTTCTCCCTCATCCGGACTCCGAATTGAGTTCCGTTTGTTGCGTTGGTTTCGTAATCACGCAGGGAACTTGATGAAACACTTTTGAGACCAGTTCTCATAAGTATTTTTGGGAGAGCTCTCTCCTCTTCTCCATACGGTTTGAGAGTCTCACTATCGGTGTCACGGTTTGAGTTCTTAGCTTTCGGAAGATCCGTTGTACCTCTTGGTCTTCGCCAAAGGTATCCACCTTCTCTAGGGTCGTGATCTTGCTGGTGGAGTAAGCTTGCTTGCTGGGATTGTATTTGGGAAGAGTGGCCCGAATATTTTCTAGTGAAATTTGAGGCTTCCATTCATCCCCCTCTAGTCGCCCATCTCGATCCTTCATGAACTCATCACTGCTGAGCATTCATGGCAATATGAATTGATATCTCCACCACTACGGTCAGAAATTCTGAATTGGAAATGAGCGCCACTACAGCATAGCATAAGAGAGAAATATTTTTTTTCTGGAATTTTACCTTATGATTCCTGAACAGAGTCGTGCACGTCCACGGTCAGACTTCAGAGTCGGCAAAGTTGGACATATGTTCTTGTCCCGGATTTGAAGGTAATAATAGAATATAACCTGCCTCCGCACCGGGATACTCCCATATCTTTTCAGTTACTGCTAGTTGATAATCTTCCGTCCCAAATTATAATACACCTCAAGAATCTTGGAGAGTCAAACTATCTGAAGTTTGACCAAATTATACAATAATATAATAACATTTATGATATCAAATAAGTATCATTAGATTCGTTATCAATTATATTTACATAGTATGCATATTTAAAATCATAAATCTTTATAGCCTTTTCTATAATTATTGGTCAAATTTGAGATGCTTTGACTTTCCAAGATTCTTAGAACGTCTTATAATTTGGGACGGAGGGAGTATTTGTTTAACACAACAAGTTAAATGTAAATGTATTCTAATTGTTTCATTTCTTACGTGGCCAATTGTTTTTTTTAAAGGTCAGGCCACGTTCTAGGATGACTCAACTAATCATCTTTTTATGTGCTCATATATACTGTTTTGAGCTTTATGTATTTATGTAAAAATATTTAACCACTATAATATAATTTTCAGAGGTCCTCTTTTTTTTCGAGAGGCGGCTCTAAATGGTTTCACATATGCCCATCACTAGAAATAGTTTAAAAAATTCAATTCTAGAACGGTTAGTAATGTGAATTGCCTCTAAAGATAGGTGCGGTATAAAAGAATCATCACTTTTCAAAAAAAAAAAGTTAGATGAAGATGAGCTTTAGATCATACTTGTAGACCTCAAATTTTGGAATCGTCTAAAGCAACAGATTTTTCATTTGAAATCATTTATTATAATCCTAAAATTGTGTTTTAAAGTTTTAGATTTTAACATGCCTATTGGTAACGTTGTGTCTATGATGACTTTTTTAATCTCAAAACTTGCTAAATTTAGCTGTTAATAAGGATTCAAATAGTTCAGTTAAGAGACCGACTAAAATTTAGCTAAGTTTAGCTATTTTAACCTAACTAAAAATTAGTTGAGTCAAGCTTTAAAATTTAGTTAGCTAAATTTAAATTTTAGACGCGTGGATCCAGACATGACCTAAAAAGCCTGTGGTCAACTTAGAGAGAGATTCTCGCGTTTGCTTCTGTCCTTTCTTTGGAGAAATAATGAAATCCTGCAGCTAGCTAGCAACCCAATTGTTCCGGAATGGATGGCTGCCTGGTTGAACGTGTCCTCCGTTTTTGTCACAGAATGTGGCGCAGTGATGACCTTGGGTTTTTTTTTCTATGCTAGTGCCCATTCGGCCATCTCCCTATCAAACGCGCCTGCCGTCATACGCATGCGCGCAGTCATCCGGGAGCCACATCCATATCCATCCATAGTAGACGATCGACGGTCAAAGATCATGCATGCATACAAGTCAGAATGGGCGGGCATGCATGGCAGGTCACTAGTACAAAGCAGCTCTAAGCATGCGGTGGCCTTTTATTTGTACTTCCTTCCTTCTATTGATTTGATCAAAATTCTTTTTTTCTTTTCCTGTCTCTCTGATTTTCGATGAATGGACCTATGGTAATGCTTTTATCTCTATTCTATGGCGCAATCGACCGTCAAGTCTATAAACAAGTACTAAATAAGGAAAAGAAAACTATACTAAAGGAAACATAAGATATCCATCCTAAAATGGACAAAAAGACGTATATATTAGGGCTATACGGATTCGAACCGTAGACCTTCTCGGTAAAACAGATCAAACGGATTATTATCGAAATGTACAAATGATTCGTACGGTCGGAGCTATGAACCGTCAGTGTAAATTATTTTACATTGACGGTGTACCTAAAATAACCACATGTGGAAATAGCTCATTTCCACATGCGGTTCAGTTAAGTCAACCGTCAGTGTAAATTGATTTACACTGACCGTCAGTGTAAATCAATTTCATGTAGCTATATATACCCTTCTTCCTCCCCGAGAAATCATGTAGCTCGTAGCCAACTTTCATTGGAGGTCATTTTGTAGGTCCATATTTCTTCAAATACAAGGAGAGAGGTTTTGATCTTCATTTTTGGAAGGAGATTGCTAAGAAAGGTTAGTTTATGCCTCTCTTGCCTCATTTTGTCCATTCCTTCCTCAATTTGAGTCCCTTTTTGAATCTAGGGTTTCACCATGAGTGAGAGAGAAGGGTAGCTAGGTCATGGGTAAGACTTTGTGAAATTTTTATGCTTAAGATGGTTAGATGATGTCTGTCACACCCAGTTTTAAAGGCAAAACGGGATGCATAAACCTTATGTGTGCCCAGAGATCAGTCACACACATAAGCTGATAAATTATCAAAAATGTACTATTACAGGTGTTTATTACATAGCAAATAAGTATCTAATTAAAGTCTATTACATAACAACGGAAGTGAAAGATAACTCTCGCGAAGCTCCATCGCACAGGGACGTCAACTGGTTGACTCCAAACCTAGTAATCCTCTGGATACTCCTCATAACTCTGATAATCTGGTACCCATCCGGGATTTTTATCCAAATATAAAAGTAAACAAGTGTAAGTACTTCTAGTACTCAACAAGTAAACATGGGGTTTATGAGGCTCAAAAAGTATGACACTGGTTAAACTACATTAGCTTTTATGTTGTCACAATTTTAGCATGTGGATAGCATCAATAATACCAACAACCCAATAACCATATGATCAAGTAAACATGTATAATGAATAGCAAACGAGTAAATGGTAGATTAAAGTCATTCTGTTCTATAAGAATTCCAGGCCGCTCGTATCCGTGAGCACGGCTAATATATCAGTTTTTAACACTCTACAGAGGTTGTAAACTTTACCCATGAGTCGTGTTACCCATATGCCCGGGTTTATAACTCCCAAAACACTGCCGAGGTGAGCGGGCAGGGTACACTATGAAGTCTTTCAAAGGGACTCGCTGACATACAACAGACATTACGGATCCACGGGCAAGGGGTATACGGGGACCCCTCGATGGTACACACGCGCAGTGGTAGCCACTCCGGCCGTACCCCGCAACCGCTCGGCAATGGCAACTTTCATGAACCGCCACATGCGAGAGAGTGACCCTAATACTGAACTAAAGCCAGAGCCATGTAGCTCTCATGGTTGTACTGTAAATCCCGGGTGATCACTTACAGAGGTTCTAGAGCATCTCAAAAATTGTGCCCTAGATCACCTTAATCCATGTTGCTAAAAAGCATATTTTACTGTTGTTGCATAAGTCATTAGTCAAGGTTACATGATCATAGTTATTTTTTTAAGAGCACTAGCTTGATCTACCCAATGCATAAATCCCAGGGTAACAAGGTATAAGGTACAAATCTATGGTAAAACTATTATAGGATGTCAAGGAAACACATGCATAACATGAATTAATGGTTAATGTGATTAGGACAACAAGGATAATCCCATGAATACGTGCCTTGCTCAAAAGGTTCCTGCTGCTCCTGCTCAAAGAAAACCTCCTGGTCACCCACGTACTGCTCACCGTCTATACTCGATCACCACGTCACATACAATCATACCGGGACATAACATGCAAACAAACAAAGGCTATAGATTAGAACAGTACACCAACCATAATAAAACAAGATTAAAAGTTTATAAAACTAATTTACGTCTCACTACGATCACATAGACGTTTGAATCACGAAAAACGGAGCTATAACGAAGAAGATATGACCTAATCAAGTTTTATAATTTAAACTAGAGATTAAAAGAGATTAAGTGATTAAATATTTTTAAAGTTGTCTAACATGAACTATGAACTAACTAACACGTAGATTACGTCGATACGATCCTAACGAAATTTGAATGGGTGAAATCGGAGTTAAAATGAACATTTAATAAGCATTTGAAAATGAGTGGCAATTCTATAATTAGGCTTTTCTATTTATTTTCGAAATAAAACAAAACCGAAAGGAAAATACGTCTTCCAGAGTTGAAAGCGTAAAACGGAAATACGCTATAGGATTGCGGGTTTATACATTAAAAACAGCAGGGTCTCTTTTGTAAAACGGACGAACCGAAAGGGTACGGGGTTCTGAGGGCCATCCGATCCAGATTGGATGGTCGAGATTAGAAAGGAGGAAGGGAGCGGTGGCGCGCGGTGGCCGGAGGCGGGGCAGACGGCGGCGCCATGGCCGGACAGCGGCGGCGCGGTGCAATCCTCCCCTGCGGTGCACGATTCGCGACGCGGATTGGACCGGGAGATCGAGGAAGAAACGGCGAAGACGATGGTAGGGTCGGTTTTTCCGATTGCGCGTGGGGGCGAGGCGTCCGCGCGGAGGGGCGGCACTGTGGTGCTGGCGGACATGGAGCAGAGCGACGCGGGCTAGACAGAGGGAATGGAGGGGGATAGCGAGCTCTTGGAGGCCCTCTTACCACGACGCGGAGCTCGGGAGGACGAAGGATGGTGCGGGGATGCTCGGCAACGGAGAGGCGGCGGCGGCGGCTCTGTGCTTGGTGTGCGGCGGCTCTGGTGGCTCGGCGGTGCTTGGAGGAGGTCGGATGGAGGAGGTGGGGTGCGGGGCTTCGGCTTTTATAGCCCGAGACTGCATCGGCTAAGGAAGGGGGAGATCCCCTGCTCCAAATCGCGCTCGGCAGAAGGAAGGCGCCGTCGCGCGGGGAAGGAAAGGAAGGGGAGGAAGAAGAAGGAAAGGGTCGGTGGGCGGCTGCCAGGTGGGCCCCATCTGTCGGGAGGGAGGGGCGCTGGGTGCGCCGGCAGCTGCGGTGGAGGTGTGGGCCGGCCTGCTGGGCCTCTGTGCGAGGGGGAAAGGGGTTGGGCCGGGGAGAGAGCAGTGGAAGGCCGAGAGGGAGAGAGGGCCTCGGGCCAGAAAGGAAAAAGGGAGGGAGAGAGAAATGAAATTGTTTTTCCTTTTAACTTTTCAAGAATTTCAAACCATTTTCAAAACACAAATTGAATTCTGCTTTTGAAATTTGACAAATCCAGACAAACAAAAATATTATGCAACAGCATGTATGCAACAAAGGGGTTCTAACATTGTGATAATTTTTATTTTGTGAAATCTTTATATATTTTCCTATGTTATAATGTCCACCAAAAATGCAATAATTCACTTTTAAACTATTTCAAAGGATGCAAATTTTTGGGTGTTACAATGTCTCTCCACGCTCTTCACTCATCTTTTGTTGTCAATTTAGTTTATCCAAGATTTTTTTAGTTGTATGTAAATATAGCTATAGCCATGAATGGTATGTTCATGTAGAGAGCAATATAGGTTCATATTATGTTAATTACTTAGTTTTTTTTCTTTATTTGCATAAATTGTTCTACATGTCGTGCGCCCGTGCGTGCCATTGCGCCATGCCACTTGTATGCACTACTACAGAACATTAAATCTGTGCCGGTTCAAAACCGCCCTACAGTGGCGGTTTTTGAACCGGCACTGGCACTTCGACAGTGATGAGCTCATCCCATCATTGCCGGTTATGCCAAACCGGCAGTGATGGCTCAAGCATCATTGTCGGTTCGTGTTACCAACCGGCAGTGATGCTTGAGCCATCACTGTCGGTTTTAATTGAACCGGCAGTGATATTATTTTTTAAAATTGCATTTTATTAATTGTTTTATTTTCATTTGGGGTTTAGGGTTTAGGGTTTATGGTAGAGGTGGTGGGGTAGGAGGTCGTGGAGGTGTTTGCTATCGAACCATTTGATATCGATGTGAATTGAAGGTGGTTGTGGACTAGCGACAATACAAACCTATCACACATTTATAATAATTATTACAAAACATCCAAACAAAACTTAAAGTATCAAATTAAATGTCGCATTACAATAGCCTTTCGAGGCGGTCTTTTCCGTAGTCCTTCTTGAATTTCTCACTCTTCACAATGGCTAGAGATCCTTTTCTATACACTATCTCGTCAAGAATAAGAGTTTCTATCTCCTCTTGAAATCCTCTTATCTCAAAATCTAGCAACCTGTTGTGGTTCTGATCTTTGCGCTATAAATTGATACAAGATGATATTGAGATGCATATACGTAAGACAAAACAATAGAATTAAAATGAGACGCATACTTACCATGCCATCTCCTAATCCTAGTTTTGCGCCAAAGTAGCAAAGCATTGCCCACATCACATAGAACCCGCATTCGTTGTTCCCCATTGGTTGATCTAGGATCTTGATCCTCTTCATATACTCCACTCTGAATGAGGCTCTCCATTTCTTTTGCATCTTAGGCTCCACATTTTTCCAATCAGGTAACGCTTTCATCCTATGTGACAATGTAAATGAAGTGTGAATGCTAAGGACATTAATTACAATATCATATGTGATTGAAAAGTGTGGTGATATTGGGTTCACTTACATATTTAGCACTTTGACTAGGGGGTCAACTGATGTCCATAGTCTAGCTCCCATATCTCATCTATGAAACCATAGTATGTTGCCACCACCGTGTCGTACTCATCGTGGACGTCGAAACGAACACCACTATTTTGGTTGGTGCTCTTTCCGTCCTGTTTTTTTGTGTAAAATGTAAAACCATTTATTTGATATCCTTGGTATATCATTAGCGTAGTCGAAGGTCCGGGGGCTAAGAGATCTAGCTGACATCCCGTCACCATTCCTAGCATTTGGCGTCGAAACCAGTCACCGAATTCCTCCTTATGTTTTTTTCTCAAGCCAAGCCTGTGACCTACCGATGTGCTTATTTTGCAGTAACTGCTTGTGCTCATTAATGTATGTCATCACATCGGCCTGCTGGAGAACAGCGAAGTGTGCTTGTCTGAAGGAGACCACTTTGTCTATTTTGACAGCTTTCTCACCTATTGTTCCTTTGCCCCCTAGTCTTCCATCATGATGAGATACTGGAACTCCGACCCGCTTGATGTCCAGATAATATGTCGAGAACTCAATAGCCTCGTCTGTTGACCATCCTTCTACCATGCTCCCTTCTGGTCTGAATTTATTCCTAACATACCGCTTAAAAACTTTCATGAGCCTCTCGAAAGGAAACATCTGGTGTAAGTACATTGGGCCAAGGGCTTTTATTTGATCTACAAGATGAACAAGTAGATGCACTGAAATGTCGAAGTAAGTCGGTGGGAAATGCATCTCAAGCCTGCATATAATCTCGGCTATCTCCTGCTTCAGGTGGTCTAGCGTGCCCACTTCAATGATCTTTTCAGAGATCGCGTTGAAGAACGAACACAACTTTATGATTGGAGTGCGGACCTTGTCAGGGAGGATACCTCGCAGGGCAACTGGGAGCAGCTGAGTCATTATGATATGATAGTCATGGGCCTTCATAGAACCATAGTTAAACTTAAGTTCTCTCATGTTAACTAGCCTCTTCAGGTTTCCACAGTAGTCACTCGGTACTTTGAGATCATTGAAGAAAGAAATGAGCATTTCTTTTTCCTTCTTTTTCAGTGTCCATGATGCCACCGGAAGTTTCAAGTGGCCATTCTCAAGAGTTACTGGGTGCAACTCCTTCCTGAGTCCTAAGTGTTGCATGTCCAAGCGTGTCGCGAGATAATCCTTGCTTGTTCCCCCGGTGTTCATCAACGTGTTAAGTGTGTTACCGCACACGTTTTTAGTTATGTACATTGGATCAAGACAGTGACGTACACTCAAAAGTGATCAATAAGGTAGTTTCCAGAAGATTGATTTTTTTCTTCCAGATACTATCGGTTGGTGCTGCTACTACCCCTACCCCCTTCCCAAGGACAACATTAGTGAGTTTGCTTAATTGTTGAAGCATTTGTTTCCCGTCTCGATACTTTGGAGGTCCACGTTTCTCAGTATTCCCATTAAAATCTTTTGTATTCCTACGGTAAGGGTGATCACGACGTAGGAACCTACAGTGTCCCATGTAGACCATCTTCTTGTTTTCTGGTAGATGTGTAGCATCAGCCTCGTCCAAGCACTTGACACACCCAGTGTATCATTTTGTCTTCTCTCCAGACAAGGAACCTCGCCTTGGTAGGTTGGTGATTGTAACGATAAGTACAACCTTTAATGTGACATGTTCTTTTTTGTACTCATCCCAAACATCCTTCACACATGTCTCCCACATCTGTAGTAGTTCATCGATCACTAGTTCTAGAAGCACATCAATATCATTACCAGGTTGTTTTGGTCCTTGGATTAGTAATGGCATCTGGACGTATGACTGTTTCATACAAAGCTAGGGTGGAAGGTTGTATATACATAGAGTCACTGGCCAAGTGCTATGATTGGTTCTAACCTGGTCAAACGGGTTCATCCCATCCATGCTCAAAGGTAACCACAGATGCCTTACCTCTCCACCGATGTTTTTATAGAATATAGTGTTGATAGTCCTCCAGTCCGACCCATCGGCGGGGTGCCTCATCATTGAATCTTTCTTTCGCTCTTCGCCGTGCCAACGCAACCGCTTGGCTGACTTTGTATTTGCAAATAACCTATGCACTCGTGGAGCTATAGGAAAATACCACACGGACTTTACAGACCCTCCTCTGGTCTTGCTTCCATCATTTGATGGTCCTTGCTTGTATCGGGGAATTTTACACTTGGGACATGCATCCAAGTCTTTGTATTTCTCTCCACGGTACAATATGCAGTCATTGAAACACGCGTGGATTTTCTCAACCTCGAGGGCAATTGGGCAAATCATTTGCTTCGCAAGGTAAGTCTTTTCTGCTAACTCGGTACTCTTCGGGAACAATTTATGTAGTATACCTAACAAGTAATCGAAGCCTTTATCACTCAACTCATTCGTTGATTTGAACTTCAATAGCATGATGTTGGCTTCCAGTTTGCTTATTGGACAGCCCGGATACAATGGTGTTTTTGCATCCTTTCTCATCATCTCTAGTTTTTTCAACTGTGAAGCACTAAGGAATCCCCCATGCACATCATGTAGAAATTGTGAAATGTCATCATCTTTGTAACACCCAAAAACTTGCATGTGTTTCTATATAGAATAACGAATGGATAAATGCATTTTTGGTGACCATTATAATATAGGGAAATTAATTAAAGATTTCATAAAATAAAATTATCACAAATAGGAACATGATTGTTGCATTCATGCTGATGCATAATATTTTGTATTGGTTGCAATTTCAATCTTCAAATTCTATATTCAAAAGGGCTTTTGGGAATTGATTTTCGAAAATCCAGAAATAAAAAGGAAAAACAGTTTTCCCCTCTCTCTCTTCCTTGTTGCTATCTGGCCCGCAGGCGTCTCCCCCCAGCCCAGCCCGACAATGTTCCCCCCTCCCTCCTCCCCCCCCCCCCCCGCGTGGGCCTCAGCGACCGGCCTTCTTTCAGGAGCGGACGCGCGTGCCCCGACTGACACACCGACCCACACGCTCAGCTCCCTCTCTTCCCCGCCTGCGAACCGTCCCGCTTGTCAGTTGCATCCCCTCTCCTTTCCTTTCCTTCCCTGCTCCTTTTCCTTTTCCCTCCCCGTGCTGGTGGAACCTTCTCTGCCGAGCGCGATTCGGAGTAGGAGATCCCCCTTCCCTTAACCGACACCGAGTCGTGTCTAGAAAGCCGAGCGCCGCACATCCCCGTCCCTTTCCTTCTTCTCCCCCCCCCCCCCCCCCTTCTTTCCTTTCTGCACCGCCGCCTTTCCCCGAGGCCGAGTGCGAATCCGCGGCAAATTCCCCCCTTCCCTTCCCTGCGACGCCCCTCCGAGCTATAAAAGCTCAGCCCCGCACCCTTCCGCCCCGCATTGACCCCTCGGAACCACACAGAGGCACCCAGCGCCGCCGCAAGCCCAGTTCCGCGCCGCCGCCGCTGTTTCGCCGTGGGCAAGCTTCTCTGCTCCACCCGATCGATTTCCGAGCCTCGCATCGTGGTAAGCCGAGTCCCCCGACACCGCCAACCCCTTCTACCCTCTTTGTCTCGTCCGTTTGGACCCTGTCCACACTCCCCGTTGTTGCAGAACCGCCGCTCCGCGCGGACACCTCGTTCCCGCGCGCAATCGGGTCGACCAACCCCACCACCGTCTTCGCCATCTCCCCCTCTCTCTTCATGTCCCGGTTGCGGAAAGAATGATGCACCGAGGCCTCTGATTGCGTTGTGCCGCCGCTTTCCAGCCATGGCGCCGCCGTCTGCTCCGCCTCCGGCCGCCGAGCGCCACCACCCTCCCTCTCTGATCTAATATCTACCGTTCTTTTTGAATCGGGTGGATCACAGGACACCGTACCCCTTCGGCCGCCTCTTTTACAAAATAAACCCTGCGGTTTTTAATGCATCAACCCGCAGTCCTAAGGCGTATTCCCCCTTTACGTCTTCTATTCTGCAAAGCGTAGTTCTTCTCGGTTTTGTTTTATTGCGAAAATAAAAAGAAAAATCCTATTTACCATTTTGCCACTCAATTTCAAATGTTTCTAAAATGCTCATTTTAACTCCGATTTCATTCATTCAAATTGCGTTAGATTCGTATCGACGTAATCTACGTGTTAATTAGTTCATAGCTCTTGTTAGACAACTTTTAAAAACATCTAATCACTTGATCCCTTTTTAATCTCTGGTTTAATTTATGAAACTTGTTTAATTTGTATCTTCTTCGTTATAGCTCTGTTTTTCGTGATTCAAACGTCTATGTGGTTGTAGTGAGACGTAGATCAGTTTTATAAACTTTTGCTTTTGTTTTATTGTGGTTGGTGTACTGTTCTAATCTATAGCCTTTATTTGCTTGCATGTATGCCTCTGTATGATTGCATGTGATGTGGTGATCGAGTACAGACGGTGAGCAGTACGTGGGTGACCAGGAGTTTCTCTTTGAGTAGGATCAGCAGGAGCCCTTTGAGCAAGGCAAGTATTATATGGGATCTTCCTTGTTGTCCTATTCATGATGTTTTTGAACAAAATCATATGCATGTGTCTAATCTTGTTACCTTACGGCTTACCTAGATTTGATTACCTTGAACCTTGAAATCCTATGGGTTACCTTTGCATATGGGTAGTTATTGCTAGTGCTCCTCTTTAAATAAGCATGATCATTTAATCTTGATTAATGACTACATGAAATGATGAAGTAAAACTTGACTTTTTAGCAACATGGATTTAGGACCCTATCTGTCAGCAAAAGCTGGGACATACAGTACAACCATGAGGGCTATATGGCTCTGGCTTTAGTTCAGTATTAGGGTCACTCTCTCGCATGCGGCAGTTCACGAAAGTTGCCATTGACGAACGGTTGCGGGTTGTGGCTGGAGTGGGGACCGCTGCGTGTGTGTGTACCATCCCGGGGCTCCCGTATACCCCTTGCCCGTGGATCCGTACTGTCTGTGGTATGTCAGCGAACCCCTTTGAAAGACTTCATAGTGTTCCCTGCCCGCTCACCTCGGTAGTGTTAAGGGAGTCATGATCCCGGGGCATTTGGGCAAACACGACTCATGGGTAAAGTGTACAACCTTTGCAGAGTGTTAAAAACTGGTATATCAGCCGTGCTCACGGACACGAGCGGCCCGAAAAACTCACAGAATCTTTGGTTACTTGTTGTTTATCTTTATGAATCACTTTATCATGAAATTATGTTACTCGTTCATTTGATTACATGATACATGCAATTTAATTTATTGGGGGCTTAAGCATAACTTTGATCTACCACTTATAAAGTTTTGTTACAAATTAAAAATGCTTACCGCGGTAAACCAGTGTCATACTTTTTAAGCCTCATGAACCCCATAAATACTTGTTGAGTTCGAAAGTACTTACGCTTGTTTTCTTTCTTTTCAATACTTGGATAAAAATCCCGGATGGGTACCAAATTATCAGAGTTATGAGGAGTATCCAGAGGACTACTAGGTTTGGGGTCAACCAGTTGACGTCCCTGTGCTATGGAGCTTCGCGAGAGTTATCTTATATTTTCGCTGTTATGTAATAAACATTATTTAAATATTTGTTCGCTATGTAATAAACACTTGTGATGATACAATTTTGATAATTTGTCGGCTTATGTGTGTGACTGATCTCTGGGTACACATAAGATTATTGCATCTCGTTTTATCTTTAAAACTGGGTGTGACAATCTTCCTCAGTGTCATCAGCTAATGTATCCATAAACACATCATCATTGGTAGGCACATGTTCTGTGTAATCATGAACAGGCAATAATGTATTTAGGGATACACTAGACATGGGCACATCATCATTAACATTTTGACCAACCTCCCCATGCAAAGTCCAAATCGTATAGTTTCTCATGAACCCCTTGTGATCAAGTGCAAACGTATATGCTCCACGTCACCCTATTTTCTCGTATTCTTGTTGTCTTTACATGGACAGAATAAAAGATGTGAGTCCCCAGCATTGGCACGGGCTCACTTGATGAAATCGTCGATGCCCGTCAAGTACCGTGGGTCTGTATGTGACAGATCGTACATCAACCCTCAAGCCATGTCTGCACTGATAAAATGGGCAGAGCAGAGGAAACATAGGAACATATTAATAGGAGCATTTTTGAACAATATTCTTCAATATAATTTGAATTTGGTCGCGGTATAAAAAGTGAGACAACAAATACATAACAATGGAACCATGGAGTATTAAATGTAAGTATTAAATGCATGCATGTAGTATTAAATGTAAGTAACAAAAATTACCCAATCAAAACAAAGTGCTATAATTTTTCTAAATAATTTTGGATCTAAAAGCTACAAAAAATTGACACAAATTGTAACATCTCTCTTCTTGATCATGAAAACTAGCATAGCTCTAAACTATGGATTTACACACAAAAACAATGTAAACCAACAATTCTCAAAAATTATGCTTGTTACTAACCAAGAGCAAGAAGACATAAGGATCCAAGAGTGAAGAGGAGCCAACAATGGAGATCAAAAAATTCACCAACCGCAACAATGGAGAGATGAAACTCCTCACGCATTGTTCTGCATTGTTGGGGCAGAGGAGGGAGAGAAGCTCGCGTGCTTTATACTGTACACAACATCACTGCTGGTTCAAGACACCAACCGGCAGTGAAACACCACATCACTATCGGTTGGTGGCTTGAACCGACAGTGACAGGGACGAGAGACATCACTGGCACTGATGTGGTGTTTCACTGCCGGTTCAGCCCCTGTCCCCTAATAATTAGGGGTCTGTCAGAGGAAGAACCGGCAGTGAAGAGGCATCACTATCGGCCCAAACAAAACCGACAGTGATGAGCCGTTTCTACAGTAGTCATGAGCCGCGACGACGCCCGCCATCCACGAAAAGCGACCGACCAACCCAAACCCTATAGCTAGTTTCTACGTCGCCGCGTACTAGAAACGGCACCGCATTGCCACTCGCAGAACAGAACAGACTACGATCGAGAGAAGTCACGCCAGACAGGCACAGCTGGAATAATTGAAGAAAGACTGCAAGTCCATGGGCCATGGCATGCGTAGCTCTATGTACTAACTATGCCGAAGACGACAACACAAGCATGCGCACCAACACTAGTACAACATCATGCAGTTCGTTCTTCAGCAGCTAGACGACACGATCCAACTGAATGCCACTGACAGAAGAGATTGAGGCTCGGCAGCCGGCACGCTCGATTTGTTCTGTGGATCAGATCCGTCGTCGGTTCCTCGCTTTTTCGGCAAAGAGACAAGAAGGCAGGTCGGTCGGTCATCACCATTCAGTTCCATGGAGATCGATTACAAGACCATGCATGTGGCATGTGGCAATAGTGGGGGCGGCTTGGCTGCTCTTAGCTAGCTTGTGTTGAAATTTATATGGGTTTGGTCCAATAGCAAATTTAGAAATTCCTAATAAATCATCTTTAACAACCTGAACGTTGCTCCATCGACACCTGCATCTTCGTCGTCTTCACCGCAATCTACTACTTCTACAACTAGTAGGTATAAATCTCGTGATCTAATCTTATCGTTCATATTGTCCAATCTATCTAGTATACAAGCTATGTTTATGCTAGTTAACTTGAACATGCTATGTGATATGTGGTTTAATCATGTTAGTATGCAGTACATGCTTATTCTAGTTCCTCAATTTGTCATGATTTATATTCTGGTATTAATCTAGAAATTGTTATATATTTCAACAATCCAAAAAACTTATTGTAGATTTCCAGAATTATCTATGGCTAGTTTTGTTGACGCGTTGAAGCCAGAAAAGTTTAATGGTGCAAACTTTAAGAGGTGGTCCGTCAGGGTCACAGATTGGCTTACTGTCATGAAAGTTTTCTAGGTCAAAGATGACTTGCCCGAGGGTAATATCTCTGATGAAGATCAGAGAAAATACCAGGAAGCTAATAAAACCTTTATGGGAATTGTGCGTATTGTGGTGTCGGATCATATCTATGATGCTCTCATGCACTATGAAGATGCATAGTCTCTGTGGAACTATCTGAACTCCACCTATGGAGTTTCGGATGCAGGCAAAGAACTATATCTCATGGAGAGCTTCCATGACTATAAGATGGTTGGAAACAAATCTATAGTCGAGCAAGCTCATGAGATGCAGCGCATGGCAAAGGAACTTGAGCTCCTTAAGTGTGTTATACCCGATGAATTTGTGGCTGGTTGTATTATTGCAAAGTTGCCTTCTTCATGGAGGAACTTCGCCACAAGTCTTAAACACAAGAGACAGAAAATATCAGTTGAAAACCTGATAGAATCTCTTGATGTTGAAGAGAAGGCTTAGGCTAAAGATAACACTGAGAAGGGGAACGAGGATATAGCTAGTGCCCACTTTATCCAGAGAAACCATGGCAAGAACAAAGTAAAGGTTAAGCTTTTCAATGCCAAATCAACTACTCCCTTCAAGAAGAAGAAGAAAGACAAAGCTGAGATGCCTTGCTTCACCAGTGGAGAGCTTGGTCATTTTGCTAAAGACTGTCCGGAACGAGCGGATCGAAAAGAGAAAAAGAAGGTCAACCCCGTAACTACTAGCAAAACTGATGATGGGTATGGTAATTTCCCTACTGTACTATCAGTTTTTCAATCACCAAGTTGGTGGGTTGATACAAGTTCTAATATTTACGTGTGTGCTGATATCTCTTTGTTTTCTTCTTACCAGGGGCTCCAAGGTTCCTCCGTCCTAATGGGGAATGGGTCACATGCTTCTATTCGTGGTGTTGGCACGGTAGATCTGAAGTTTACTTCGGGGAAGATCGTACAATTGAAGAACGTGCAGCATGTCCCTACTATTCGCAAGAACCTTGTTAGCGTATCCCTTCTTTTGAGAGATGGGATTAAAGTAATATTAGAGTCCAATAAAGTAGTTATGTCCAAGAATGGGCAATTTATTGGTAAAGGCTATGAATGTGGAGGCTTGTTTCGCTTATCTTTGGCAGATTTTAGTAATAAGTCAGTTAATCATATTTGTGGCACCATTAATGATAATTCAAGTGTTTGGCATTCTCGTTTATGTCATGTGAATTTTGGCTTGATGTCGCATTTATCTAGTTTGAGTTTAATTCCAAATTTCACTATTGCCAAAGGTTCTAAGTGCCATAGTTGTGTGCAATCAAAGCAACCTCGAAAGCCTCATAAGGCAGCGGAGGAGAGAAACTTGGCGCCTCTTGAACTCATACATTCTGATCTTTGTGAGATGAATGGTGTGTTGACAAAAGGTGGAAAGAAATATTTCATGACTTTAATTGATGATGCAACTAGATTTTGCTATGTTTACTTGCTAAAAACTAAAGATGAATCGCTAGACTACTTTAAAATCTATAAGGCTGAAGTTGAAAATCAGTTAGAGAGAAAGATTAAACATCTAAGGTCTGATCGTGGTGGTGAATATTTTTCTATACTATTTGATGAGTTCTGTGTGGAACATGGCATTATTCATGAGAGGACAGCTCCCTATTCACCCGAATCAAACGGGATTGCCGAGAGGAAAAACCGCACGTTGACTGACTTGGTGAACGCCATGTTAGACACTGCTGGACTATCTAAGGCATGGTGGGGGGAAGCTTTATTGACTGCGAGTCATGTCCTGAATAGAATTCCAAACAGAAATAAAGAAACAACTCCATATGAGATATGGGTTGGTAGGAAACCATCACTTTCATACTTGCGCACGTGGGGATGTTTGGCGAAAGTCAATGTTCCAATTTCTAAGAAGCGTAAGCTTGGGCCGAAGACTGTGGATTGTGTCTTTCTAGGATATGCTCACCATAGCATTGCTTATAGATTTTTAATAGTAAAATCTGAAGTTCTTGATATGCATGTAGATGCAATCTTTGAATCTTGTGATGCTGTATTTTTTTAAAATATATTTCCTATGAAAGATATGCATAGCAATGCTAAATTTTCTACTGAATTAGCCCCTGTTTTTACTATACCTATCGAGCATCCTGTTGAGTCTTTTGAACAACCACTTGAAGAAGTCTTAGAGGAGGATAACAATGAAGTTCCTGTGAGGAACAAGAGACAAAGGATTGCAAAATCTTTTGGTGATGATTTCATTGTGTACCTTGTGGACGATACTCCCACTTCTATCACAGAGGCATATGCATCACCAGATGTAGATGATTGGAAAGAAGTTGTTCGTAGCGAGATAGACTCAATTCTTTCTAATGGAACTTGAGAGTTATCTGAATTGCCATTTGGTTCTAAACCCATTGGTTGTAAGTGGATGTTCAAGAAGAAGCTGAGACCTAATGGTACTATTGATAAGTACAAGGCCCAACTTGTGGCTAAGGGTTATACTCAAAAGGAAGGCGAGGATTTCTTTGATACTTATTCACCTGTTGCTAGAATGACCACTATTCAAGTTCTACTTTCCCTGGCTACCTCATATGGTCTTCTCGTTCATCAAATGGACGTGAAGACAACTTTTCTTAATGGAGAGTTGGATGAGGAGATTTATATGGATCAGCCTGATGGGTTTGTAGTAAAAGGTGAAGAGCAAAAGGTGTGTAAGTTATTGAAATAATTGTATGGCTTGAAACAAGCACCTAAACAATGGCATGAGAAGTTTGACACTACTTTAACTAGTGCGGGCTTTGCTGTTAATGAGGCTGATAGGTGTGTGTACTATCGACATGGTGGGGGCCAATCTGATATTCTATGCTTATATGTTGATGATATTTTAATCTTTGGAACAAATATTGATGTCATAAATGAAGTCAAGTCTTTTCTGTCAAAGAGTTTTGACATGAAAGATCTAGGAGAAGCTGATGTAATTCTAAACATCAAGCTCATTAAGGAAGAGAGTGGGATTACTTTGTCACAATCACACTATGTTGAGAAGCTTTTAAGCCGATTTGGCTTTATGGATAGCAAGCCTTCTCCAACACCTTATGATCCTAGTGTGACACTAAGAAAGAACAAAAAGAGTGCTAAAGATCAGTTGAGATATTCTCAAATTGTCGGTTCACTCATGTATCTAGCTAGCGCAACCAGACCAGATATCTCTTTTGATGTGTGCAAATTGAGCAGGTACATGTCCAACCCGGGTGATAATCATTGGAATGCACTTGAAAGGGTCTTGCGCTATCTTAAAGGTACAACGAGTTTTGGGATTCACTATTCTGGGCACCCAGCTGTGCTAGAGGGATATAGTGATGCGAACTGGATTTCTAATATTGATCACATCTATGCCACTAGTGGGTATGTTTTTACTCTTGGAGGTGGCACAGTGTCATGGAGGTCTTGTAAACAGACTATTTTGACTAAGTCAACCATGGAAGCAGAACTTACTGCTTTAGATACAGCATCTGCACAGGCAGAGTGGCTGCGTGAGCTCTTGTGTGACCTGCCGGTGGTTGAAAAACCAATACCGGCTATCCTTATGAGATGTGATAATCAAACAGTGATCACTAAAGTGAATAGTGCAAAGGATAATGCGAAGTCAACAAGACACGTTAAAAGACGTTGGAAGTGTTGGGAATATGCCCTAGAGGTAATCATAGAGATGATGTATTCCTTGTATCCATGACATGTTATGAATATTCATTAAAGACAACTTGTATCGATTAGCAATTATGCGAATTGCTTGTGAAACTCTTTTACTTGTATGGTTATTATAAAAGTTGTCCCTGATCGGAGTTCGTGCAAGAATGCACATGAATATTAGATCAGCACATTATTAGTTGATGACTATGTTTCACAAGTCATGGACATGAGATATCAAACTAATAATGTGGGCACATGTAGGACATGGTGCTAGACAGACCCGACATGAGATTGTCTCTATACACATCGTGTACGTTATGTCCTTAGACCTGAGATTGTCGTATGTACTCAAGATGTGAAACGACCTACCCTAGGACTACCAAACGCTACTCCGTGACTGGGTAGTTATAAAGGTAGCTTTCGGGTTTGTCAGGAAACATGGTGTGAGACATAGTCAATCAAGATGGAATTTTCCACTCTCCATATGAGAGAGATATCACTGGATCACTCAAATGATTAGATCATGAAATGCGTGGTCGTGCTTGGGTTAAGTGTTAACCCACGAGTTGAACCAAATATCATGAGGCAAAGGAATAACATGTATATTGTATTGTGGTGGTTCGTCTGATATGATCATAGCGTATGCATAGGAGTTGACACGCCTTGCTAGAGGACGCTATCAACTATTGGTCGAGTAAGAGTACTTGGGCCATGTCTATGTGTGCGTGAGCCCATAGGGTCGCACGCTTAAGGGGCTGGAAGCCTAATTCGGGTGGACCCGAATTAGACTAGGTTTAGGGTTGCTAATGGGCCTCCAACGTGGGAGCTCGTTAGGACGCCTATATAAGTAAGGGGTGGCGCGGGGCGAGTTGATCTTACGTCCTTTGGCAGCTGTCGTCGCCCTCCCCACGCTCACGCCTAGTACTCCTCGCGGACCTAGCAGTCCAGAGACGTGACGCTTCTTCCCTGCACGTGTGGGATTCCTCGGAGGTGCTGCATCTGGAGCACAAGGACGAACCGCGAGTAAGAGATATTGAGACGGACGACCTCGCAACTGCACGGCACTGCTGCGACGTGCACGACTACATCAAGTCACTTCCACTGCACCTGCGCGTCTAGTGGTAACCCCGTGATCTATAACTAGCACTAGTTCCTGGTTTATGGGGCAGAAAATTTTGTTTTCCGGCTAGCGTAGCAACCTCATAACCCTACAGTGGTATCAAAGACGTTAGATGACTCATTATAGATTCAGGTACGAGCATATGGTGATATGCGCGGTTTAAGATCAATCTCTAATCATGGTTCGTGATCTTGCCACGTTGGTATTGTAACGATCTACTCGTACCGGTCGGAATTCCGCCATCCGAGTTAAGTGATACATGTAAACCCAATTATGGTGAGTTGGAGATTAATAAGATTGGTCAAATCGAACCTAGGTCAAGTTCCAGGCGCATACGATGCGCGGCGGCGACGGATTGGATCCGCCGTCGGAGGGGAATTTGCAGAAAAGTGTTGTTCGGTTAAAACGGCCATAACTTTTGCATACGACCTCGGAACGAGAAAAACCTTAAACGAAAATCGTGCGCCAGAAAATTTCGCATTCGTCAACGACAGCCTTTGGCAGTTTTGGCAAAAATTAGATTTGCGAAAAACAGCTTGCAAAATTGAGTTTTCGGTGTTTTAAGTTTAGACGTCGGAATCGGTTAACTCTGTTTTGCAGGTATTCGTGATTGGTATAGCCCTTATGTGTATGTGATGCATGTATGCAATTAATTCATGGCTTGCACGTCATGATTAAGACAATATGGCTGGAGCCACAGATATTGTCCATTCATATGTAATGGCCTGCGTGTCAATCTATGATGATCCTACGACTATGTAATTTTACTTCGCTATGTTACGGTAGTGATAGATAGTCTTGGTGGACTCATCACAGAGGATGGCATACTTCTATCATGGAGATGGCGATCACCATGATGAATAGATTGATAGAGATGGAGATCTCCAAAGGAATAATGGGCTATACCAAGTCAAATCTGTGTTTATGTCGTTCTTACGATGTTCTACTTTCACATGCGATAATGTTTTTGTCTACATATGCGGTAGTGAAGTAGAACGATCCCTCAACAATGTTTAAGTCATAATGCTTCCTCAAACCTTGCACTGTCACGTGTCTCATACGATCGGTGGCGGGTCTATGAAATTAGGGTGCCACTGGTTTTCCTTGACTAGACAGGTTTGTGTCAGACACTTACAAGCAGAAGGTTTGGTTACTTGAACAAGGTTATCCTAACGGTTAGGGACCTTGGAGCATTAGTTGTTGGTAACACAAGCATAGAGATGCCACCCAACAACAAGAGTCATATGTGATGTGATTAGCAAGGAGTTGCTTACCGATCTACCATGTCTCCTAGCAGTGATGCTAAAGCTCACTAGTAGACTTGTTAGTTGCGGGTCTTGAATCACTAAGTTTCAATAGAGGGATATTGATTTTAGTGGGAGTAGATTCTATTAAAAGTTTAATATGATTTACTCTATCTTGGATACATTGTCTTAGTATTTTGCATTACTTTTGTTGTAGATGGCTCCCAGTAATCAACCATTTACTTTGCGTTCAATTCTTAAGAAAGATAAGTTGAATGGAACAAACTATGCGGATTGGATCCGCAACCTGAGAATTGTTCTTAGGGCTGAGAAAAAGGAAGATGTTCTAGACACCCCATTACCAAATGAGCCTACTGATAATGCACCTGCTGCAGAGAAAACCGCTTACAAGAAAGCATGTGATGCTGATCTTGAAGTGGGTTGTCTTATGCTCGCTTGCATGGAGCCAGATCTCCAGATGCAATTTGATAATAATCATGCAGCGTACGATATGATCGTGGCGCTTAATGATATGTTTCAGACTCAAGCCATGACTGAAAGGTTCAATGTTTCCAAGGCTTTTGTCGAAACCAAGCTTGCAGAAGGCGTAGCAGTTGGCCCACATGTGATCAAGATGGTTGGTCACACTCAGAGATTGGAGAAGCTAGGCTTCCCAATGGGCCCAGAGTTGGCCACTGATTTCATACTTGCGTCTCTTCCGCCTAGCTATGGGAACTTCATTTCGAACTACCATATGCATGGGGCGGAGAAGGGCTTGAATGAATTGTGCGGCATGCTTAAAACAACAGAAGCTGATATCAAGAAAGGTGTTGGCAGTAGCCATGTGATGGCAGTCCAAAACAAGCCTAACTTTAAGAAGAGGGCTTGGAAGAAGAAGAAGGCGATGGCTAAAGATCAGATCTCTAATCCAAACCCTCCTCCTGCGCCCAAGGCTATTGGACAAGCTGCTGAAGCTAAATGCTTTCATTGTAATGGGAAAGGTCACTGGAAAAGGAACTGCAAGTTGTACTTGGAATCCTTGAAGGATGGCGGTGGTAAAGGTACTCCCGCTGCTTGTACACTTGTTGTTTATGTTACAGACATTTTTCTCGCTGATTCTTATATTAATTCTTGGGTATTTGATACCGGATCGGTTGCTCATATTTGCAATACGATGCAGAAAATGATAAGAAGTAGAAGTGTGAAAAGAGGAGAAGTTGATTTCCGCGTGGGCAACAATGCAAGAGTTGCTGCGTTGAGCGTTGGGACGATGCAACTTCACCTCCCGTCAGGATTTATTATGGAATTGAATAATTGTTATTTTGTTCCTAGTTTAAGTCGAAACATTCTGTCACCTTCATGTTTGATGAAGGATGGTTATTCATTTGCGAGTAAAGACAATAGTTGTGTGATCTCAAAGAATGATATGTTTGTGGCTTTTGCATCCATTGTGAATGGGTTGTTTATTTTAAATCTTGATGATGATGAACCTATCTGTAATATTAATGCTAAAAGTCCTCGGCTTAATGAGTTAAGTCCTACTTATATGCGGCATTGTCGTTTAGGTCATATAAGTGAGAATCGCATGAAAAGGCTCCATTTAGATGGGCTTCTAACTTCATTTGATTTTGAATCATACAAGACATGTGAGGCTTGCCTATTGGGTAAAATGACCAAGTTTCCTTTCACAGGTTTTCTTGAGAGGGCGGCAGACTTATTGGAACTTGTACATACTGATGTATGTGGACCAATGAGTACGACAGCTAGAGGCAGATTTCAATACTTCATAACCTTCACTAATGATTTTAGTACATATGGATATATCTACTTAATGAAACATAAGTCTGAAACATTTGAAAAGTTCAAATAATTTTAGAATGGAGTAGAGAATCAACGTGGCAAGAAAATTAAAGCCTTGCGATCTGATCGTGGAGGCGAATATTTGAGCCATGAGTTTAGCAATCATCTAAAGAGTTGTGGAATTGTTCCACAGCTTACGCCACCTGGAACGCCTCAGAGAAACGGCATATCCGAGCGACGTAATCGGACTTTGTTGGACATGGTTCGGTCTATGATGAGCCAGTCAGACCTACCACTCTCGTTTTGGGGATATGCTCTAGAAATAGCCGCTTTCACATTGAATAGGGTACCGTCTAAGTCTGTAGTTAAGACACCACATGAGATGTGGACTGGTAAGAGTCTCAGTTTGTCTTTTCTAAAGATTTGGGGTTGTGAAGTTTATGTCAAACGACTTATGTCAGATAAACTAACACCCAAGTCGGACAAATGCTTTTTCATGGGATATCCAAAGGAAACTTTAGGGTATTACTTCTACAACTGATCAGAGGGAAAAGTGTTTGTTGCTCGGAACGGTGTCTTCTTAGAGAAAGAGTTTCTCAATAAAGAGAAGAGTGGACAAAAGGTGTATCTTGAAGAAGTTCAAGATGAGCCAATAGGGGATAACTCTATGAGTGATGCTAATGTAGCAGAACAAGTTGAGATACCTGTGGCAAGAGAAACACCACCACTACCACGAAGGTCAGCAAGAATCCATGAGGCACGTGGGGAAGTGTTGTTGTTATACGATGACGAACCTGCGACATATGCGGAAGCAATGATGGATCCAAATTTCGAGGAATGGCAAAGTGCCATGAGATCCGAGATAGATTCCATGGGAGACAATCAAGTTTGGAACTTGGTTGACCCGCCTGATGGGGTTAAACCCATAGAGTGCAAATGGGTCTATAAAAAGAAAAAGGATATGGATGGAAACGTTCACGTCTATAAACCTCGACTTGTTGCAAAGGGTTTTTGGCAAGTTCAAGGAGTTGACTACGACGAGACATTCTCGCCGGTAGCGATGCTTAAATCTATCCGGATCATTCTAGCAATTGTTGCTTATTTCGATTATGAGATTTGGCAGATGGATGTTAAAACAGCCTTTCTAAATGGAAATTTGGAAGAGGACGTGTATATGATACAGCCCGAAGGCTTTGTTGATCCTAAAAATGCTGGAAAAATATGCAAGCTAAAGAAATCCATTTATGGATTAAAGTAAGCATCTCGGAGTTGGAATATTCGTTTTGATGAAGTGATCAAAGGGTTTGGCTTTCGTCAGAATGAAGAAGAACCTTGTGTTTACAAGAGGGAAAGTGGGAGCACTATTGTATTTCTAATCTTGTATGTGGATGACATACTATTGATTGGGAATGACATTCCTATGTTGCAATCCGTAAAGACTTCACTGAATAATAGTTTATCTATGAAGGATTTAGGAGAAGCAACATACATTTTGGGCATTAAGATCTATAGAGATAGATCAAAGAGGCTTATAGGATTAAGCCAAGATACATACATTGACAAGGTGTTGAAACGGTTCAACATGGAACAATCCAAGAGAGGGTTCTTGCCTATGTCACATGGTATGCGTTTTAGCGAGAAGCAGTGTTCTACGACAGCTGATGAGCAGAAGCGCATGAGTAAGGTTCCATATGCTTCGGTCGTTGGTTCCATCATGTACACCATGATATGTACTCGCCCAGATGTCTCATATGCTCTAAGTGTTGCGAGTAGGTACCAAGCTAATCCAGGTGAGAGTCACTGGACGCTTGTTAAAAACATCCTTAAGTACTTGAGAAGGACTAAAGATGTGTTCCTAATCTATGGAGGTGAGAAGGAGCTTGTTGTAAATGGTTACACCGATGCCAGCTTCCAAACTAACGTGGATGATTCACAATCTCAATCAGGTTTTGTGTTCACAATAAATGGTGGTACTATAAGCTAGAAGAGTTCCAAGCAGGAGACGGTAACCGATTCTACAACAAAAGCCGAGTACATTGCAGCTTCTGCCGCTGCAAAGGAAGGTGTTTCGATGAGGAGGTTTCTCATCGAGCTTGGCGTGGTTCCAAATGCGTCTCGCCCATTGAATCTGTATTGTGATAACAATGGGGCGATAGCGCAGGCTAAGGAGCCTAGGAATCACCAAAAGAACAAACATGTACTGCGGAAGTTTCATCTCATTCGAGAGTTCGTCGGTCGAGATGAGATCTAGATATGCAAAATACATACGGATTTGAATGTTGCAGATCCTTTGACAAAGGCTCTTCCACAGCCCAAGCATGAGGCGCACGTGAAAGCTATGGGTATTAGATATCTTTGAGATTAGCTCTAGTGCAAGTGGGAGAGTGTTGGGAATATGCCCTAGAGGTAATCATAGAGATGATGTATTCCTTATATCCATGACATGTTATGAATATCCATTAAAGACAACTTGTATCGATTAGCAATTATGTGAATTGCTTGTGAAACTCTTTTACTTGTATGGTTATTATAAAAGTTGTCCCTGATCGGAGTTCGTGCAAGAATGCATATGAATATTAGATCAGCGCATTATTAGTTGATGACTATGTTTCACAAGTCATGGACATGAGATGTCAAACTAATAATGTGGGCACATGTAGGACATGGTGTTAGACAGACCCGACATGAGATTGTCTCTATACACATCATTTACGTTATGTCCTTAGACCTGAGATTGTCGTATGTACTCAAGATGTGAAACGACCTACCCTAGGACTACCAAACGCTACTCCGTGACTGGGTAGTTATAAAGGTAGCTTTCGGGTTTGTCAGGAAACATGGTGTGAGACATAGTCAATCAAGATGGAATTTGTCACTCTCCATATGAGAGAGATATCACTGGATCACTCAAATGATTAGATCATGAAATGCGTGGTCGTGCTTGGGTTAAGTGTTAACCCACGAGTTGAACCAAATATCATGAGGCAAAGGAATAACATGTATATTGTATTGTGGTGGTTCGTCTGATATGATCATAGCGTATGCATAGGAGTTGACACGTCTTGCTAGAGGCCGCTATCAACTATTGGTCGAGTAAGAGTACTTGGGCCATGTCTATGTGTGCGTGAGCCCATAGGGTCGCACGCTTAAGGGGCTGGAAGCCTAATTCGGGTGGACCCGAATTAGACTAGGTTTAGGGTTGCTAATGGGCCTCCAACGTGGGAGCTCATTAGGACGCCTATATAAGCAAGGGGTGGGGCGCGGGCGAGATACTCACGTTCTTTGGCAGCCGTTGTTGCCCTCCCCACGCTCGCGTCTAGTACTCCTCGCGGACCTAGCAGTCCAGAGGTGTGACGCTTCTTCCCTGCATGTGTGAGATTCCTCGGAAGTGTTGCATCTGGAGCACAAGGACGAACCGCGAGAAAGAGACGTTGAGACGGACGACCTCGCAACTGCACGGCACTGCTGTGACGTGCACGACTACATCAAGTCGCTTCCGCTGCACCTGCGCGTCTAGTGGTAACCCCGTGGTCTATAACTAGCACTAGTTTCTGGTTTATGAGATAGAAAAATTTTGTTTTCTGGCTAGCGTAGCAACCTCATAACCCTACATGAAGTCTGTCAGGAAGCTGAGAAATTCCGAAATAATAACTGTGGCTTATGTCCAAACCGACAAAAACCTGGCAGATCCCTTTACTAAAGGGCTATCACGGAATGTGATAGAAATTGCATCAAGGGAGATGGGTATGAGACCCATGTGAGTTTGCAGTAGTAGTAACCCAACCTTTTTATCGAAGATCCCGTGACTAAGGATCTGGGAAGAACAAGCTATTGATAAACTGAGGAGAGGTAAGTGAAGATACAAATACTCTCAAAAGCAATGAGGCACTGTATGGTAGGTTGGCTAAATGCCTTAATATGTTCTATTGGCTTTCATTAGCGAAGATGTTGTCCTACAGAGCATTCTTGAAAGAACATACCTATATGAGTTCGACTGTTAAAACGTCGCAGTCTATGAGACTTGGGTAGTCTCTAGTAAACTCATTAAGAGACCACAGAGTACGACGTATATGCTCAACTCACGGAGTAAGGCTATTGGTGGTCAGGTACTAGTTTGGCTTTGGGTAAAGCTCATTCGCACAAAACTTGCAATTCAAGGCGTAGTCCATTGTTCAAGTTGTGGATGAGTGTAACTTGAGGTTCTAGGCGGAAGTTCAACTTCACAGTCTCTGCCGAAACACTGGTATATCAAACAGGAGCGAGAACAGACAAATCTCTAAATGGGTATTTGAGATCTGGTGGGGGATTGTTGGAATTTATATGGGCTTGGCCCAATAACAAATTCAGAAATTCCTAATAAATCTCAAAGGCCCATGCATGAAAGCAAGAGGGGATGTGGGAACTATTTAGTACCACCTTGTTTGTGGAAGTGGAGGTATTGGTTGGACCAGACTATATAACTAGACTATCGGTCACGCCAATAAAATATAAAAATTAAGAGCTAGAGTTTCTACCTCTTCTCGTTGTTGCGCCACCATAGGTACTCCAGTCCTATCGTCGGCGTGCACCGGCGACCGGGTGAACAGGTCTCCGGAACCCTTGTCTTCATGATCCTGCAGCGGGAGAAGGCGAATAAGGTTTTTGGGAAGCGCTCTTCGCGCGACTGCTCCCAATCTTCACGACAGGTCGTCTTCCGTCCAAGTCAGGCGGTGCTACGTCCCGGCGTATTCGTCGTCAGCTGAACCGAAGTCTACCGCCGCCGCTGATCGACATCGACGACATCGACATCATCTTTAACAACCTGAACGTTGCTCCATCGACACCTACATCTTCGTCGTCTTCACCGCAATCTACTACTTCTACAACTAGTAGGTATAAACCTCGTGATCTAATCTTATCGTTCATATTGTCCAATCTATCTAGTATACAAGCTATATTTATGTTAGTTAACTTGAATATGCTATGTGATATGTAGTTTAATCATGTTAATATGCGGTACATATTTATTCTAGTTCTTCGATCAGTCATGATTTATATTCAACGGCTTGTTGTTACGAGCACGACAGGGTCGTCGAGGTTGCACTGGGATCGATCGGGGCATGCACTACTACTGACGGATCGGAAGTGATTCGACCCATCATCGGACAGATGAGCAAACCAAGATAGTGCGGAGGTGTAGGTGGTGACTTTTCGCGCGCTTACTTGTTGTCCTTTTATTAATGTTCTGATTCAGATGTGGAATTGGGTCTGCCGCCAGCACTGCCGAATTCAAATGTAACGAGAGCCAAACAAACAACTAGCGTGTTTTCATTTTCTTCCACTTTTGCAGTCAACTTAGTACTACTAGCTTGTTCATTTCCCTTCCACTTTTGCTAGATGTCAACTTAGTCCCGGCCTGGCTCCACATTCTTACAGTCTTGTTTCAGTACCCCACATCAGTACTATCTGATTTGCTGGTTCTTCCATGCTGAATCCGCCGAAAGCGTCGGATATGATGAGGATGCATGATGTATCGACCATGGTTAGGTTGTTTTTACCTGTAGAGATCTTCGATTTTGTTTGGAGCACCTATAGTACTAAGGGCCCAGCCCACCTGAACCTGAGGCCCTGTTGAGATGGCTCATCCATTGTGGCCAGCCCAGTAAGAAACATTGCATGCTAGTCGCAAACTTTTCTTAGCCAAAAAAATAAACAAACTTAAACAGCATTCGAACTAAATTTTCTGGTAGCCCATTTAATTTTTGCCCAAATAAGACTAAACAGCAAGTGACCCAACTATTTACCACCATTTAGTTTAGCGTTTATAGGATAACAGTGCGCCAACAAGTATGGTGTGACCGAGACTAATCTCTTCTCTAATCTTGGTTAGTTATCATGACCAATGTACCCAGTTCGTGGCTAGCTCAAATCTTTTTTTTTTTGAAACTGGCTAGCTCAAATCTTGACCAAAGGGTACAAGGGAATAATGCACCATGGTAGACACACTTCACGACACATGCCAGGATCACAAGGGGTTATTAAGACAGTATTTAATAGTTTGAGGGCTAAAGTAAATAAAACACCATTACTTGAGCGGGTTAATTAGACGTGATTAATTAGACAAACTTATTATGACAAAAATACATATTAAAAATTTGGTTTCTAGATGCAGTGTGACAAAAGTGAGCATATGCTATGAAAACCAGGTTCCTATGAAAACTCACACATAAATCGTTGGATCTAAATCCAATGATGAAAGAGATTAGCAATTAACCCCTCCCAATGTGAAAGAGATTAGCACGTGAATCGACACTGTAAAAAAGGTTAATTATTAATCTCTCCCACCATCGAATTTAGATCCAGCGATTCACGTGCGAGTTTACACGTGCGAGTTTACATAGTTTCCACGAAAACCTGATTTCCATAGCATACGGCCCCATGACAAAATACAATTCTAATACGAACTACCTGTTGTTTCTATTATTAGGACTGCCCTCAAAAATCAGTGGCAACGAGAGCATTTATATAAATAAAGCAAATAATAAGTGAAACCGCACTCAATATCGATCGAACACGCAAAAAAAACATTAGTGGGGCCTCTTGTAATTGTAGCTTGCTATGTTGAATGCCACATGATTGAATGCCACATGATATGTCAAGAACGTTTATAAACAGAAAACGTCCAAGAGTGGACACCTCAAAACTTCAAATCAATACAGAACCCAAAAACTTCCTCAGTAGGACTGTAGGAGTCAGACAGCTGCTATAGTTGACAGGGCACAAAGATAGGACTTGAAATTACAGCCTCCTTCCTCTCCTACCACCCTTTCTGCGCGTGCTGTCGGTGGGAACTGGGGTAACATCCTCTGTACACAATGAAATCCCAGGTTAACAAACCATCCAAGAGAAACCACTGTAAATTTTGATCTCATAACTTTTCAAAGCTACATTCTACCAAATATTTCTAGCAAGCATGGTAAGTTTGATTTGTCATAAAACATTTTCATCAAAAGATAATTATACGCCCAGCACATTCTACAATTTAAGTATGATATCTAATTTCTAAAGCAGAGGATGTATTTTAATGGAGTTATGCCTCCCTCCAGGTTTGGTTCAATAATGCCAACAGCCAGTTAATCCTCCCTGGGTTTGGTTCAATAATGCCAACAGGCAACAGCCAGTTGGGCAGATTATACAACAGTAGCCAGATAATGTTTTCACTTATTCATAGTAGCTCAAGCTGAACGTTTGCCCTTGCGAAACATAGCATGTACACCTGTTATCCCCAAAATACTAGGCTAAGACTAAGACACTACTTCTTGGTTCTGCATATAGCAGCAGACATCTGGGACTTTTTTAATCTAGCTCAGATGAATGAAAGACGCAAAAGGGAAAATTAATAGGCCAGCACTTACCAATACGACCAATCTTCATGCCAGAACGAGCAAGGGCTCTAAGGGCAGACTGAGCACCAGGGCCAGGGGTTTTGGTCTTGTTTCCACCAGTAGCACGGAGTTTAATGTGCACTGCAGTAATTCCAAGCTCCTGCAAATGGGAAATAAGAAACTGAGAACCTACTTATCAACAAGTAATGTATTTTTTCCACAGTAAAATACCTTGCATCTTTGTGCAACATCCTGTGAGGCAAGCATAGCAGCATAAGGTGAGGACTCATCACGATCAGCTTTCACCTTCATGCCACCTAGACAATGCAAAAATTGGTGTAAAAAAAGGAAGACCTGAGTGCCTAGAAAAAAGAACTTACAACTTTAAGAAACCAGGACAATAGGCAAAATAACATTAGCTTTAATCCAACTCAAACTGGTATACAAAAAAAACTGTCAGAAAGCTCATAACAGACCATACTGTTTGTATCTATCTATATAAATTATAAATCACAACTAACAGGTGACAGGGAGGCCACTTAACTAGTCATAAGTTCAGCACTCAGAGCAAATATAGAGACAGCAAATCTGCAGGTAGAAATTATTCTAAATTGATTTCATGTTTGATTCAGAACCAGGTCATAGAAGCCTAAAATAACTGGCAAGACAAAGTGCAAATGGATTATACACAACTAAAAAGAAGATGAAACACAACAAACAGAAATCATGTTCACTTCCATGATATAGGCACCTTCATTAAATTTAGCTATTGAACCCAGCAGGAATTACTCGGCAAAATCAGTGCAAAAAGCAGACTGACTAAGACCAAGAAAACACTACAGGATACACAATAGCAAGATGAAGACACCTAAAACAAACAGGAAGAGAGAGGATCCAAAGAAAAACTCTCTAGTCCCTCATTATCAATGTTGCACAGCTATGACTCGAAACGCTCCCATGTGAATGAAAGGGAGGCGATCTTAAGGGCCGTGCTTGAGACAACTAGCCACCAATGCAAAGCATTACCATATAGCATTCCTTCTATCATAAATAAACCAAGATAGCACACAAAATCAATCCAATGGATGCTAGAGACCATGTCCAGGGAAACAATGCGACTGAAGCAATTGAATGAAGTCGATGCCAAGCTCAATCAACCAAACTAAGCAGCATATTCATCAACTACAGCTACATCTCTTTACAAAGAAAGAGCCAGTCAATAGCCATAGCCAACAGTACAAGAGAGTAGATACATATCATACGTCAACTACAGGTACATCTCTTTACAAAGAAAAAGCCAATGATAGTAAATAGGCTACCCAACAATAGCAATGTCATTGCAATGGTAGTAAATACCCAACAGCACCAATGTCAGTGCACTCAGACAATAATCCCAGTACCATAGGGACCTGCAAAAGAAACGTGAGAAGGCTAAGTACCAGTGATGCGGACTAGCGTCTCCCTTCCGGACAGATCCGTCACATGCTGCAGCACCACAAATAAACACATGTAAGTTTCGATTTTTTGCTCGTTTCTAGGAATCCTTCGCCGAGAATCGGTTGGGAATGGAATCGGGGGTTGCTGCGTCTTAGTCTTACAATGAATGTGTCGTTGAAGGACGCGAAGATGTGCGCGACGCCGAAGACGTGCTCGCCCTCGCGGACGGCGGGGCCAAGCGTCACGTTCTCCTCCTTGGGCTCCCGAGTCTTCTTCCTCCCAGACTGCACAGCATCGGCGCAATAACAGCAACACAGAGGTCATGGCCAGCGTGCTTTGAGATCTGAAAGAGGGCGCAGAGGTAGAGGTGGCAAAGCTACATACCATGGCGGCGACGGCTGCAAAAGAGAGATGTGTTAGGGCTTGCTGCAGAGGACGGCGGAGAGTGGCGGCGGCTGCAAAACCCTAAGCACACAGCGATTGTGTCTCGGCTTCACGCTGCTTGTATAAGTAGCGGTCGACCATGCGTGGCTATGGGCTTGTTTGGGCCATGCGTGCTCGTCGGCCAGGTCTCCATCTCGTGAAACAGCCCAACAGGTAGGGATGAAAACGGTACGGATATTTATTCGAACGTACGTTTGACCGAATTCGTTTATAGGATTTTAGACCTGTCCGTATCTGAGTCCGAAGATTAACATCTGATACCGTATCCATATCCGAATACTAAAATCGGCATATTTATGATATCAATATCTAATCGTATCATATCCGATATTTCTTATATTATTCGTATTTGAATCCGAATCCGAACATACATATGAAAACAAATACAATATGAGCGATATCCGTTCGTATCCGATCTATTTTCATCCTTATCAATAGGTATCAGCTTTCAGTTCTCTCCTTTTTGTTTTTAGGAAAAACGTTCATTTTAGCTCCCTAAACTTTCGCGAAAGTCTATTTTACGTTCCTGAATTTTAAATTTCAAAACCAGTTAAAACATATCCCTCAACTTTGAAAACTGTTCATACTACATCTCTGAGCAGTTTGGATGGTGGTTTTGCTGGTGGTTTGCTACAATGATGGTGATTTTGTCTTTTTACTTTTTTTAATTATTTTGGATGAATCTTTAAAAAATCATAATAAATCACATAAAATTTATAAAATAGAAAAATAAATTATATTGCACTCCACATGAGTAGATATATGCAGTGAATATATAATATGATATATATTCATAAATTTTTTTGCTTTATTTATTTTAACTAAATTTCTGAAAAACATAGTAAATCACAGAAAAAATCATAAAATGAAAAATCTAATTTTTTTGGACTCCACATGAGTAGATCTATGCATCGAATATATAATATGGTACTATTTAGTACAAACTTTTTTCTTTATTTATTTTGGTCGAAACTTTAAAAACTCATAGTAAATTACAGAAAAATCATAAAATAAAAAAATCCTATTTTATTGAACTTCACATAAGTAGATCTACATAGTGAACATATAATAGGGTATGCTTAAGTCCAAAAAAATAGGTATAGAAGCTACAACTATGAATTATTTTAATTAATTACATACAATCGTAGATCTAAAACTACAACAGAAAATTTGTACTAAACTATACTATATTATATATTCACTACTATGTAGATCTACTCATGTGAAGTCCAGTAAAATTGAACTTTCTATTTTTATGTTTTTTATGTGACTTACTATGATTTTTTAAAGATTCCTCCAAAATAAACTAAGCAAAAAAAATTGTACTAAAACATACTATATTATATATTCACTGTGTATATCTACTCATGTGGAGTCCAAAAAAATAGATTTTTCATTGCGAGACATGGAAAAATTGGATTTTTCTGTGACTTAATATGAGTTGTCTGCAGTCGTATTTGTATAGGTCATGAATTCAAGTCATTGCGAGACACGGAAGGGGTGTGAGTGCAGTTCGGGAAGTGAAAGTGGTACAACAAAAATTACCCACTTGTCGGGATAGCTAGAGAAAGGTGGGTGAAAAAATGGGTGGTTGGTAGTCGGTATTGATATAGATAATAACCGGTAAAAAATATTTGCAGCTCTAATTTTTTGGTCATGTTGACACAACAAATCCACATGGTGTGAAAATGTTCACTCTGCTAAGTACTCCCTCTATCCCATTGAAAGTGTCACTTTAGAATCCGTGTCATTTTCTTTAAACGTTCGTCTTATTTAAATAAAAATTATAAATATTAATTATTTTTTCATGACTTATTTTATCATCTGAGATACTTTAATAATAATTTATTTATTTTAGAATTTGCAAAAATATTTTGAAAAAAAGAATGATTAAACACAGTGTCAAAAAATCAACAACGTCATTTTCTATGGACGAAGGGAGTATGCGACTTGTCTAGCTCGGTGGGGTGGGTAGGGCTCGTTTTATCATGCCACCCTGGTTGGAGGGACTAGATGTAACTGGACCGGACAACCATAGTTCTATTGGTTTTTGGTTTGGAGTTCATCTAGAGCATCCCGCTAGGAAAAAAAAAACTCTTTTACCTTGTCCTAAATAAACTGAGGACCAGAGTCATCGCAAATGGGATAGGACCGCCGGCATCATCTAACTCGGCCTGGGCGTTCGGTAAATACCGAAACCGATCGGTTCGGTTCTTCGGTACCTCGCCTAATTCGGTTCCTCAAAAACCGGTACCGTTCGGTTCCTAAAAAAATCGGTACCGAGAAAATTCAGTATCGGTACTTTCGGTTCGGTTCCGGTATTTACCGAACAGTACCAAACTGATCACAGATATATGAAATAACAAGTTCAAAAACTAATTTTGACATGATTTTATAGAGAATAATAGTGCAAAATACATATACACATAAAAGTCTACAAAATTGTAAGAGTGAGTACTGAAATTATATACTAAAATAGTCTAGAATAGTACAATAAATAATATAATAACACTCAAAGTCATCACATTTCAGACAAATTCGGTAAATTCGGTTCGGTATTCAGTTCTCGGTATTTGGTGCCTAGGCTTACATCTAACGGTTGGGTCTTCTACATCATTGTGTCATCTCGCTTTTGTTGTCCACACCAAATAGAAAACAGGTCAGTTCAAAAGCAGATAGAAAATGGATTCGTCCCATCTCAGAAACCAGAGACAAGACCATCCTACTTTATATTGTCTCTCAACCAAACGCTTTGATACAACCAAATTCTTTATATTTTTGTTCTTTTTGTGTCGTTGGAAGAATGATGCAAATCTTCTAATCGCGCAACAGGATTAATAGATGGATCACATGGCATCTATAGAAATTCGACATTAAGGATTAACCTTGTCGTTGTGCCCCCTTTTATTCTGTAAAGTAGATAGATTATGTATGGCCTTTACAAAAAGAATTTGAAAACTAACAGAAATGTCTTATCCGTGGAGCTATCAAAACTTTGACGGGTCAAACAAGGTCCGATTTTTAATAGGAATAGCTGGATATATTAAATAAAAAATGATATATTTAAAAAAATATAAAAAAACAAATTTGACAGCTGTGGGATTTGAACCCACGCCCTTTCGGACCAGAGCCTAAATCTGGCGCCTTAGACCACTCGGCCAAACTGTCACATTATGTTAGTAGTGGTTACAATATAATATATCAAGGTAACACACCAAGCGGGCCATTGCAAGATTGATTCAACTCATCACAAACAGAACGTACATACAGGCATGAATTTACTGCTGTTATCAGTAGCGTATTTGCAAAAAAACAAAGGAAACCATATTGTCATATCAACCTAATCAAAAGGGTCAATCCGTGGATCATGCTCACTTGCCATTGCCATTCCTGTGCACAAGCACGTCGGGCACATCACCTGGGAAACATGGAGATGAAACAATAAATGAAGTTTATAATTTATGGAGGCAAACATGTTACTTGTGTAAGATGATATAGAATGCCCTTTCTAATCTGCAACCAGGAATTCCCATATGCATTCCCACAAAAACTCTATGCAACACTTTTTAGTTCGAACAAGATTCAGATGATCTCTGTGCAGCATTGAATTTAAGCATAAAGTATGTGTTTGATCTGCGGTATTACCTCGTCATTTAACCTAAAGGCAGTATCTCAAGTATGATAAACTTTTCTATTTTTCAAATCTTCTAGAATGCATCAAACTGACTATTGTGAAACACAAATATATAGAAAGAATACCTTTCCAGCTCCAGAACAATTCTGACACCTTCCTTTCATTGACCACACATTATGCCCCAATAATGAAAAGTGCTTTGTGTTCAATAACATCCCACTAGCCGAACAGCGAGCACATGGCAAGTATCCTATATAGCAGAAGCAAGACCAGTCATGAGAGTAAATGTAAGCTCAAGCTAGTTAGTGTTAGTGTAGAATCTTTCAGGGATATTCCATTTTTTTTATTTGGAAGGTGAATTATGCATTAGTTGAATGAGCTATGTTTGGGTCAGGTAGTTGGAAAGTATTTTGTTTGTACCAGTCCCATGGCAATATGTGCATCTTTTCTTCTCTTGCTGCCTGACATTTCTCACTTCAACCAACATTAAAGCTGAGATAACACCAACTGCGCCACCTGAAAATGATGCCACTATAGGATCTACCTGACTGAACAGCAGCCAACAAAAATGTATCAAGCACTTCTCTAAGTACTGCTACATAATTCAGTATAAGAGAGAGGTTCTTCAAAGTACCTCAATTGAAGAGGTAAGTGCAAGGTCCTTATAAAATCTTCATAAGATGTGCCACCCAGCCCTAATTTCAGTTCAAGCTGCATTGAAAGGCAGCTCTTTAGGAAAACTTACTATATGACCTAATAGTGAGAACAGGTTCTGGTCAAAATAATAGGGAATGCAAGACGTGTGTACTTACTACTGGGGCTGCCAAGCCTCCAAAAATGATTATCCCAGATATGACAGAGAATGATGTCATATAGAGTTGCCTCATAGTCTTTGGTGACTGTTTTGGGGAAAAGAAAAGACAAGTTAATAGAAGTGAGAACAGCTCCAGATGCCAATGTGATCATTTTCTCAAAAAATAGATGAGTGCTGTTGGTCACCGCATCAGGCATAAATGGAATAGTTGATGGAATCTCAGGCATTTCATTTTCTTCGGTGTTGGCATCTTTGCTTTCAGAAGTTCGGATACGCTGCTGCACTCGCAATCGCCTAACCTGATTAAATTTTCCATACAGAAAACTTCATAGTGCTGTCTTAGCAAAGCTACAAATGGATAGCTAGAATTGGACAAATGAAATGAAACACATAGTCTGCAAAACTGAAAACCTCTTCCATCAGAAGGAAAATTTTGTTACGTCGGCTCTTGATGTTGTCTTCAATCTCTTGCGATTGCATTTGGGCAAAGTCCTCGATTGTCTCTGGACCTTCAATTATACAAAAGCTGTAGAAAAGAAACATGATTGATCCTGTAAGGCTGAGCCAGAGCAGATTAGCATACTTATTGTTGAACTAAGTTTCGATAGAAAGATATTGATGCTTACTTAATCTAAATCTACTAGTACTTATCAGTTAGGACTATTGCTTTTTATTACTCCAGCACTACAAGGTTAATAATGCACTTCAGATCTATCGATTTGATCTGGCATATAACTATCTTTTTTATGATATATTTCTAATTATCTAATATGAATATATCTCGGTGAATCTTTGATGTGATCTTCCCTCTAAGGTCAGAACTTAGCGTTAGTATAAACTCTAATTTTAGAAGTGGAGCAGGAGGCTCTAATTTTAGCGTTTGTAATTGGATATGCTGCAAGCTAAACTGGGACTATATCTTCCCAAGCAGCTTCTGCAAAAAGTCTCAAACTTGACGAGTGGATGCTAATGATATCCCCGACGCCGCCACCGCCAACAAGCAAGAACTCATCATACTATACTAGCTAGTAGTTGTAGTAGTCGCTGCTAGCTCAACAACAACCCCGTCCATCGAACCATTTCGTAACTGAAGAGCGGAAATTTCAACAGTGAAGTAAGGTAAAGCAGCAACCTGGAGAGGCCGCCGTCCTTGGACGCCCTGGACTCGCCAGCTGGGGAGCACCGCCGCAGCACCAGCGGCCGCCCGCCGGCTTCTCCCCGTCCCGTCCCCCGCGCCGCGTAATAATGCAGGCCCCGACACGGCGAAGGCGACCGCAAAGGAGCGGCCGCGCGGAGCAGGCGCGCTCCCGCCGCTGGCGGTGCCGCCGGCGGCGCGGCGAGGCAGGACATGGCCGGCCAACACAGCGCCGCGTGTCTGTTGGGGCGTATAGAAGCGTCCGCTGGCTCCTGGCAGTGACGGATTTGGATAGGCGACGGCGAAGCGGGTCGGGTACACCGTACACGCGGGGGGGGGGGGGGGGGGGGGGGGGGGGGGGGGGGCGTTACGCCGTTACCGCATTACCGCGGCGGGGCTACATGACAAATGTGGAAAGGCGAAGCATCTTGCGACAACGGACAGCAGCATCGGGATTTCCTTGGTTGACACTTGTGTGGGTGGCAGATTCAAAGTATGCCCACATACAGTATTCTTTGTGCGGACGATGGTATTATACTTTTTTTTAACTAGTAGTTCATCCGTTCCAAATTATAAGACGTTTCAAGAATCATGGAGAGGAGTCAAAGCATCTCAAATTTGACTAATAATTATAGAGAAAACTATAAAAATTTATGATATTAAATAGACATGTTATGAAAATATAATTAATAACGAATCTAATAATACTTTGTTGATATCATAAATGTTATTATATTAGCATATAACTTTGGTCAAAGTTGAGATAGTTTGACTCTTCAAGATTTTTGAAATGTCTTATAATTTGGAACGGAGAGTATATTTGTTCATGCTAACGCTACGGTTTTATCTAGGAAATGTTTTAAAAAATAACTAATTTGGTTTTTTGTTTTGCAAACTTTAACTTCTACACAATTGTATTTGAGTCTATACACAATATATGAAATATTTTTGCACCTAAGAAGACATAGTTACATTTTTTCTAACTTCTTAATCATGTATTAGAGATCTTTAGGGTTGTTGTTATAATATTCGTTTGCACGACTCGCCAAAACGTCAGACAAGAATTTTATCCTCAATAATCATGATAGTTGTGCATGGCGTCTTGCCCGATCCAAGGGCGCAGGTTGTGTCTCGCCGACCCCTCAGGCGTAAATTCCGTCTCGTCCAACCGAGGGCGCGTGCTCTGTCTTGCTCGACTCGATGGCGTGGACTCTGTCTCCCCCAACCCTTCGGGTGTTAGCTTGAATTTATTTGCTAGCATGGTCGCCTACGTCTATAAGACATCTAGGGATGCTCGTTAAAAACGTGTGGTTTATATGATTAAACTCTTCTTCTTAATAGTAGCTTTATACATATATTACTATTACATATGCATCTTTAAATATGTATTTACAGAACATCGAGATGCTCTATGTCGATACAAGCACGTAGCAGCGTTAAATCACCAAAACAATTTGCAGTTGTTATCGAAATCAATACCACTGTCGCAGCTTGCAGTCATCCAAATCAATACCACAACAGCATGCCCCAACATTTCCTTCTTACATTCACTAACATGATCTTCTGACAAAGTAAACAAGCAAGCATAATAATAAAATTAAGCATTTAAAACAGAATAATGCTAAAGTGGTTTCCTATTGGAGCATAAGCTCGAACACCTCCACTGCGTCAGTGACTTGGAGGCCAGCTCCAGTATTGGTGCCGCAAGATGTTGCACAAGATGCAATCCAAGCCATGACCACCATGCGCCATCTGACTATCTGAGCAGCTCGAGCACGCGCGAGGTATCGAGCCCTACCACAGAATCGCGAGCTCCTCCGTGGTCCGTGCTAAGCTACAGCGACAGTGGCCGGTGGCAAGAACGCCACGCCCCTGGTGGCGGCGACGGTACTGCCCCGGACCGTTCTCGTCCCGAGGAAGCGCGGGGCGGCGGCCTTCTCGTCTACGGCGAGGACCGGTGGCGCAAGAACGGAGCGGTAGACCACGGGAGGAGGCACGCCGTGACCAGACTGAGCGGCCGACGATCCTGTAGTCCCGAAGCCGCACGAGCGCGACTGGGCTGACGGTGGAAGATAGGAGAGGGATTTTTTGGTCAACCTTCTCGTGCGATGCACTGGATCCGCTGTTAGTGGGCGACGAATACAAAAAAAAAGAGAAAAATACGTGGTAAAAAAGGGAGAAAAAGAAGGAAGGTGAGGAATCGAACCGTGGCCGTCATTGCGTGGGCGTGGCATGAGAGTGTGGAAGAGTGGGAAGCGACTTCTAACATTTTAATTTCAGTCGTTGCATCTATAGTAGACGTGCTGTGAGTGGGGAAGTGATCTGGAGAAGTTTTTAATTATAGTAGAGATAATTTTTTTAAAAAAGAGTTGGTATTAGAACTTTGGAATAGCATGGTGTACAATGATGCATCTCCCTTAATTCGCAAAGTGGGACCGGCGGATATTCCCCACTACACGATGCAGCGAGGTGCGGAAGCTTAACAAAGAAGCAGATTTAGGTATAATCCTATGGTTAGTAAGAAGTACAGTGTTTTTTCAAAGAAGTTAAATACATCATAGATTTATTAACTTTTGCCAGTGTTTGATTATATTGGTGCCGTAATTTGCCACGTCAAACTCATAGGCTATCAATAGAAGGTCTTGAATTATTTTTTTATGTATGAATATCACATTTTGCATGGATAAAAAGCACATTTCCTTCTGCTAATTTTTGATAGAAACATATAAATAGCACAAATCGTACTTCTTCCGTCCCAGAAAGACTGTCGTTTTGGATGTTCGTATCCAAGTTTGACTCGATTTGTAGAAAATACGTGCACATTTGCATCTTCAAATAAATTTATTAAAAAATCTAAATTCAAATATTTTTCTAATGATACTAATTATATACCATAGAAATTAATATTTTTTAATATATAATTAGTCGAAGATGTTTTTCGAAAAACAAAAACGATACTCTTTCTGGAACCGAAGGAATATGACACAACAAACTAGTCACAAATAATTTTGAGATGGTCTTGTATAACATGACCACAACAGTTGTGTCTTCCCATGAACAGCTTCATGTCGTGTCTTTAACAATATATAGACGATATGTATGAGCCTTGGTCTTCCGGGTTTCCTTAACTATTGGCAATAATAATTGCTCTGCAACCCTGCAAAGTACATTGACGCCTTTACTGACCAACTCAGTTTGTTTAGCCTAGAGTGATCAATCACATGAGCACTTTTAAAACAAGTATAATAGCGGGATATAAGAATGCTGATGTTGAGGTAGAGGAGAGAGAACGATGAGAGAGAAGAAGCCGGCTTGGACACATAAACAAAGAAAATTTATGAGAAAGATAAGTAAGTCATGTAGTAATAGCGAAAATCTAATTACTATATGAGTTTGATGAAAGCAAGGATTTTTACAGCCAGCAGTCAGCTATATTATTAACTTTGAGTATGACTAAGATCGAAAAAGACATGCCAAACAAAATGACCATTTGGCTTTCCAACTGTAGCTATGGTAGTGACTCTAAATATGATGCAACTCTGGCAACAAGAATTTCCTCAATCACATGGTTGGTCACTACCTTCACTATGTTTTACGTCTTGCATGGACTTAGCAATTACTCCCTTCGTTCCAAATTATAAGTCGCTTTGACTTTTACATCTATTTTATTATACATCTAAATATAATAATATGTATAGATACATAATAAAATGGATGAACCAGAAAAGTCAAAATGATTTATGATCTGAAACGGAGGGAGTAGTAGACTCTGAAAAATGTTTCTTACTCGAGGCCATTGATTTATGTATAGGACCACACTTAAAGACTTACTAGTCTTGTTGATCCATGTACAAATTGGATTACTATCGGTAAGCTGCAACAAGGGTCCAATAAAAGTGACCAAACGGTGGCCCTGTTTGGTTACAAGGGCTTAAAAAAGTCTCTGTTACATCAGATGTCTAGACACTAATTAGGAGTATTAAATATAGAGTATTTATAAAACTAATTTGTCAGCCGAAGACTATTTTGTGAAACAAATCTATTGATATAAAATAGTCTATGATTTGACAATATAATGTTACAGTAAACATATGTTAATGATAGATTAATTAGGCTTAATAGATTTGTCTCGTGAAGTACTACATGACGATGTAATTAGTTTTATAATATAAATTAAATTAATTCATTTAATTAGTACAAATCATACGATGTGACAAGGGACTAAAAATAGTCAGGCAACCAAACACCTCTAGAACCCACATAATTTCTAGAGGAAGTTATGATTCCAATTGTTAGCAATAGTGTAGCTAGGGTTGGAAGAGAAGCACTGAGGATAAGAGAAGTAGCAAGTAGTGAAGCATAAAAATCTAGAGGGAGAAGAACCATAGAGGGGAGGCAGGATTCCAAAGGAAGGAGGATATCTGTTTTAATTTCATAATAATCATGAATATCCCTTCGGCTTGTAGTTCAAGCTTGGCCTTGACCTTTTTCTATCCCGCAACTTGGGTCCAGCTGCAAAGCCATTCTGAAGAAACCATATCTTAATTTATTAAATATAAAGATTACCTGCAGAAATATTTCCATGAGTGCCACCATGTTTAAGAGATGGATGGAGAAGCTGAACAAGAAGTAAGGGTTGTTTGGTATATTACCTGACCCCACAACAACATTTTACTAAAAAGAATGGTGTCCCATGGTTCTATAACAAAAGCAAATTGTTTGCTACATATAAAAGTGTGACAAGATTGATGTTGAAAATGTTGTCTATGATGACAAGGGGGGTACAATATATAGAGATTATTGGGGCAAAAATGATATGAGTTTTTTTTTTTTATAAAGGACGGCATCAGTTTTGCCGCTATTTGTATTAGACGATGACGAGACGAGATTTGAACTCGGACGATGCTCCTAATTTATATTTGCCTCCCTATGTCTTTGGATCCTAATAATCAAGTATAAATTCTCTACTACAAATAAGAATGCGTTATTTCCCCTTAGAGCTTATTTGCTTATACTTGTACTTATCTCAATCCACACATGTTAGAGTAAATTAGAGTACAAATTAGTTATTTTGTCACCCAATACATATATGTATTAAGGTGGATATATAGGAGTGCAAGATAGCATCCCTGCTGACTTGTGACCGTCATTGATAAATGAAAACCAAATGAAGTTAATTTTTTACGAGGACATTATATTGGTTAAGTGTAACCAAATCAAAGCATTTATCGGCATATTTAGGTTTGTCGTGGTGGAATCTTTATATGCATGTTCAAATCCTCAGTGCCCGTATTTTTCTGAAACTTATTCTTGGATTTAACCGTGCTACTCTTTTAGTGATAGATGAAATGTTTGTCGATAGCGAGACCCTTGTGGTGGTACGGTTGTGGTGAGTGTTTTGCGTATATACTGTGTTTCGCAGAAATAAAAACACGAAATGTCTCCAATTATAAAGCTTTCTAATTAATTTTAAATAAAAAAAACCCTCAGCTTGCATGGGCCGACATCACAAGTCCATCTTTGAGAAACCATATCACGATGGTGTACGAGCTTAAGTAAGCCCAAAGCCACTTCTTCCATGCTTGTACTAGTACTCTCTTCAAGTCCGGATGTGGTACTAAAACCATCTCCCACGCCCCCGCAGCCCCACCGTGCCTGGTCCAAATACGGCGTGGCTGTGTTTACTCTACGCTACGGGCCTACAGGCCCGTGGCTTCAATGGCTGAAATGGTTGTGCTACGGAGAACCTGGCCAGCGCCAGCGGCGGCCTTGGTGGACCTATCTTTATGCCGTTGCTTGATGAGTTCAGTTGAGCGCCATCGCCCGCGTCTAGTATAGGCTGACAAGTTGGTTGGCCAGTGGGCAGTGTCCACGCTACATGATGGCCGGCCGCCGTGCATGCAGGGATCTCAATACAGCCAGCCCCCGCCCCGTTGTAATCTCCTCTCCTCTCCTCTCCTCGGACTACAAGTACTCGCGACAGCAGAACACATCTGGTAAGCGAGCAGCAGCAGCAGGCGGTCTCCAACGCCACGGTCGACGCGCCAGTTTTCCTCTTGTCCAAGCAGATCGCCTATGGCTCCCCTCGTCGGGGCGCTCCTGCTGCTCCTCGCCGTGGTGCCGTGCGAGAGCGCCGCGCCACGCCTCCGCGGCTCCGTCGCCTGCCTCGACTGCGCCGCGGGACACGACCTCTCCGGTACGTACTACACTGGTGCTCTGTCTAGTCTCACTGTTTGTCCCCTGCCTGCCATGTCAGCCAGGCCGGCCGACACGGGCGCGGCGCCTGAGCTGAGAGAGTCCGAGCGCGTGGCATGCACGTGCGCGCTCGTGCCTTTTGTGCTTGTTATAACAGGTGTGGTCGTGGCGGTGAAATGCGCCGGCGACGGCGACGGTGGCGCGGGCTTCCACGCGGCGCAGACTGACGGGCGCGGCAACTTCGACGTGGCCGTGCCAGGAGTGTCAGCCTCGCCGTGCGCAGCGAGGGTCCTCGGCGCCACGGAGCAGCTCTGCGCGCCGCAGCGGCTCACGGTCGCGCGCGTCGTCCCGGCCCGGGCGCCTGCCTCCGCCTCCACCTATGTCTTGGGCTCTCGCCTCGCTTTCTTCACAAGGTGCACCGCAGCTAGCGGCAGCTCCGCTGTCGTGACAACCATGGCCATGGCCGAGGCCGACCGTGACCGCCAGAGGAACGCCACGCCGGAACCAGAGCTAAGGCCGACGCCCCCGCGGTGCAGACGCCGGTGTGGCCTCCGCCGCTCGCTGGAGGCAACAGCCCGCCATTCAGCTTTGGAGGACTGCCTCTCATCTTCTTCTTCCCGTTCATCCCCATCATCGGCATCCCTTGAACGTGAACGCTGCCGTTGCCGTGTCCAAAGTACCACTATAGTAGTACTACTTATATTTCCAAGTAATCTTCAGGTATCCATGACATAATGCTAGTGTATGCACGCCAAAACAGCAGCCAATAATGCAAGAGATTGTATCTTCCAGAAAGTAAAGAATGCAGCTACGATTTTAATTACAAAAAATGTAACCGTGTCGGGCGATGATGGATGAGAAACAGCTTTCTGGTCCAGACGAGAAGCAGAACAAACTATTTGCTTGGTCCAGGCTTTTGCCTGCTCAAACCGAGCAAACCAGTACACGAGCAGGGCTACACCAGCAGCCATGGTGAAACTGGTATTGAAATTTGGAACACACACAAGAAACACAGCACCCGCACCTCTACTGCTGCTCCACGCCATGCGCTAACCTCTCTAGCTTTGACACGGTTAAATATTAAATCCTTCAGCTTCAACAAAACGGATAAAAACCCAGTTTAAATCGAGACGCCAAATGTGGTTTCAAGTTAAGGTCCAGAGTACAAGGAGAATCACGAAAGATTTCCAGACAACCACTATGCGCAAAACTTAAGCAGCCCATCCTCAAAGTTTTGTCACTCTTCCAAATGAAATTCTCAATAAATTGCAGTAAGATGGTGTTTACATGGTACGAGATACAACATGAAAATAGCCCTAAGCATGGTGTGATTTCACACTGCATCAGCATTATGCCAACCCTTTGCACATGGAGGTATCTCCATAAACTCATCAAACTCCTTGACATGAACATCGCAGCATTTCCACTGAAAGAACAGATATAAGGTTTAGGGATGGCGAGAATAGTTATTTACAGAGGCAGAAATCAACATATAACTTTGAACAGATACATACCCCTCTCATCCTGTCATGGAAAACGGCAGGACCTGGATGGTAGTCACATGCAGAATCATGGTTATCCTTCTCCTTGTAGGATTTACCACATCCTTTATTTTTACATATCCTCGGTTCATTTATATCGATCCTTTTCTTGGGCGGTGGAACAGAAGATTTCTCAACAGGTTCCTTGTTTATATCGTCGGTAGCAGCTGGTTTTTGTGGCTTGGGCTGTGATCCTGAAAACATAGCAACACAAGCTCCGCTTAACAATTTCTTTAAGAGATAGCTAACCAAATTATTACTGTATAGAGGACCATATTGTTAGGCAATAGAATATTTCCTGCTAATTATGGATATCACAGCCATAATTAGCAGCTGTAAATCAGGCAATTAGCAATTGTAAATCAAGGATTAGTTGCTATAGATAGCAGATGTAAATCAGGGTGATTATCCCCTGCCTTGTAAAGCAAGGCCAGCCGGCCTATAATAGATGGTGCGCCCCCTCACATTGAGGTGTGGCCAATTGCCCCCAACCTCTATTCTTCTACATGGTATCAGAGAACCGGGCCTTGATCTGATCTTCAGGCACCTCAATATCCCCCACCACTCCCCCCTCGCCTCCTCTCCTCCTTCCCTTCCCATGGGAACTACCTCCGCCGCCGCCTCTGACACCAGCAGCGCCCTAGGGGCTACGTCTGCCCCGGCCATCTGCCCCTTCGCCACCATTAATGTCAAACTGCACGTTCCCATGGCCCTCGAGTTGAAGCCCTCCAACTTCACCAAGTGGTCGACGGCTTTCCGCGCCATGTGCGGGAAGTTTGGCCTGCTGCACCACCTCGACACCGCCTCCCCGCGCGCCCCACCGACGCATCCTGGCAGCAAGCTGATTTCTGCGTCCGCGGATGGATGTACAGCACCGCCTCCGATTCCGTCCTCAACCTCACCATGACCGATGACAAGCAGACGGCATGTGCGCTGTGGAGCGCCATCGACGAAGTGTTCCAGGCGAACAAAGCGCCTCGTGCCATCTTCCTCAATCACGAGTTCCACTTGATGCTTCAAGGGGACTCCTCCATCGACGACTACTGTGTCCGCATGAAGGCGAAGGCCGACGAACTGCGCGATGTTGGCCAGACCGTCCTCGAGAGCACCCTCGTCCTCAACCTCCTGTGTGGTGTCAACGAGGTCTACTCCACGGTCGCCGACAACATCGCTGGGCAACAACCCCTCACCTTCTCCTCCGCTCGCCATCAGCTTCTCCTCAAGGAACTGCGGCTGCAGAATGACGAGAAGGTCCGTGCTGCCTCGGCGGTCTTCACTGCTGCCTCCTTTCCTGCCAGCGGCCAGCAGCAGCAGCAGCCGGACCACCGGCGCCCCAACAACAGGAAGGGCGGCCAGCAGGCCCCCCACTCTGGCGGCCACAACTCCAACAGGCGCCAACCCTGGGGCTTCAACCCCTGGACCGGCGAACGCGTGGCCCCTGGTGAGCGGGTCACCCATCCTGGACAACGCCGCCATGGTAATTTCGGCGGGTCTGGTGGCCCCAACGCCCAGTATGGGCGCCAGCAGGGCTTCCTCGGGCCTGCTCCCCAGGCACACACAGCCTTCGCCCCTGCGGACTCCTCCAGCAACTCCAGCAACTCCACCTGGAATGCAGCCGGTCTCATCGCCGTCCTACAGGACCTGCAGGGCAACTCACCATGGGTCGTCGACTCCGGCGCCTCAACCCACATGACGTCCTCGGATGGTATGCTTACCCAGCGTCTACCCCTTCCATCTCCTCAATAACAGTAGGTAATGGCACTACCATTCCAGTCATGTCTAGAGGTCACTCCACCCTACCTACTCCCGCGTCCACCTTTCATCTTAATAATATCCTTGTCGCACGTTCTATAGTTCGTAACCTGCTCTCTGTTCGTCAATTCACTCGCGACAATAGCTGTTCCTTTGAATTTGACGCTCATGGTTTTTCCATCAAGGATCTCCGAACGGGACGCGTGACTCTCCGCTATAACAGCGACGGGGACCTCTACACCATGCCCACCTCCACGTCTATCGCCCTCGTGGCTGCTCCGTCGACCCTATGGCACCAACGTCTCGGTCATCCAGGCCCTGCTGCTTTAGCGCATCTTAATAAAATTCACGCTGTTGCCTGTAATACAGTAGATCGCTCCCTCTGTCATTCATGTCAGTTAGGCAAGCACACGCGTCTACCTTTCAGTTCTTCGCATTCTACAACTCATGCGCCCTTTGAACTCATCCACTGTGATGTATGGACGTCACCTATCAACAGTCTATCTGTTTTTTCCTACTATTTGGTGTGTCTAGATGATTACAGTCATTTTTGCTGGGTTTTTCCTCTTCGCAAGAAATCTGATGTTCACCAACATTTAGTTGAGCTCGCTGCCCTCGCCCAAACTAAGTTCAGCCAACCCATCAAATGTGTACAGGCTGACAATGGCACCGAATTCCTTAACATCACCACCACCAAATTCCTCGCTGCTCGCGGCACCACCTACGCATCTCCTGCCCCTACACATCACCCAAAACGGCAAGGCCGAACGTATAATCCGCACCCTTAATAATTCCATTCGCACCATGCTTCTCCATGCGTCCCAGCCACCCACATACTGGGCCGAGGCCCTCCTGACAGCCTGCTACCTACTTAACCGACGTCCATCCTCCTCCATCCAGCATGACGTTCCCTTCACTCGCCTGCACAAACAGCCACCCACCTACAGCCATATGTGTGTCTTTGGGTGCCTCTGTTACCCAAATCTGCAAGCCACCTCCAAACACAAGCTCGCACCTCGCTCCGCAGCATGCGTCTTTCTTGGATATCCACCCTCTCACAAAGGGTACCGCTGCCTAGACCTCTCGACCCGTCGCATAATCATCTCCCGTCATGTCATCTTCGACGAGTCCACGTTTCCCTTTACAGCCACCCCAGAAGCCCCATCCCCCACCTCCCTAGATTTCCTTAGACGACGATATGGTTTCGGTGCCCTGTCCTAATGTTATTGCAGGTGGAACTCCATCCCTCTCGGGTGACGCGCAGTTGCACACCGACGCCGCTCCTACATCACCAGCAGTCGGATCGGCTCCACCGGCCCGGGCGGGCCCCATCCTGTGGCTCCACTTCCACGGTTCTACGTTCGACGCCCCCGAGCGGCGTCCGCACCTGCCTCGTCATCGGCTGCCCCGACGCCTCCAGTTGCCCCGGCGCAGCCTCCGATTGCACCGGCGCCCTCGACAGCGCCTCCTGCACCACCTCCGCCGCGGGTTACTCGCACCACGACCGGTGTCATCCCTCGCGTCAGCTATGCAGGATTGACGGCCACATCATCCTCGACCTCGCCTCTCCCGACGAACTACCGCAGCGCGTTGGCCGATGCCAACTGGCGTGCGGCGATGACGGATGAGTACCAGGCTCTTGTCGACAACAACACCTGGCAACTCGTCCCGCGTCCCGCCGACGCCAACATCGTGACGGGCAAATGGCTCTTCCGCCACAAGTTCCACGCCGATGGCTCTCTTGCCCGCCACAAAGCTCGCTGGGTGGTCCGCGGCTTCTCTCAGCGGTGAGGGCATCGACTACGACGAGACCTTCAGCCGGTGGTCAAACCGGCCACCATTCGGACCGTCCTCAGCATCGCCGCATCTCGTGCCTGGCCGATCCACCGGCTGGACGTGAAGAATGCTTTCCTTCACGGCCATCTCGCGGAGACCGTCTACTGTCAGCAGCCACCAGGCTTCGTCGACCCTGGCGCCCCTGACAGCGTCTGCCTCCTGCGGAAGTCCTTGTACGGACTGAAGCAGGCTCCGCGGTCCTGGTACCAGCGCTTCTCCACCTTCGTCCGGCAGCTCGGCTTCGTCGCCTCCGCCTCCGACACGTCCCTCTTTGTTCTACAAGAGGGGACGCATCTCGCCTACCTGCAGCTCTACGTCGACGACATCGTCCTCACCGCCTCATCCACAACTCTTCTTCAGCGCATCACGGCCCAACTGAGCTCAGAGTTCGCCATGACAGATCTTAGCAGATGTAAATCAGGGTGATTATCCCCTGTCTTGTAAAGCAAGGCCAGCCGACCTATAATAGATGGTGCGCCCCCTCACATTGAGGTGTGGCCAATTGCCCCAACCTCTATTCTTCTACACATATGGTGTGGCCAAACATATGTGCAGGGTGGTCAACTGCCAACAATTAAAAATAGGAATCAAACAGTTTAACAAAAATAGGATTACTGTAAACACAAACTCACCATGATCAGAGCAAAAGAAACCTTGACGACACCTTGCACACACATCAGCTCCCACACCCTGCTTAGAGGACTGGATTGGTGTTGCCTTTATAGTAGTAGGGTTATTAGTTGAAACAGCTTTTGTGATTGGTTTTTCGGTTGTATGCTTTCCTGTTGTGCATCTACACCAAAATAGAGCATGTGTCAGTCACTTCTTTCTCTGGTGATATAAGAGGTGGTTGAATGGTATTGGTCTATAATGATAAAACACCATAAAAAATCAAAACCAGAACGTAGAAGACCTTAAAAACACTATTTCATACGAATAGTGGTAGAAAGACATCAATTCTTGAATATTTATTTACCAGCAAACTGAGACGTATATATGGATCTCCATGGAGAGTACAATAAATATGTTGAGCTGAGCCCATTTATGCAGATTTTATTAGAGAATTTCTCACACATTTCTACTAGCGTGTTCTGCGACTTAACCATCAACAACACTTTTCATCAACTGCTGATAAATCAAATCACTTCAGAGTCTACAGTGAAATATGAATCAAGCAACTTATGGTCAATCATAACCCACTCTTAATCTTAGATAGTTATATATATATAAGCAACTACCACTTGGCCTTCTTTATTCTTTCTTTATTAATTTTAGTCATCTGTTGCCTACAACTTAATGGTCATCTAAGTCGCTTCACAGTCGTGGTGATCATAAATTACACAACTATCAGACGATTTCAAATCAAGCACTTATATCAACTCATTGCCTACAATTGCTGTTGGCAACTTACGTCAATTCAGTCTCTGGTAAATACTGCAGTTTACAAGTTTAAGTCAATACACCACAAATTAAACGTGAGCATCCAAATATGAAATATACCTGTATATTTATTATGATAAGCAAGGTGGCTAATTCACAAGCACCAAATTATCAGATATTCAAAGTGGATGGGGTGATCTGCCCAATGGTTTTTATATTGGGTTGCTAAGTAGCCAAAGCAGGTAAAGAGTTTGTGTAAACTTAGCACATTAATTAAACAAAGTAAAAAAAGAACACATCTTTTTTGTACTCCTTCTGATCCCAAATATTAGCCTTCTCTCAAATGCAAAAATATAAGTCCATTACAACTCCAATGCACCTTTTACTCTCACTCTTCCATGTCTGCTCCTAGTTAGATGCACCCTAATCAATGCAGCGCAACTTGTCATCTATCTTAACGCAAGCAATTATTGATGAGCAATAGGGTCATTGTACTACATACCCCAATTCCTGCGCCCAAGCCTAATCTACTTATATTTGGGATCCAAGGGAGTAAGGTAAAGGTAAAGCATCATATTTACACTATGCTCAGATCAGACGCATCCCTTCACTTGCTCTGCAGCATAATGGGAATGCATTCAGCATAATATGCCCGAAGAATTGTTGTTAAATGGGACGATTAATCGCAATTAGTCTTCCTCATCGTAATCATGGGCCACCAAGACAACTAGTTGCCCAGCCCAAGTAACTTTTGTGGTGACTGGGTCAGGGGAGATTTTGGGCCAGTCTTAGCAGATCCATTAGGTTTCCAATATATATATTGTCAAGAGGAGGAGAGGAGCAGCTCCCAATTCGCATAGCTGCCCCTTTTTTTCACATTCTCACGGACATGTGCTCATGTTTTCGGGGCCACTTGTTGCTCCCGCCTCCGCCCGGTCCTCCCACTAGCACATAGGGCCTGGAGGAGATCCCTTCCTCAGGCCTGTCCTTAAGCAGTCAAGCTGCAGCGGCCGCAGGTGGTTCTCGTTTCTCAGGCAGCTCCGACTCAGGTTCTCAAGCAGCAGTGCCCCCCGTGCTAAAGATGGTGTTTAGATGCATTTACACTATATATGCATGGCTAATTGTCCATCTAAGCACCTGGATGACTATATGACCAACAAGCAGACTAGGCACCAACTAATCGGCCCTGATCGATTAGTCATCTGATCGGAGGTCCTTGGCTAGACGATCTGATAGCATTGGTCCGAAGCAACAAAAATCCTAATGTCACATGAAATCCAAAACAACGACACAGACTTAAGTGAATCCAAACAACTGCAAACAGATTTTTCCCCCTTTCAGCCAGAAGAGCCTTAAAGAAAAACTGTCATATTCTTATATCTTTATAAATGACTTCAACCGAGTTACTATCATGTATAAGAAACTCCAAATACTCCAGGAGTATGAGCACAGAATACAAAGGAGGGGTTGTCGCTCTGTAATAAATCTATGCTTGTTACAATTTTACTGTCATAAAATAGCCAAAATAGAAAGTAAATCTAACTTGTGAATATCAATGATGCAACAGTAATTTACAGAGAAGAAGACTTGCTGACATAGCTGCATTTTCACAAAGCACAGATTTTGCATGTTTATAGTTCATGTCCCCAGAGACAAAAGTTTTTTTTTTTTTGGCAAAGGTAACTTATTGGTGAAACCTAATTTTGATAATTACTGCATCATTTAGATAGTGGACGACCTGCAGGAACGCCAATTTAGCTGAGTGAAGCAGCAAGCAAGCGATTTGATCCCCAAGGTTTTCCCACACACGATGTTACATTTTGTTTTTGCATTACAAGTTTTTTTTATTCAAACCAACCACTGAATTTTTTTCTTTGGCATTACCAATTATTGGCTTGGTTTACGTCGATTCTCAACCAGACAACGATACTGACAATGTCATAATGCATCATACATACTAACATTGAAGTCAAAATATTGTCAGTGGCTCAGTGCATACCAAGGGAGGAAGAGGGATCCTTACCAGGTATCTGCAAAAATAAGCTGAAATCGTGGCTTCTTTGCTTGCAGCAGCTCCATTCTTTCATGCCGTCATGAAACATAGGCTGAAAAAACATATATCTTAAGGAAACTGATGATGATTTCCTAAACAAAAACACCTCTCAACAAAGGGGAAACTTACTGCCTGCAAGATAAAAAAAAACAATTGGGAAAGCAGTTAGAACTTAGAACAGTAGATATAAAATAAATGTGGAGCAAGCAACTATACACTTGATGAAACATAAAAGGAGGATTCAAATTCTGCAATTAGTTTTGTAATTAGTTCATGTTTAGTCTTCCTAATTAGTATCCGAACACCCGATGTGACACCGTTTAAACTTTAGTCGCTGCATCCAAACACCCCGAATTGTAACAAATTGTAACGTGACCCATGACCCATCTAGCATGGGACAAAAATATTCCCCAGTTTCTCACCAGTCACATATAGGCATATAGCACGAGCTCTCCTCAACAAAGAAGAAAAGAGCAGGCAACTTATAAGCACGGCACTTCAAACTGAAGGTTCCCAACATTATGTTTCGAATTAGCAACAACTGATCTGAATCTAACTGCCAAATATGTGCCTGCTTGAGTGCAGGCTTTGGCCACACCCCTAAACCTTACTAGCACAAAAGATTGAGGAACCCAGCCAGGGGTAGAACTGCAGGGCCGGCGAGCAGATGCCAACCTTCGTCTATTTGGGATTCAAAGCAGTGATGCGACTCATTATTATCTTGCCCGGGTACCAGGGTTTTGGGAGGAGAGGAGAGGTCAGATGAGGCGGGGGAGGAGCTTACGGAGGAGTGGTATTGGCAGGAGCCCTCGGGGTTGTCGTCGTCGGTGAATACGGCGTCGCAGCCAATCCTCTGGCACCGTACCGGTGCGGCTGTGCCGCTCTTCGCCGCCGCCGTCGTTGACATCGCCGCCGGTGCCGAGTCCCCTTCCGCTCTGGAAAAAAAGTCGAAAGATGTCGCTAGCTCTAGAGCCCACGGAAGGAATAAAACAAGGGACAGCCGGGTCGTCCGCCCGAAAACGGGTCTGAATCGATGTGACTGTACGAGCCAGGAGTGTAAACGGATACGGATCCGAGACAGATACGAATTCACAGGTGGTGTTTTGATCCGACTAAGTTTACGGGTGTTAGTGTGCGGTGTTCATACAAGAACTAAATATGAGTTAATTTTAAAACTAATTATACAATTCATTATTAATTCACGAGATCATAATTAATTTATTATTGACACATATTTAATATAGTAGCATATTGTCAAATTGTTACCACCACAATAACCATCAATAGTAACAAAGAAATTGTTGCCGCCACACTTCCTTAATACGCCATAAGATGTAATCAAACTAAACGATGAACTAGAACTCACTTAAATCTCATTTTTGGATCAATCACTAAGCATGCAAGTGAGTTGAGTGTGTGCTTGAGCTCTGCGAGAGTGTGTCTATTGGTAGAAATGGCCAAGAGAGTCAAAAGAGCTAGCCACGCTCTCTATCTATGCAAGAGACGTTGGGAACTCAATATCTACATTTTTGTGGGGTTACCAGAAAATTGAGTGACCATCGAAGAACCCCCACCGAATAATTCTTTGTGAAATCTAAAGGATCAGATTCAAATAGCTTTTACTCCGGTGATCGTGGTTGTTGTGAGCCACAACCCAATAACCTAATAAATTTGGGTGTCCTCTCAAAACCAATGTCTTGAATGACCACATGCTTTGACGCGTCTGTAACCTCTCTGATCGCCAACCCGAGAGCTCTAGGGTACCACCAAAAAAGTAAAGCAAGTGTTCTTGCTTTTGAATTTTTACGATGACCCCTAAACATTCTCTCTAATGTTGCACAAGTACCTCACCAACAGATAATTTGAAGGTTGCATGACAACAACAATAAAACATTGAACAAACACATGGTTAGAGTCTATTTTATGGCGACTTCTCTAGAGGGGCATCGGATAAAACCAATGAGTACATAAACTCTGCACTAAGTCATTCTCTCAAATGCTTTTCGAATTTACTAACTCCAAATGTGTTCCAACTTGAACACAACACCTTAAATTGATGAGTTAGCTTTTTTTTCAAAACAACTTCACAAGCATTTTCATTTACTTCTCACCATGTCACTAGGTCCAATGCACATACCCGGCTAGAAAACATTTTGGGGGCACTAGAAACCACAATCGCAATAGAGTTCCCTTAATAGTACAATCATCTATCTTAAACTCAACCATGCACTCTATTGAATCTCAATCGATAAAAACAAAGGACTATGATATACTTTTGCCCATAGGCTTGTTTTCCTTTTCATTTCCTTCTTCTCCAAGGTTGAGTACTTTATTAAATTATGATAATCATCTTATTGTATACTTTGCTTTGCTCAACCCATGTATCTCATAGATAAAAAAACATTAGTCCACGGGTTATCACATAATTACTAAAGCAAACTTAGGTCTTTCAACAACACCCCTCCTTTCTCGCGTTCGACTCCCCACCTAAATCTAAACATTCAATGTACATAAAAAACATAATTTGTATGATGTTCAAGAGTGATTTGATATTGAATCTAATTGAAATGCATATCTCATTTCTCGACCAATTTTATGAAAATATACTATTATCTATAATTAATTTCATTAAATTGAGTATGAAATGTATTTTTATAATAAAATTGTTTGATATAAATCTTTTTTCTATTTTCTATGTTTTTAGTTATTAAATTCAAAATATTTGATTGCTAGAGAAATGAGATGTACGTTAAATTTGGGGCGGATGAAGTATTAAACTGACCTTATTATTATTAATAACACAAAACTCTGCTTGATGGAAGTTTCACATTTCTATTCGATCGGAGTCGCGGTGTGCATTCGTTTGGTTTGTGTGTTCCCGTGAGAGCGAGGGTCGGTCTGAATTCTGGAAGACACAAGAGCGCCACAAACATACGCCCCCTCTCGGCCGATTCCACTTTGAGAACTTCCTCCGTCATCAGAGATACCGAAACCTCCAACTCCCGCATCGCATCGAACCCTCCTGCGTCCGTCCAAGCGAATTCCTCCTCCCCTCTCCTCCCAGAGCGAATTCAACCGCCCTCAAAACCCTGGGTCGATGCGGCCGATCCGGCTACCCGAGCCGCCGGGCGTCGACGCCATGGAGACGCCCGAGATCTTCTCTGGGAGCGGCACTGGCGGCGCTACCGTCGTTCGTCGCGCCGTCCTCATCGGCAACGGTTCCCCCAGCGCAGAGAACCAGTGTCTCGGCCTCGCCCGCGCCCTCGGCCTTGCCGACAACCTCACCCTCTACGTCAGTTCCCTCTCCTTCGCTTCCCCCTAGTACCTACGATTCCCGTTTCAGGCATTTTTCTGTTCTAATAATTGCTGCAACCGGATGACACGAGTGGAAACCGCGTTTCGATTGCTCGTGCAGTTGCGCCCGACCGTCGCAAAATTTAACAATTTTCTGGGTTAATTTTGCTTTTGGGGGGGGCTTGGCTTGCAGCGTGTCACGAGGCCGAGAGGAGGGGTCAATGAGTGGCTGCATTTTCTCCCCATTTCCATGCACAAGTTTATAGACCAAGTGCTCTGGCAGTTCTTCCGCAACACGAGATTCGCGATTGTGGTTCAGGGCAGGAAGCCGTACCGTGTCCTGAATGCTGGATCAGTTGGGTTGTCTGCAGTTCTGGAAGCAGACGTCAAGAAGATTGTTACTGTGGCTCGTGATACATATGACAAGTAAGTGCTGTACTTTTCTCAGTTGCTTCCTTCTATAAACCTATGCACCAGTCTAACGTCTTTTAAGTTTTAACCATTACTCATGCTAAGGGTCACCGAAATAATTGACTAGTTCATTGGCCAGTTAGAAATGTTAACCTTATTTATTGCATTATTAATTATTATATTATAATGGCCCGTTTTGGTGTATCATTTTGTTTGTCGTCTTAGGAGCTGCTCACATATTGTGATTATTGGACCTTGACATTTATGCAATGCACACGCCTTTTGTGAACACATAATTCTGTGCAGTATGCTTAAAGGAGGAAACATTGGAACATGGCATATGAGGGACAGTTGTTTGTGATATACATAATTGAATTCAAAAGCCAATTACAGATCTACTTTATGAGCATCTTTACAAAGACTGTTTTCTTTCTGTTTTTTCAAACAAGTCGAACCCAGTAAACAATTCCATCCAAAGGAATGTTCTAGTGGGGGCTTAAGCTGGAGCTGCTCCTATCAGATTGGACTCTACTAGTGAAGATATGGGCTTTCTGGTCTGATCTCTGCATCAATAGGAATGCAGAAAAAGCTTCTTCTCACCAGAGTTCCTAGCAGCTTTAAGCCTGTTTACCTACTTCCTTTCTTTTTAATGTAATGGCAGGAGCTCTGCCTTTCAATTAAGAAGAATAGAATTGGCCTAGTTTATAAGGGAAACCAGGGCTAAAAACCTTACATAGACGCAGATTAAAACACAGAAAATACCTACAACACTAGAACATCATAGCCCTGGCGACTAACACACAGAGGTAAGGCACAAACCAACGACGCCCACCGCACATCCTTATTTCTGAGCTGAATTACAGATCTGCTTTATGAGCATCTTTACGAGAGACTGTTTTCTTTCTGTTTTTTCAAACATGAAGTCGAACCCAATAAACAACTCCATCCAAAGGAATGTTCTAGTGGGGGCTTAAGCTGGAGCTGCTCCTATCAGATTGGACTCTACTAGTGAAGATATGGGCTTTCTGGTCTGATCTCTGCATCAATAGGAATGCAGAAAAAGCTTCTTCTCACCCAGAGTTCCTAGCAGCTTTAAGCCTGTTTACCTACTTCCTTTCTTTTTAATGTAATGGCAGGAGCTCTGCCTTTCAATTAAGAAGAATAGAATTGGCCTAGTTTATAAGGGAAACCAGGGCTAAAAACCTTACATAGACGCAGATTAAAACACAGAAAATACCTACAACACTAGAACATCATAGCCCTGGCGACTAACACACAGAGGTAAGGCACAAACCAACGACGCCCACCGCACATCCTTATTTCTGAGCTGAATTACAGATCTGCTTTATGAGCATCTTTACGAGAGACTGTTTTCTTTCTGTTTTTTCAAACATGAAGTCGAACCCAATAAACAACTCCATCCAAAGGAATGTTCTAGTGGGGGCTTAAGCTGGAGCTGCTCCTATCACATTGGACTCTACTAGTAAGTATATGTGCTTTCTTGTCTGATCTCTGCATCAATAGGAATGCAGGAAAAGCTTCTTCTCACCCAGAGTTCCTAGCAGCTTTAACCCTGGTTACCTACTTCCTTTTTTTTAATGTAATGGCAGGAGCTCTGCCTTTCAATTAAGAAGAATAGAATTGGCCTAGTTAGGGAAACCATGCCTAAAAACCTTACATAGACACAGATTAAAACACAGAAAATACCTACAACACTAGAACATCATAGCCCTGGCGACTAACACACAGAGGTAAGGCACAAACCAACGACGCCCACCGCACATCCTTATTTCTGAGCTGATCAAAAGCAACAAAAAGCAACTCCGGCTTCCTATGGTGAACAACAGCCAAACGCCCTGACATCCTCCCATCATCCGGTATCTCTGACAAGATCATGTACCAAGTTGTGCCTTGCTCCATTATTTATAGTCCCCTCTATAACAGCTTGACCTAGCATGGCATGAATGAGTCCTTGAGCAGCGCAAATGGTGCAAGGTAGCCTTACATGACGATCTGCCCCGACATGGTTGGTCCGTTGAGGCCACTGGGTGCAACCAACGCCTTGATGACAAGGTCGGACAGTGGACCTTTGAAGAGGTTGACGTAGTGCAGCAAGGTCATCTCCATAGTTTCGTCTTCTTCCTGTGTGATGCCCAGCCGCTTTATGAGCACTTGCCTTGCTCTGCTCTGCTTAGCTACTTCCTTTAGTTGTCCAGATTGCCCCACTGTTTTTTGTTGGAGAGATAGAATGGAGTGCTTTATGAAGTTCTATCTCATTCGAATAACATTCATTTGGCTGGTCATTTTTGCTGTTATAGACCATTGTATCACAATGGTGTTACGAGCTGTCACTTACGAGTGCAGTCTGTGATGCTGGAGCAGAGGGCCTTTGTGTGGTTGTTCAGGTTGTTTTGTTTTCAGTTTTTATTTCCAGTGCTCCTCTTGGGTGGTGTGGGTGTGTGAGTGTTATTGGGGATTTCTTCCTGTTTTTCAAACCTTTCTTCTTAATGAAATGATACACAGCTCTCACGTACGTTTGATTAAGAAAACATTGTATAATTCTGAGTAGAAGTACCCTTCATATTTTATATAATTTTATGGTTGTGGTGTGTGCCCCTGCCAGGGTGTGCCCAGTAGAAAATCTAAGTTCTTGCCTAAACATATGTATTGCTTGTCATTGGTTGTCAAGTTTTGTAACTTCCTCAAAATCAAGCAGTCCTACTGGCCTTTGAATATTATGCTAAGCTGTGAACATAACATTATGACAATTAATTCTTTTTCCAGGGAAGGTCCAACATTAGTTGTTGCTTGTGGCTGGGACACCATATCATATTCAAGTTTGATAAGGAAAGTAGCTTCAGATAATGTGTTTGTCATCCAGGTAGTATTCATACCTAATCTGCTGACTTTCACCACTACTCCCTCCATTCCAAATTATAAGACGTTTTGGCTTTTGTAGATGCATAGTTTTTGCTATGTACTTAGATATACATTGTCTAGATACATAGTAAAAGCAGTGTATCTTGAAAAGCCAAAATGTCTTATAATTTGGAATGGAGGAAGTATCTGCTAATACAGTAGATACACACAATGAACTTGCAAATTTTAATCTGATTCTTGTAATTTGCGCTGTTTTTATTTCAGATCCAGCACCCACGGTCTCGCCTTGATAGGTTTGATTTGGTGGTGACTCCTCGCCATGATTACTATGCTTTAACCGCTAGTGGACAACAAGAAGTTCCACGCCTGTTCCGCAGATGGATTACTCCACAGGAACCGCCCAGGAGCAATGTGGTATGCTGCCTTTTTTTTAACTCATAGTTGTCAAGTAACTTGCACAGTGGTGGCATGCTGATTCTGAATTTTGAATAACCAGGTACTTACTGTTGGTGCACTACACCAGGCTGATTCTGCTGCACTACGGCTTGCTGCTATTGCCTGGCACGATGAACTTGCCCCTTTGGCTAAGCCATTGCTAATTGTCAACATTGGGGGCCCCACCAGTAATACTCTGTCTCATGTGCATGTTTTTGCATAGTCCTGTTTTGAGTTTTCTGCAGAGTAAATCTAGACATGATGCCAGTTGTTGCTCTCAAACAGGGATTCTGTCAGTTTGGCTTACCTAGCGCATAGTTGCATATAACGAGTGCATGCATTATTTCCTTTACTGATTGAATGGCTTTCCTTTATTTGATATCATATTGGATAGGCTTGCTTTGTAGTATTATGATCCTAATAAGGATTGATTTCTAATGAAAACTACAAAAGAATAGTACTCCCTCGGTCCCTCCATTCCAAATTATAAGGCATTTTGGTCTTTTCTAGATACATTCCTTTTGCTATGCATCTAGGCTTAGTGTATAGCAAAAAACTATGAATCTAGAAAAGCCAAAATGTCTTTAATTTGGAATGGAGGGAGTAGTTTCTTGTCTGCTAGTGTTGTACTGTACCAATTGATTATTAGACTTGCAAAAAATAAAGGTGTAAGTATGACAATGGAAATATCATCCTTTTAGTCTGATTAATCTGATAAGTTCATTGATTTAGATATTCCATCTATTCATGTTATCCTGGACTTCATATCACCAATATAAAAAATCTATTATAGATCCCAAATATCTGCTCTATATCCAATTTAAGAAAAGAACTCCACATGTAAGCCCATTACCCACCCAAGGGCCCAACAAGTTACGGAGTTACCCCTGGCCTCAAACTGCGGGGTTATGTAAAAAGGGCAAAAGAGAAATGCATCCAATGGAATGCAGAAATAAGATTAGGTCTTTCATTACTCGAAAGAAAATTTTCTTAATATTTTTTGTTTCATTTTTTTGTGAACCTTAGTTAACATGAACAGTGCAGCATATCAGCGCATCATTTTCGCTCCCAAAGGCATTAGCAAAACCATACACAAGTCAAAGTTATGTCAATCAATCCAGGGTGCAGTTTGCCCTGTAGCAAATCTGGCAGGTAGAAACAAGTGTATTGCCATTTTCTGTACATGCCATGAGGTACTTTCAACTATTTTGGACTTTTCCCTTTCCCAACTTGCATACCTATTGGCCTTCAGCTGTTCCAATTTTCACATTTATTCTTTGGATACCATTTCCAAATGTGTTGAATTATTTTCTTAATTGCTTTTCAGACTCAGATATACGATGATCTTTCTAATGCGTTTTTTCCTTAAATGCTCAGGGAATTGTAAATATGGTGTAGATCTTACCAAACAGCTCATAACTTCTCTGTATAATGTGCTAGATAGCTGTGGGAGTGTCAGAATCTCATTCTCTACGAGAACACCACAGAAGGTATGGTATTTAGCAGTTTTTTTTTCTATAGTACATGTTGGTAGGCTTGACAGTTCAACTGTCTGCTTGCAGGTCGCTGATATTGTACTTAAAGAATTTGCTGGACATCCCAAGGTCTATATTTGGGATGGTGAAGGTAGAATCTGAACTCTGAAGTCTAGCTCTAAGCTGTTCAGTATTTATGTTTTTTTGCTCAAATTGTTGAACTAGCAACTATTCTTACTTCTACAGAACCTAACCCTCACATGGGACATCTTGCATGGGCTGATGCTTTTGTCATAACAGCAGACTCGATAAGTATGTTAAGTGAGGCATGCAGCACAGGGTAAGCTGTTTTCTTATTGGAACGACTTGCACGTTGCAACCTTTTTATGAAGTTTCATGAGTGTGACTAGCTTCAAATTACAATCGCTACAGGAAACCTGTTTATGTTGTTGGGACCGAACACTGTAAATGGAAGTTTTCAGCTTTTCACAAGACTCTACGGGAGCGAGGGGTTGTTCGCCTGTTCACTGGATTGGAAGATGTAAGTTTTTTCAATATTTCTACCAATGATAATCTGTTTGGAGTGACCACTTTGATACTATGAGCAGATTTTGTTTGAGTATGTTATCCCATTCAATCTAAGTTTTAGTGTCGATCATTTTACTTTATGCATAATACTGGACTTTTCCCCATAACTTATATGCCAACTTTGATCCTAACTCCTAAATAATTTTTCTGTGCTCGTGAACATCCCTAATAGCTTCTCATGCACAAATAGTTATCTACATATATATGGTAAATGCTGTATATTTACTCTTGGCATCATTTATAGTTCCTGTGGTAAATACCACACTATTCTAATTGTTCTTGTGAAAATTTTCATCTAAATACATTAGAAATATCTAGTTGGTGCATAAATTATTATGAATTAGAAGTATTAGTTCTACAGCATATCGGTACTTGATTGTTTTGCATCATGCAGCTTGCCCCACCATATACAAGATTTTAGTAGATACTGGTAGAATGATCAAAATGAACAAGAGAAATCTGTTTTATTATGCGATATTTCCTTGAAGCTCAGATGGATGTACTTGCACAACTTATCACTTGACTTTTCCTTGTAGATTTCAAATAGCTGGAGCTACCCTCCCCTAAATGACGCCATTGAAGTAGCTACTCGTGTTCGTGAAGTGATTGCAGAAAGAGGGTGGACAGTGGGGGGATTATAATGATCATAAGTAGCCCTGTATTATTCTGTCAACTTCGGTTCAGATATGATATATATGGTAAACTATAGAGTTTGGTTAGCATCGCCGTGGATTCAGTTTGTCGTTCGGAAGAAAGAAAGAATAACATAGCCATGGAATGGCCTGTACAAAAGCTGACCCTCTCTTTGGTGGTAGAGTATACCCCAAGCCAATTTTTTGAGTAACTGCACAGCTCCGGGAGATGTTTTTTGTTTGGCTACTGGCAACATGTTGCCTGATGTAAATTTAACGCTGCTACAAGGGATTGGAGGAAGTAGAGTTGGTAATGTGAAATTTTGAAGCTGACGCAAGTCAGGTGACGTTATGGTTGTATGCTTATGTCTTCACCCTGTTTTGGTAAAATTTGTGTATGATGATTGATGAAACATGGAGAACCCATCAGCTTTTGCCAAGACTGGTGCCTTTAGTGGATTTTTTTTGCCGTATATGGCGGAACTCGGATGTCCTTGGCTTCTATTGCATGCCGGAACACCCGTCAGCTGTGCTGCCTCTCTTCATTCTTATCTGGCTGCGTGTAGCAGCTCGCAACCCGCAGCTATTATAAATATACCTGTTACCTTTTTTTAGTACATTTCTACGTTATATATGCTAACTGGGATGTATTCTACTTGTTACTGTGAGATGAGTGTCTGCGCACTTAATTCATGAACAAATTTCCATTTGAAACCAGCGTTGTTATGCTTGCATAGGTTGCCCAACATGTTTACTGACCAAGAGAAAGAGCCTGTACAAAACGTACCTTTCTGTCCAGCTTTGGAAACGAATGTCAAGGCGAGACCAACGAGATCCCCTGCAGTTACCCTCCGTGACTGCTTCCTGCAGTCAATGCATATCTACCGTCACCTGTAATCCGAGGGAGCAGCTGAGCTCAGGCGCTGCACCTGTTTCGCACGATGAGTAGGGCCAGCAACACGGCCTGTTAAGACGTTTCCGTCGCTAATATAAGTCTAGGAACGGCACCTTCTTAGCATACAACAGAGTTTCTTATTTTGGTGCGAGAAAAATACATTTTTTTTTCTCAACTTTTTGCGAAAGTCTATTTTTTCTCTTTGAATCTTAAAATCGCACGAACCACTACTCTTAGCTTTTGAAACCGTGCATTTTAACTCGTCTACGGTTATAAGAAGGTTTGAAAGCGGTTTTTATTTATTTCGTTTGCATCATTGAAAAAAACATAGTAAATCAGACAAAAAACATAAAATAGAAAAAAAATCCAATTTTGTTGGACTGCACGTGAGTAGATCTGCACAGTGAACATATAATATGATATATTTTAGTACTCCCCCGTACTATAAAGCAAGTTATTTTGGGACAAGGTTTGAGTCGAATATAAATCATGAATAACTTTGAGTAAAATTCAGTGGCGGTTCTCGAACTTGTCACGAGGTGTCATCTAGGTCCTTGTACTCTCTCAATGATATCTTTGGGTCCTTCAACTTGGTTCCAGGTCTCATCAACGTCCAAATGGATCTTAACACATAGTTGTGATGTGGCATTCATCTGATCATATTTATTCTATAGTGGCATAAATATTGTATGCTCGAACTATAGTAAAAACAATTATGGTCATTTGATCATATATAACTTAGTTATAGATTTTTTTTAGATTTAACAAGCATAAACCCTAAATATTATACAAAATGCAAGAGTATGAAATTTTTACTACAATTCAAGCACGTAATATTTAGGTCACCATAAAAATTTCACCACAATGGTTGATAAAAATAAAAATGTATTTTTTTATGTTAAAATAAAAAAAAACTCTGCTGCGTGGCGAGAGGGTGTTGTGTGTGAGCTCAGCGATGGGAACGTCTTAACAGGCCGAGTTGTTGGGCCTACTCAGCGTACGAAAGAGGTACAACGTATGAGCTCAGCTGATCCCTTGGATTGCAGGTGAACGGCAGATGTGCATCGACTGAAGGAAGCAGTCACCCTGCGTGACTGCAGGGGATCTCGTTCCGAGACCATGAGGGAGGGTTCAGAGCAATGATCAGTTTTGTTCCCAAGTCCCATGCTTTGAACTTTGAAGCTATACCTACTGTATACTGATCTGTTACACGTTCGTTTGAAAGAGTCTTGCAGGGCAGGGTATAGCGTATAATACTTGAACGTGGACTATACCAGAATTGTGAAATAGAAATACTACTATACTAGTACTTTTAGTTTGACCATGCATGATGCCAAATTGACTTTTTGATCCAACTTGTATTTTCCACAATGGAGTGGGCGCACTCCTCTTATTCAACGGCTCAGTTCGTTCCATGATTCGTGCAAGTCAAATAAAACACTGAAGCACAGATTTTAAAATACTGGACACGGATTTTAAAACACTGGGCACGAATCTTGAAGCAAAATAGGCGCTAAGAGATAAGGGGAGGGCGCCCACCCCATTGTGGTTTGCATTTACCGCTTTCTGATCGATACCCCTTTTAGGTCTACAAATCAATTGTGTCCACCAAATAAGGTCAGTTCTTGTGGCTGGAGCCCTCAATTTGTTTCATCCTCAGGTCGCAAGAAGCAAATGCATTGAGCGGGATATGTGTATACGTTGCAAATAAAAGACAAGCATACGGTGCACGATCGGTCTAGTTTGGAGCTGTCTAGTTTGGAGATAAAAGCAACGAGAGGACCTGGCCGCCTTTGGAATTACAACTGTGCTTGACCGGTGCAAGGTCGTTGACAGCTCGAGTAGCCGAGTGCCTCCAAGTCACAGGTCGTACAGCAATCCAAAGGAGGGGAACGCGATTGTGATTTGGCAGCACAGCAGAGCCATGCTTCTTTCTTTCCTAGGAATTACTATACATCTGTCAACAGATTTATATGACCTATATTTTTCAAATTTGTTAACCATTAGATGTAAAATCAAAGATGTGGATAGCCTTTATCCCTTTCCGCGTTGCTCACCAGTCACCATAGCCAGCGCCGGCGGCTGACTCCAACTCTCGAAGCTCCTGTCCCTCATCAATGCCTCTGAGATCAGGGCACCACAGTGGCAAATAAGCTAGACATTTTAGAAGCCCGATCAATTTTTATTTTGTAAAAAATATTTAACTAAAACACTGTTCCTATTTAGTACGTACAAATAAAATTATTTTCTTTTATAGTTTGTCGATGAAACTGGACAAGCCGGCTAGGGTGGTCGGTGTTAATTAAGCCTCACTTGGAGGCGAGAAATTGCAAAGATAAAAGGGTTGATATTTTGCTCTTTCAATCGTTGATGTTTATAGGTTTATTAAGAGGATGTCATCCCTAATATCTTTTAAAAGTTTATTACTCTTATATTTCTTTCATTCACTCATTTTTGTTCTCATCTAGAGAGGCATTGTTCTTAATTTTTCCATTTTGTTAGTAATTTTGACTGATATTCGTATGTAGTAGGCTCACATCAATTTCTAGTTGCTTTGTCAATATTTCTCTCTCTATGAATGTACAAGTGTTAGAACTAGATCTAGACCTTGACCAATTTATGCCGAACTTTTAGTTGATTCCTTCACTAATTATATGCTAATACTATTTGGTGGTGGGGTCAACCAAAAGTTAATAGATGCTGGTGATTTTTTCCATAAATTTACTCAAATTTAGATAGTTTTGAACAAAGCTGAAGCATATGTTTGCAACCTTTATGTTGTCTTATCTTGTAATAAATACATTACCTCGTGCCTTGATTAGCGAGGATATTACATATAGCACCAATAATACGGAATAGTATCGCTTATATAAATATGGAACAAAGTCTTTATCACGGCATCGACTAAAATTTTGCTGGAGAGTGGACAGTGGATACCGGATATATACTACTAAATCCATTCTAAATTATAAAAGACGTTTTGGTTTTTCTAGATACATTATTTTTATTATATATATATATATCTAGATATAGTATATATTTATGTACATAACAAATGCAACATATATAGAAAAGCCAAAACGTTTTATGATTTGGGATGAAGGGAGTATTATATATCTTGTGCAAAACTAGACAAGAGCCCAAATTCATAGGCTAAGAGCACCCTCAATAATTGAGCAAACATTCTAGCTCGTATTTTTACGACATCATTTTAAATTGAGCATAACAGACAAGCACTACAACAATTTTAATACTTTAGATAAGTTTATATAATTTGCATTGGTAAAGCTGAAACATTATATAGCATATCAATAATGACTTAAGCATTCTTTTTTTATATAACATGGTAGATATTTTTTTGTATTTTAAATGGTACCCACTCTATATTTGATTAGTTAAAGTTCATAAATTTTGACTGACAATTCCATCAATAGATTTATGTTCAAGTGCCTCTGAGATGATATTGATGTGTTTAATAATTGATTACATATTATAAGAGAAATGAAGAGTTAAATTTTACTATATATAATTTCCCTTTAGTTCAGTACAATTATCATTTGTAAAGGAGGGAGTATCACATTAGAAAATGAATAGTTAGCTATAATAAATTTATCTAAAAAGCTTTTACTAATCAAGTACTCCCTCCGTCCCTTTTTTATGTCGCCCGGAAAGCGTGTCTGTGAGGGAAACACGGTTTTCTAGAGACAAACATTTAGGGACAGAGAGAGTAATATATAGGATTGAAGGCAGTAGTGCGCTGAAACACGTTGATGAGCTAGTATAAAAAAAAGATAAAATAACCATAAATCTCTACTATAATTGAAATCTTCTAAAAGAGTGGGAACCTGGATCTCACCCCTAACCCACAGGCAGACTTTCCACCCTCCGCTTCACTCATCAATCCACCTCCGCGTTACATCCCCCGCCCGCTTTTCCCACTCAACTCGGCAATCGCAGATCGCAAATCCAAAAAAAAAACAAATCGAAAAAAACAGCAAGCCGTTGCCGCCTGCGGCGCTCCCTGCACGTGTCGCGCCTGCTGCCCGCCGTCGCCTGCGCGCGCTGCGGCCAGCACGCGCCCGCGCCCCACCCACGCGCCCGCAGCCGCCAGCACGCGCCGCCGCCTGCGCGCGCTGGGGCCAGCACGCGCCCACGCCCCACCCCGCGTGCGGCCAGCACACGCCGCCACCGCGTCCCGCACGCCGCCTAGGAAGGTCATCGGGTAAGTATACATACTTTGCTTTCTCATTTGCAGATGAACCAGATCTTTTTCTCCGCCACATACAGGTTGTTCCCTTTCTTCTCCCTGAGCCCCTTCTGATTCGTAATACAATAAGTTTTCTGTTCTCATATCATGGATTTGTACTTCTTGAAGATGTTGGAAAATGTCCATTTTTATGTCCTAAAGGTGTTCGACAAAATGACAGAGTTGAATGGAATACTCATGGTCAAGCAATGCATCTGCACTAAGGTACCTGGAACAACAAAATTCTTTGATTCTTGTCAATTTAAGTTCCAAAATCAAATTGTGTTGCATTTGTGGGTGGATCCGAGTGGCACTTTGACCACATACTTTGTAACCAGATTGCCAAATTCCATCTCATGATTGTACAATGTCTGGTTCTCTCTTTTTAAAGTTAGATCAAACTCAGTTGTCTACGGTCTATAATATGCATTGATGAAGTATTAATGTTCTAACTAATGATGTCCTTTCAAATGTAGGGCATAAGAGTTTTGTAGTGTGGGGGATGATGCTTGTCTAATTTTTTGGGATGCTCGAATTGGTACTGTCCCAACTGTTAAGGTGATGTTTTTCTGTTCCGCTTCCGCATCTCATTAAATCAAGTATGTTTTTGGCCGAAGTTGAGTGCATAAATATTGGATTGTCGCAATGTTCCGCATCTAACTCTGTCCGAATGTGGGATTGTCTCAATCTGGGCTTGGGAGGAGCTGGTTCTCCAATTGACAAATTCGAGGGCCATAAAGTTGTTGTTCTATGTGTTCATGCATGTAAACATAATATTTTTGCTATTACGTGCTCTTTACGGATATATGGTTGGTGATAGACTTTGATCATCTTGAGGAGAAGACCGAGCTTCTGCATGCTCTCATCAATGATAGGAAGCTACCAGATCTTCTAAAGTTAAAGCAGGTAGCTTAAATTTCTCTATCTAATTGCATGCAACTCTGAATTTTATTATTATTGATGGTGTTCTTGTGATGGACATGCAGATACGTTTTTAGTTTGGAAATGATGTAGATTTTTAGTTTGAAAATGATGCAGGTTGTGTCGATTACCGATGGACAACAAGCTATTAGCAATTTGTGTTTTCTATTATATTGACTTGATGCTTATACCAAACTTATATGACGAACTGCTCTTTTGTGGAGCACTGGCAACAGTGCCATTAGCAATTCTGCTATCATTACTTAGATCTGAAGCCAATTGACATATGTTAATCGGGATTTGGTGAAATACTCTTTGGTGTTGTCGGATGGTTCTAGGAACTTCTTCCTTTATAATGAAAATTATGTGTATGGCCATGTGTGCTATGGTTGAGTTGTGTGGTTACTGAGTCCTTTTGGCACAAATTGCAGAAACACAAAGATTTGCCAATATAGCTGCAAAAAGAGTTGTTATTGACTACAATACTCAGAACTTAGATACTACATTTTTATCCATAGAGGAGGATGTTAAAAAGGTGAGGTTATTTTGAAACACACCAGTTCTTCCCCAAATAATTGGTTGTGTATTCATATTTAAAATAGTAGCTCCTGGTTAACTGTAAAAAAAAGTCGGGTTTACCTTAGTTTCTTTGTTGTTTCTGTTTTTCTTTTCTTGTATTGAACATGGTGTTTTTCATAAAAGTTGGGTTTACCTATGTAAAAAAACTAAGTTTTGGACATTGTAACCGTTGTTTAGAAGTCAACTTTCAGTAACTTATAAGGGGCATTACTTTTTTGTTTTTTTATTACTTTTAGCTAAATGAACTCTGAAATTATAATACATATTCCATCTATGAATATTTAAGACATGATTATATGGGAGCTTGTTTACCATAAACTCAAAGGGGAATTAAGTTCTATAGAAAATGTTACTTGGGTGTTTGTTGAGCCCTCAAAGTGGCTGCTTCGCTCCCTATGGACGGTCACTTTCCAGGTCGTGCACGTGCTACCTTAGGGTTCTTCGCACCGGCTACGTGTGTTGTCATCTGTAGCATAGGAGGGCCCGTCATAGGTCTACGACAACCAAAGGGGCACGATCATCGTCTGGCAAGACATAGCTTACACCCGAGGGGTTGGGTGAGACAAAGACCACACCCTCGGGTCGGGCGAGACACATCCGAGGGGTCAGGCGAGACAGAGCCCGCACCCTTGAATTGGGTAAGACGGATGAAAGATCTCTATTATTTTGGGTAATTGATGAAACCTAATTACTAACCTAGCTCTAAAAGTGTGAGTAGGTTTAGTACACCAAGGTGAAGAGAAGATGACAAGTGATGGAGCTAGGAGGAGGCTAATGAGAAAGCTAATCAAGTTCCACACTTGGAAAAGAAGAGAGAAGGAGGAGACCCTAAGCTAATCAAGGCAAAGGTATTGCTAGGGCTTTTCCACTTTGGTGATCAAGACACCTAGTGGGTGTGATCACATTTAGGATAGGTAACCGTACTATGAAGAGGAGAAAATAGTTAGTGGTTACAACTATCGAGTGCCATTAGGTTGATCATGATTGCATTGCATATAAAACCTAATGAACAATCCCTTGTAAACTTGATAAAATATGGCAACACACATACACAAGTCAGTGAAACACTTGGTGGTGGCACATGAGATCAAGGGAAGCAAAGAGAAGAGAATTATGCCCAAGACAGAAGCGTCGGACCAATTTGCATAGGAGCTCCGGACCATAGGAGATGGTCCGATGGTTTCTTCCAGCACTGGCTATCAGGCAGAAGAGCTCCGGACTAGTGGTCCGGTGGTGCTTCGGACCATCGGCCAGTGGTCCGGTGGCTCGGTCAAGGCTCAGCAGAAGAACAAGACAGGCGTCGGACCAGACGACATGGTCTGGTGGACTAGTCCGACGGTGCAGTCCGAAGCATGGGTGCTCCCTGCGTGAAATGTTCAAAGCACTGAGGAAGCGTCGGACCAGACAATATAGTCCGGTGGTGCGGTCCGACGGTGTGGTCCAATGGCAGGGTGCATACTGTGTGAATTTTGTTGAAGCACTGGCAAGCGTCGAACGAGGCGTCGGACCAGCCCTTCAGACCAATGGAAGTGGTCCGACGGTGGCCAGAACTGCGCGCCAACGGTCGTTTTTCAAACGCAGAAGGCGTCGGACCAAAGCGTCGGACCAGGTGCTATGGTCCGACGGTGCTGAAAGTAGTCCGACGGTCACGTTTTCTACAGCTCCAAGTGCATAATGGCTAGTCTTTTTGAGGAGGCTATAAAAGGGTGTGTGACTGCTTTAAGGAGGCTCTCTTGCACATTTGGCTATTGCATACTCTTGTGAGCTTAACACACACTCCCACTCATCTCAAACTTGATTAATCATCCATTGGAGAGATTTAAGTGTTCTAGTGCATTGCATGAAGTGATTCATCTTAGTGGCACTTGGGAGTTGATACCGCTGCTAGTTTTTTGTTACTCTTGGTGATTGCCATCACCTAGACGGTTTGGAGCAAGCGGTGTGGATTCGAGAAGCTTGGTGATTGTGCTTCGTCGATCACAAGTGGTGATTGTGAGGGGTTCTTGTGCCTTCCCCGCGGAAAATCGCAAAGGTAACTCTAGTGGATTGCGAGTGTCGCTGAGTGCCCTCTCTTGTGTTGGTTGTGCGGCACCCGGTGACGGGTTTGGCATGTGATGCCAATTAGCTTGTGAACCTCCAAGTGAGTGAACCGACACAACGAGGACGTAGCTAGTTGGCAAACTAGTGAACTGAAAGATCTCTAGTGTTTTGGGTAATTGATAAAACCTAAGTACTAACCTAGCTCTAAAGTGTGAGTAGGTTTAGTACACCAAGGTGAATAGAAGATGACAAGTGATGGAGCTAGGAGGAGGCTAAGGAGAAAGCTAATCAAGTTCCACACTTGGAAAAGAAGAGAGAAGGAGGAGACCCTAAGCTAATCAAGGCAAAGGTATTGCTAGGGCTTTTCCACTTTGGTGATCAAGACACCTAGTGGGTGTGATCACATTTAGGATAGGTAACCGTACTATGAAGAGGAGAAAATAGTTAGTGGTTACAACTATCGAGTGGCATTAGGTTGATCATGATTGCATTGCATATAAAACCTAATGAACAATCCCTTGTAAACTTGATAAAATATGGCAACACACATGCACAAGTCAGTGAAACATTTGGTGGTGGCACATGAGATCAAGGGAAGCAAAGAGAAGAGAATTATGCCCAAGACAGAAGCGTCGGACCAATTTGCGTAGGAGCTCCGGACCATAGGAGATGGTCTGACGGTTGCTCCTAGCACTGGCTGGCACACAGAGAAGCGTCGGACAGGTGGTCCGGTGGTGCTTCGGACCATCGGCCAATAGTCTGGTGGCTCAGTCTACAACAGAGCAGAAGACAAGACAAGCGTCGGACCAGATGGCATAGTCCGGTGGTTGAGTTCGATGGTGTGGTCCGAGGCCAGGGTGCTCCCTGCGCAAAAACGTCAAAGCTCTGAGAGGCTCCGGACTAGATTGCATAGTCCGGTGGACTAGTCCGGAGGTGTGGTTCGAAGGCAGGTTGCATACTGTGTGAATTTGTTGAAGCTCAACTAAGCGTCGGACCAGGGGCTCCGGACTATGGCAAGTGGTCCGGAGGTCAGAAGATTTGAAGCTTCAACGGTCGATTTCAGAAGTCAGTGGACACGTGGTGCTCAGAGAATCTTCGGACTAGGTGTCGGACCATAGCTTCGGACCAGATGCATTGGTCCGGTGGTCTCAAAAGTAGTCTGACGGTCACGATTTCAGCAGCCTCCAAGTGCATAACGGCTAGTTTCTTTGAGGAGACTATTTAAGGGTGTGTGACTGGTTCAAGGAGTCTCTCTTGCACATTTGGCTATTGCATACTCTTGTGAGCTTGTGACACACACTCCCACTCATCTCACACTTGATTAATCATCCATTTGAGAGATTTGAGTGTTCTAGTGCATTGCATGAAGTGATTCATCTTAGTGGTACTTGGGAGTTGATATCGCTGCTAGTTTCTTGTTATTCTTGGTGATTGCCATCACCTAGACGGTTTGGAGCAAGCGGTGTGGATTCGAGAAGCTTGGTGATTGTGTTTCGTCGACCACAAGTGGTGATTGTGAGGAGTTCTTGTGCCTTCCCCGCGGGAGATCGCAAAGGTAACTCTAGTGGATTGTGCGTGTCGTTGAGTGCCCTCTCTTGTGTTGGTTGTGCGACACCCGGTGACGGGTTTGGCGTGTGATGCCAATTAGCGCGGGAACCTCCAAGTGAGTGAGCCGACACAACAAGGACGTAGCTAGTTGGCAAACTATTGAACCTCAGGAGAAAAATCAAGTGTCAACCTTGTCTCCCATTGATTAGATTGATTGGCTATCTTGGAGCTCTCATTGTGATTGGTTCAATCCTCTACTCGGTGGTATAATCAATCTTCCCATCTAATATAAAAAAATGATAAAACAACCAGAAATAATAATGGTTGACGTAGAACTACTAAAGAACTGCACAGTCTACGTACTGTCAAATTGGGCGTTTCGTTTTGAAAAAGTCATCTTGAACGCGGGAACGTGTGAATGTGTGTGATACGTACTTTACTCGTCAGGAAAGTGAAATAGCACTTCGACGGTGATCCAGGATTGACTATCGTTTTCCTGGCACGACTGATAAACAGACCGGGAACCTTGGATCTGTACGTGTGCCCTCGACAAGTCTGAGCTTTCGGGTTTCAATCTTCACAGGTTTGAACAGGCAGGTTTGAGACCTCTAGCTCTGGATTTCCTCATTGAAATTTCTCAAGAATCGAAGGTAGTATAAAATTTCAAGAAGAAGCGACAGGTAGAGTTACATGTTTAAATTGCTCTCTTTGGTTTCACTGGAAAATTTTCTGTACATACTGTTTCACGAAATTGTTGTACATACATACAGTAACCTAAATGAAAGAGAGATAGTAGTCTTGTACTTGCTCGGTACGGTCGGGTGAACAGAAAGAGAAGTCTCCCAGAAGTACGTATATACATGATGCTAAGAATTCCTAAAGAATGTTGAGGATCTGATGAGATGTACGTCTATGTATCGGCAGAACAGTAGCTCTATCTACCGGAGCACGACGGTGGCGATGAAGCTGAGAACGGCAACGGCGCTGACGGCAGAGCAGCAGAGATCAACGAGCACCTCCTTCCTGGCCTTGGACTCCTTCCTACCCCTCTTGCTCCTGACGAAGTCCTCGTACCTCCGCTTGGCCGTCTCCTCTTGCTCCTGCTGCCCACCCTTCCTGGGCCCCGCCATGGCCGCCGCGAGCATTCGCAGGGTGCCTTCGCCGGTGACAGCAGCACCATCGGCGTCCTCGACGGTGAGGCTGATCTCCATGACGTGGCCCGTCTCCTGGGAGCAGGTGACGGTGGCCTCGAACTTGCGACGTCGCCAGCAGGGTCGCGACAGTCGACCCACCGCGACGGCGCACCCAGCGGTCGCGTGATACCAGTGCCTGTCCACGGCGACGGGGCGGCTGGCGGCCTGTGGACAACGGTTCTCCTGCGCGGCACTGCCTCCGGGTGTAACGCCACCAGATGAGCTCTGTGTGCGGGGCGGCGGCGCTGTTGCATCGACAAGGCGTCGACGCAGATACGCGGAGGTGGGAAGGGAACTCGAGGACGAGGGTGGAGGTCTCCATGCGCGGGGAGGCAGTGGCTCTCGCGGTGAGGTAGACGTCCACGGCGAGATGAGCTCGTGGGGAAGGGACGGGAGTGCTCAGCCGCGCTGTCGGGTGGCACGGGAACGGGAAGGCGTCGGCGACGAGCGCTGCGGAGTTAGGAGGAGGCAGAGGAGGAGGTTGGCACGCGGCCCGCGACGGCCACGGCGATGCAGAGCGCGCGCACGGTTCGATGGGTCCGACCTCAGCCGGCCGAGTCGGCCAGACGCCTCAGGCGGCGGCAGGAAGTGGGAACACGGGTCCTCGCCATGCGTGGTGAAGCGCGGCGTGGTGAGTGCTCAGTCACCACAGGTGGAAGCTCAAGAGTCCGGCTTTATGATCAGACGATATGCGATAGGTCAGCGCAGCAGATTGCTAGGCCACGCTGTTTATTTCGCGGCGAAGCGAATGGCTTCGCGAAGAAGCGACGACGTGATGGTGAGTGGTGTCGTGGTGACAGCCCTCACGGGCCGGCCAGCGGGACGGGCGCATAAAAAAGGGAAAGTTGCCAAATGGAGTGTGCCTCGCGCGGTGCCGGCCGGCCCCTCGGGCGGGGACGCCGGACGCGCAAGCTGCGCCCGTGCCCGTGCCGCGTGGGCAACACAGCCGTCTCACGGGCTCCACGTTTTCTGCCTGTGCGCGCTTCTTCCTCCACCAACGAAACAATCGGGCACATGCCCCCCTTTTTTTTTCCCCCATGGAAAAGTATTGTAGAAGCAAATATATATTATAATTGCCACATTCTAGAACATTAGATTTTCTTTTTTGCATATTGAATTTTTATTCTCCACGGCACGCCCTTTTTCCCTGGTGCGACCGGCTCGTGCCCGGCGGATATTCCTACCGCACATACAAACACAAAGATCATGGACACAGCATAGACGTACGCGTCGCGTGCAGTTGTGTCCCCGCTGTAATCGGAATAGATCGAGTACTCTATGGAGTATACGTATGTGCACATCGATCCGCCGTATAATCGGTCAGACAGATATCCTAGTATATAGTACAGCTAGCTCCTGCAGGGTCACGTCAATTGCCCGTACGTGTCAGCGCGATCGACAGCACAGCATGCAGAACTAAATCCAACTCGATCGGGATTATATATTAGTTTAAAGGCAGGCCCCGCGATCAGATTGGTCGTACGGCCTCATCCTCTCTGCTCTGTCTCTGGGTTGGTTTTTGCTGATGCATCATATTGCATGGCCGGGAATGCATAGATTGGTGGACGTGTATGCTTAGCTCGGTCGTCCTTTCGAGTTAGTTCTATATATGGTTCCTGGGGCCTTTGCCGGCAACGGCCCCGTCTCACCTCACTGTCGGCCGGGGTGGCGCCGCGCCGAGCGCGCATGTCGGTATGCACTCGGAGTTTTCTTTCAGCCCTCCCTCCCGCCCGGGCTTCAAAATTTCCACAATCTACGCATTATTTATGGAAGCGCGCAGGTTATCGATCTTGTTGTCGGCTCGGCTATGCATTTATTATTTAACTTATTATTATACGATCAAGAGTATGAACATGCACCCAGGACCAACAACAAATGCAGATGCACCTGTGCCGCCGTTTCCCTGTTGGAGATCGAACACCGAGGATATAATATAGTAGCTGTTGCCATGCATGGTCGTATGGGCTAATATTTTCACACAGGGCCACATATGTTTTTTTTTCTTTTTTATTCATGGGATTAGCAAGCACAAGAGTAATGTAGTGTTGGATTATTCTTTCGGTGCCTGCCGGCCAATTTGTATGAAATGAAGTTGTTTGGACGAACCCAATTCAATTATGCACTCTCCATTAATTGTCGGCGTACGTCCAAAATGAGGCCTAGGATTTTAATTTGTTATAAGTTATAAACTGCGCCACAGGTTTGATGAAGTTCACACAAAAAAAAAAACAATAGTATTGGCAACATGAATCTAATATCGTTATATATATACATTATTATGATGAAATATGTTTCTATAATTTAGCTCTTTCGTACGGTAGATGTTAGTATTTTTTTTATATATAAATCATGACAGACTTACAACAACATTTTGGTTTAGGGCAATTCAAAATCCTTGCTTATTTGAGGACTGAAGGACGACGTATCTAAAACGAGACGTCGGCAGCCTTACATCTTTTGTCATCGTAGCAGCCTAACAAGGATTGAAACTTCGAGTTTAAAAAATGAGAGGTCCAACGGGTACCCTTTACTTAGCACAGCAGGGTCAATTAAGTAGAAAACTGACCGTACCTCACACTCACAGTCACAGTCTCTCAGATATAAGTACTTTGTGTATTAAAGAACGGGAGTAGTTCAAACTGCAAAACATCAGCAGACCGCCATGATTATTAGGTACCTGATCTGCTGCGAATGTATCATCCTCTCTGGTCGACGACGAATCACACACCACACGCGCTGTCCCCATCACCATGTGTGCAGCATGGAGAGACTGGAGATCATCATCGGGGCACGGACGGCCGCTGCACACGTTGCAATCTCAACCTGCCCACTACCAGCTCCCGGCCGCCCTCTCTTTTCCGATGTCATTCTTTCACGGACCTGCCCCGGGCCAAATGTTTGCCGTCCGTCATCTACCTTTCTCTGCTCCTTTTGATCGAGCTTTCATGACAGGAGCCCGCAGCTTCTCTATCAGCTAGCTTGTCCCATACTACTGTGTTGTGTGCTGTGCTGCTGTCTGCGTATACCAGCAGATCAGTATGTATACCCTATATAGCAGCGTGATGGTAGTGCTGCAATCGACCACCACTAGTCACCATGGTTGTCGTCGATCCAATCTAGCTCGGTCGGTCGCGTCGGCTCGAAGGCCAAGGACCACGCTCGCGACGCGGCGATGCAAGTGTCAGGTTCCCCGGCCGTTTCCGCCATGGCCCATGGCTATCTATCTCCCACCAGGAGCTCGAGCTGCACTTCTATAGCAGGTTTTAAATCGCTAGACAATTTAGCGGTCGAGCTGCGTTACAATGTTTAGCAAGCTATAGCCGGTATTTCCCCGTCCTTGCTGAACGCCGCTCGATCGCCAGAGAATGGAATAGATGATAGCCCATGGGCGATGGGGGCCAAGCGAGCAGCGACCGTCGTGGGCTGTCCGCTTGACTCTTGCGAAAGCCCGTCTGCCGACCTGCATCTGCATGCATGCAAGTTGCGATCGTCCGTGCAAAAACAAACAAACAGAATAGACGAAAGTAATAAACGAATTTCCTATAGTTATTATATAATAAGGTGTACGCTTCTCTTCTCTTTATGTTGAACAATAGTACAAGCAAAATACACGATGTGTCAAGAAGCAATTCTATTTGCTTCTACTCCATACATCAAAATTAAATATCAAATGATCATTAACGATCGGAGCCAATATTCCCTACTCCCTTCTCCAAACAATCCCAAAATTAAGGAGTGAAGAGCATCAATGAACCAACAAAAACGAATCATCAGACCAAAGAACACACCTTAGAGAACCCAAGGAGAAGAGTATCATACATTGTCCGTTAAAATAAAAGAGCTCAACTTGCAGGTGTGTAATTAAGCCATAAACGGATGAGCCTGTCGCACCAAGCTAAACCGAGGCCAGAAGCACTAAGTATAGTGATGATTGGCCCAGTTCAATCATGGGTGGGAGAAAACCACAAAACAAAATTAGATTTGAAGCATGTTCGCTTGAACTTATCAGTTTAGCTTATTAGCTATGACATAATATTTTTCTCTTATAACAAAATAAAATTAGTCGATTTATTAGCCGAGAAACCATGAACCGAACATGCTTCTGGACTTTATGCGTCCATGCCGGTTGAGTTCGCTCTATTCTTATTAGCCTCTGTTTAGATGCAAAGTATTTTTGAAGTATCGAAAAAATACTATGATTTTACAAAAAAAAATTGTTTTTAAAAGCTACTGGATGTTTGGATGCAACAAATGACATAGCTTTGTGTAGCTGCAGACTTGTGTCAATTATAACTACATAGTACAAGTGTTGATCACTCTAGGCTTATATGATATAGCTAGTGGTAGTGGTTATTAGGGTCTCTATTTGTTCTAACAATTTCTTACTCAATTTGGGAGTTTGCTAGAAAATTTTAATTAGACTATTCATTTGGTACGAAATCATATAAAAAGGACAAGGATGACGGGTAGGGTAGCATACAGAGCTCGCGAGAGCCGCAATGGAGACATGCCTCCCTAAGTCATGCGAAACCAAGGAGAGCTCGAGAGAGAAGAGAGAGGGAGCTTAGGGGAGAGAAAGAAGAGTGAGGACGTATTGTTTGGACTGATTTTAAAACTCAAACGGTATTTAGATATCTATATTATGAATATTTTGTAAGTTTAGAGGTCTGAATAATACAACAATATAAGTTTAAAGACTGGTCCTACGATATAAAGTTCATTCCAGTTTATGTCGTAGAAACTTTTGCAACCCAGCCGAGGTTTTTGACCGTTCACCTCACTGACTTCGGAATGGACCTGAGAGAAAAAAAAAACTGCTGCAAGTTTGAAGACAGAGAGAAAAAAAAAATCCGAAAAGGACAAGGCACCGAACTCTCCCACCGTCCCACAGCCCCACCGTCAGACGGCGGAGTCGCGGAGGCCGCAACCGCACCGCACCGCACGATTCGTCGCGGAGAGCGGAGATGGCACAACGGCTGCCGTCTGATCGGAACAACTTGCCGGCGTCACGTCACGTCGCCCAAACCTGTGGGTCCCCGCGCCCGCGGCCGCCGTGCTCCTTCCCATTTTCCGCAGTTTCTTCACGTTTTCTCTTTCCTCTCCTCGCTTCTCTCCCAGAACCGTTTCTCGCCGCGGGCAGCTGCCGCGTACCACCACCGTCTCGGAGCCTCGCCGTACTAGCCGTTTAGCCCCAGAGGCTTCTCCGATACCTGAGGAGGCGGCACCCGCGGCTTCGTCGGCCGATGAGCCGCTGCCCTGTGAGCTATCCTCATCCTCTCTCCCGGTCTCCCTCCTCTCTTCTCGTCTCTTTCCCCGACCCGCCCGTTCATATCGCTGCGTGGCGCGCGTCGGTGGCTGCACCGGTGATCGTGGTGTTATCAACGGAACCTAAGTTAGTTGAGTGCCCCCTGTGCCATAGCGTCTGCTAATTGCTCGTGTTGTCTCAGACTCTCAGTTCATTTTATTTTAAATAGGGGATATTAGTTGTCTTCCTTTAATCGAGCGCGATTTTGTTCCCCCTTTTTTTTTGTATGGTGCGCCAGCGTGTCCAAGAACTGGATTTGTCCGCGAGTCTTAGCAATTGTTACAATAGTTGTACCATGCACCATACACTTCCACTTCAGTAGTTCAGTTGCTTGTGGTAGGGAAATCTCAATGACTGAATGGCTGTGGAAATCTGCAATGGATCAATTTTCTGGTTGGGATTGCTTCGAAGGGGCTTATCTTGTATGTACTTCCTCCGTTCAAAATTTTTGGACATTTTGGCTTTTCTAAATATGTAGCTTTTGCTATGCAATTAGATATACACCATGTCTAGATATATAATAATAAAAACAATGTATCTAGAAAAGCCAAAACATCTTATAACATAGAACCGAGGGAGTATTTGGTTTGCGTACTTTCTATTAACTTCTTTATATTCATTTGAAAAGCACTTTGTAATGTTCATGAATAGTGATGTCTGAATATTAATGTGCTCATTGATGAATTTGTTTTTAGGTTTCCTCTTGTGCAATATAATGGTGTCCAGGCCTGTAGTGCTTGTCTTCCTGTTGGTGATACTCATAGTCACGTCCCAGTTTGAATGGAAGCAACAGCTTGTAAATGAGTTGGAATCTACGGCTCGCAACCAGAAACATGTTTCAAGTAGAGAAGAGCTTGTCAAGGATCAGGTGACTCACTGTGTATATGAATCCTTTTTAAGCAAGGCTTTTTTTAGTTTTAGCCAGTGACAAAGTTTTGTCCACATTGATTTGAGATGAAAAGGAGCTAATTGAATAGCAAGGCTCTAATAACATGCAGATTATTGCCTCCTAGACCTTATTTTCATGGTAAATATACTTCAAGTGACACGCTCAGTAACCTCATTTTAGATATATATTATTATGTGGTTGTTCCATCACATTACAAAGATTTTTGGTTACAAAGAACATTATTGTGTAGTACTAGAGAATTGGAAATTTATCTGCCACACATTGGACTGTTGCTTGGGGATTTTTTATCAGTATTCAAATTTGTAACCTTATACTTGTTTCAGATAATCTTCACTCAAGAAAAGATGATTCAGAAATTGAATAATTTTATCCAGAATCTTCAGCAACAGCTGCTGCAGTGTCGTGGCAACAATAGGACAGTCAGTCATTCTGGAACTTCTTTGACATCCTATATTAGTGAAATCCAGAGGCCGCGGATGATAGATGACTGATAATGTTGGGCAGGGTGAGCTATACAGATAAAAAGATGGGATATTGACACAGAGTCATGTGGGCAGCACAATTCTCCCAGTAAAAGCAGTTATAATGTAGTATTAGCTTCCACAAAATAGTATTCGATCAGTTCCAGAGCAAAAGGAATGCTGATCCTTTGAAAATCTGTGTAATTTTATTTTATCTTTCCTTTTATCTTTTTTTTTGTTGCTAAGAGGGCCTTAATATTCTTTGTTTTATGATTGGCATTTATATATATATATTTATAACATATAATCTTTACATTCTATCCTCTACAGATTTTGTGATATAAAGGTGTTTTAAAAGTGTAAATTGCTCTTTAATTCATGTTCTGGCATTAGCACTGAAACCTCTTCTCTTCAAAGAGGAGAGGACTCTGCTTTGGCATATTACAGTCTCTGTTTCTCCCCATTTCACAACATGCTGCAACTTTCTTAAAACATCATATCAGTTTTAATGCCAACATATTTTCATTGTATGATTCTCACATTTATGCAGCTTTAATCTTTTTTCTCAGTATTTCAATTGCTTTAATTTCAGCAGAACTTTTGACTTACGCTATTTCCTCATGAAATTCTTATTGTAAAAGTGTTGCTTGGCGTAGTGTCAGGGGTCAGGGGCTCAGGACTAATAGATGAAATGTGCAGATACCATCAGCATAATTTGGAGCTTAACCTGTTTGATTGCAATAGTAAAGGATGCAGTGCCACATATTTTCCAGTAATAACTTATAACTATGTTGTTAAAAATATATGGATAAATTGTCACTATAGTGAATATTGTGCCAATACTTCTTTTGTGAATCCTGGGTTATGTAATTATGTTTGGCTTCCATACTTTCACTAAAGAAGTAAGAAATTTGCGGACTGTTAGTATATTATTTTTGGACTTCACTTGGATGGGAACTACACAATGGTTGTTTCTGAACTTTGGAATTATGTGATAATTTTATGGCATTAATATGTACTTACATCACTTGTGGGTAAATGTTGTTGAGGATAAGTCTTATTTAGTTCGTCCACATTACTCTACTGAACTGAAATGTATTAATGCCTTTGACTACGTCCTCTTGTCTTGTTAAGCCACTCCTGTTGAGCAGCAATTTTTGAAAGGGAGCTGTCGGCATGCCATCTTCGTAAGTGGTAAGCTATAACATTAACCATAATAGCCTTTTTTTTGTAATTTAGGGCTTGAAGCGATTGGTTTACAAGCTCTGAAGCTTTTGAGCATCCAATGCTGAATAGTACCTTTTGTGATGCGCTCATTATTTTTGCTAGTACCAATCTCTTGCTTTTGCAGCAGGTTGTACTATAAGGCATTGATGTCCATGCCAATGAAGTGCTGGAATGCTATCTTTACAGGAAATGTAGGTAATAGCACTGTGACAAACTTAAGTTTGGCACTTGGACTCTGAGTAGTGATTAGTTTACACTTTATCAGTGACAATGATGTCTGAATGTTGCTTGCATCTAAGTTCATCTGTTTGCAAGGCTTTCCTGCACATTTATCTTATTTCATCTGTTCACTCACATATCCTCTATTTCTCTTGTTGTTAATGTGGCATGGACTGGGAACTGATGCTGATATATGCATTGCTTAATTACTTTCCTAGAGTCATTTTGCTGTTTTTCAAGGCAATCAGCAAGAGTTCTAGCTAGCACACTTTTATGTAACAGGCTAACAGCATCCTTGTTTCAGATGTGAGACGTGGGTAAATTCTTAAGTCATGCATATTTATCCAGGATTAAACAAGGTACGCAAAATTGCAGATTCCGGAATACCTTCTCGTAAAACTGGAGTAATTTGCTTCTGTACGGCTGGAAGCTGATTAGACATGGTTGTGTCACTTTGTCATGGAAGTGTTGAACAGTTGCCATCAATGTTACGTAGTTCTGCTCCTGGTTTTGCTAGAGTGGGTGTTCTGCAGATGTCCCTGTCTGGGAACCTCTGCTACAGAGCAAGTATCTGCAGAAAGAGGAGAGGTGATCCATTATGTTCATTTCGATTTAAGATGCAAGAGTCTCTATCTCCCTGCAGTAGTTTGGTGCATGTGCCCTGTACGACATTACCTTCCATCATTAGCATCTGGCGTTGGTTGAGCAGCAGTGTCATCTGCTTCTTCTAGTTCGTGCACTGTGCAAGTGCAAGTGCAAGTGCAGATAGCAGCAGAGGGCGTTGCTGTTGTTTAGCTGGATGAACACTCATTTCCAAATCATGGTTTGCCATGGTTTTATCCTAAATCGAACTTTCTTAACATTGGAGTTGTAGAAAATTTCACCAGCATCAAATTATTTTTGCTAAATTCTTTGTGAGATATATATGTTTTAATGGTTTTATTTAAAATTGTAGATGGTAATATATATTTTTACAAGTTTGGTCAAAATTAGAGAAGTTTAAACTACAATTTGAACGACAAATGAAGATAGAAGTACCCAACTGTCCATCATACAAATTACCATATATTATGGAAAAGAGTACTATCAGTAACCCTCCATAAGAGGAAAGGAAGAAGAGGGTTGACTTCCCCCCCCCCCCCCCCCCCCCCCCCCCCTCTCGTTGTCCCCAACGGCTTGAGTAAGCCATCAGAACCCCATATATGGGGAGATAAAAAAAAACCCATATATGGGGAGGAGCCTCGCGGAAGTGAGACTAGGCTCCTGCTGAAATTTTAGTGACGCTTTTACAATCATTAAAAAAAGATGAACTCTCATAATTGTCACTGTTATGAACTCTTTTGTTCATTTTCGTCAGATTTACCTCTAACAGTGTCAAACTGTGGTTGTGAAAGGTCAAAAATATCCTCAATTATGAATATGGAATTAATTTTTAAAGCATCATTACAATCTCAAATGAAAAAAAACTTAAAACTAAAAAGTTATAGGTCTTGTCGAGATATTTGATTCTGTAAAAACATATGATTTTTCTAAGATAAATTAATCATATCTTTTTTACGAAAAGTAAATGAAAATATTTTTATACAAAATTGTAGATATTGTCGAGAGTTTTTAGTTCTGGTTAAGATGGTTAAAAAACATATTTAAATTTGAGGGTGTTTTGAACCAAATCTGACGGAAATGGCACGGAGGACAAAAGAGTTCAAAGAACTTATTTTTTAATGGCTTATGTGTAATTGTTAACTTTTTTAATAACATACAGATAAAAGCCTCAATTTGAATGCCTTGATTCCTGAGCTTCCTTGGGTAGAGTAGAGCCTATTCCATCAGTTGGATGTATGCGAAAGAGTAGGAATAAGTAGATCGGTACCAAACCCTAAAAATCACCTTGAGGACAAATGAATTTAAGCAAACCACATAAACACAAGTGACACAAGATTTATCACATGGTTCAGCTCGTCACTAATGCTTGCCTATGTCCATATTGTTAAGGTAGCCACACAAGGATTGACTTACTACCAAGGTTTGTGGTTTCCCTTGTTCTCAAATCAAGAGTGTGAACTCTTGAAGTGAGGAGTGATTTCTTAGTTGCAAGACAAGATTACAAAGCTCCTGGGGCTGCCACACAAGTTGGCAAGCTCCATGGACGACACTCTAACTGGCTAGGAGCAAGCTCCAAAAGTAACAAATGCAATCCACAGGCTTGAACATAAACCAAATGCTTTAGGTGTTGAAGAACAGTTGGGATTGCTCTCTAATACAGTTTGGAGGCTCAATTTCTCAAAGAACCGGAGAGGAATTGAAGGGAGAAGGCTGAGGAGCTCCAATGGAGTGAAAGGGAGAGAGAAGAGCTTCTCTGGTCGAGTTCTGGTGCAAATGATCGTGGGTAACCGTGGGGGAGGAAGAGGGCGAAGGAAATACCCCTTTCAGCCAATGGTCATAATTTAAGTTACGACACTGCTGCGGCAGTGCTGCTCTAAAGAGCGGTAGTGTTGCTCTGCCAAAAAATGTTTCGAATGCAAAACTGTTTCATAGGGAATCTGACAAGGTATGAGAGGATGTTTGGTGGAATTTGAGCACTTGATTGCTCATTTAAGCTTGCGCATTGCATCCCCTTTGTAATATGGTTTTTTAAACACAAGATCAAAACATAAAGTAATTTAGATGTCTTTGAGCCGGTTGCTACTTTCCATTGTAATTGGGGATTCCACCAGTGCATGTATTTTCCTCTTTCTCATTATCTCTTTACAAATGTTTGCAATCATCCTTGTCTCATCTCTTTGAGAAAACACACCTTAGAGCTTATTACTTGAATCTTTTTAATACATGTGAGTTCAGTCCATGACTTTAAGTCACTTCTACTACTAATAATTTGATCCTTAACACATATGACTCCTCATAGCTCGATTAGTACCTCGACTCAATGCAAGTACTCTTTTCTTCACCTTATCCATAGTATCTCGGTCTCCTTCTTCACCTTCACTTAGTACCTCGAAACCCTTTCTTTGCTATCTTCACCCTATCAAGCCATACTCAAGTCACATCATATTAAACATCAATTGAAAACCATTTCTTCAATATTGTGATCCTTTCTTGAATATCTTGTAGATATGAATGTTGAGATCAATCAAGCTTTGATATATGAGACTCCGTACATCAATATGGACAAGCCAATTCACGGTTCCTTAAATCCTCTTCATTTTGGCTTGACATCTTTAATACTTCGATATCTATCTTCTCACTTCTAGCTTGATCAAAACAATGCAAAGTGATTTTCCAAATCTTTATCCATACATGCAAACCAATGTACGGGACTATCTTATATCCAATATAAGTTGTGTCCTTTGTCATTTGAGCTTTGCTTGGTATTTCCTCACTTATGCATTCTTGATTCATTCTTCAACCTCGATAAAGGCTAGTTCACTATCAAACTCTTCTTGTTCATGGAAAGCAACACATTATTGAGACCACTCCAAAATCATCAACTCATATCTCATTTGTCATTTGCCAAATATGCTTGCTTTCTCATGATGCTATGATATCCCACAACATAGAAGCTATTTCATGAATTCCATTTTCATTGTTGTCCTTTTGCTTGAACTAGAATGTTTCCATAATATTTGAATACAACAATACACATTTTTTACCTTTATTTCAACACTATGTGGAATACCATCAAGTTTGTTTTTCTTGTTGAACCTTTGATACACTTAGCAAACTCGTTAAACCTTTAATTGAGTTGTCATTCAATTCACCAAAACTCACTAAGGGCTAGATGCACTTACAACACTCAAGTTCAATGTATTTTAGTTTCAACAACATTACGCCGAGATACTTAATTTAGATCGTTGAGTCTATTTTAATAAATAAACTTACTTGGAGATATAAATGTTGCTACTATTTTTCTAAAAATCTAATCGAATAAGAAAGTGGCACAAATACCATAGTGACATTTTTTTTGGAAGGAGAGGGTATATGCTTTTTTTTAAAGGAGAGGGTGTATGCTATTGATCCAATAAAAAATTGAATTAACTTCTTTAATGTCCCTTTCATGGTTTGAACCAATGCAATTTCATGTGAAATTAGTTTTAGTGCATTGCATGGCTGTTAGGCTATCTAAAGCTATGGTCATGATTAGGCTTTACTGACTGGAACTGCCAACATGGACCGCCACATCAGCATAAGGACCAAATTGAACCAAAATTGAAAGTTGAGAGAATAGTTTGGCTATTTTGAGAGTTGAAGGACTAAACTGAACCTGAGACCAAAGATAGGGGGTCAATTTGGCTATTTCGCCTTTTATAAATAACTATATTAGTATCTATGGATTTCTCATCATGAAAAAATCATCGATTTTAAGGGGATTTAATCTTCAAAAGGGCCTTAGCGAGATATATGTGATGCGCTCGTGCCAGAGCATTCATGCGCACGAGTGCTTGCAATTTGCTGACGCACGTCGTCGCACATGTCTGAAACAAGTAAGCGCGCATATACCTGGCTCATCCATTCTAGCATCTGTCACAGTCTCGATTAACATTAAACTAAGAGAGATCGTGTAGCATGTTTAAGAAAGCTTCTGGTAGGGATCTCACACGCAACTCTAGTCGAGAAAGTAAACGGAATTGAATGGGGATTTGGCGTAGCAGTTGACATTAGGTTTATTGCTAATGACGCTCATTTCTGTGCACACGCATCAGTCGTACTAGCTGCATTCAAAGTGTATGGACTAAACATATGTACAAGATTTTAATTGCGCGCTGCATGGACATTGAGTCTACCATCTTAAGATAAATGCTCTGTCTGTGCGCTCATTCTTCGAGTATTCGAGAACAACCTCTTTGAACCAACCAAGACTAAATTAAAGCTCGTGCGCGCGCGCGGACTTCATCCGCGTCCGTGAAATGCTATTAATTTAGACCTTAATCTCATGGATGTAGAGATATTATTATGTACATATATGAGCCTAGCGTTTTGAGTTGTCCATTCATTATTTACTTCTCCATTTCAAATTATAAGACGTTTTGATTTCTAGTTGGTTTGGAAAACAAACTGAAACAACCCCGATTTCCACGAAGGGAAATCCGCAGATTCACAGTGTAATAAAACAGATTGCGTAATCAATCCACAATATTACCCAGATTTCAGTCGAATATCATTACCAAACTTAGAGTACAAGAGGGCAATAGAAGAGTTTACATTAATTATTACATCGTCACACTGGCGGAAATCACACTGAAATCAATCAAAGTAGCAATGCAGACGAAGCGCCGGGATCCTCTCCAAGCCTGAGGCTAAGCACGAGACACCTAATCCTCGAAGTCATCAGCACCAACTTCTGGGTTTGAGTCGTTACCTGTTTAAAATGTCTATCAGTACAAATTGTACTGGTGCCACATTTCCACCAATGTCATATTTGTGGTATTGGATGCATTTCAAGGTATAGAAGAAGACCTATCTTTGACGGTGGGCTTCCTATTCAAGATTCATTAATTAACTTGTAAAATAAGTCATCGTATAGTTGTTCAAATCCATAGTCCATCCATCCATTCCAATCCATTCCAATCCATTCCATACCATACCATTCCCATCCCACACGTCTCACCACACCTCACACTCATTCGACAGACCCAACTCCCGTTCGAGCCTGTCTCAGCGGCACACTACTCCTTCAGAGCACACTGCCGGATCATATATTAACCAGAGGGAGAAGAGAAGATACCACTCTCTATCGGCGAAACAGGTCACAGAAACAGGTCCATAACCGACGAATCGGCTATGTATCGATCGATCAAACAGTACGACACTCTGCAGTATGTTATACAATACCACGGGTTTTGCCATCATCGACATCCGGAGTCGTCTAGGCTGGACGCCGGCCGCTTGTTAGCCTAGGTCGATGCCCCCCTACCACTCAGCCCCCCCTACCACTCAGCCCTGAGCCAACTCCACGTACCGCACGGGGACACTGATACCGTGAAGCCTGGTAACCGGGCCCCAGGGGTTACCAGCTGTCTCGAGAGGGTGTGGGACGCACTCCTGTACCTCTCTACACTAATCCGCTTACTTCCAAGTAGTAGTGGCACTGCCCTACCAAGTAGTCCGGCCGTCTCCCCCCCATAGAGAGCAAGTGGCATGCAAGGTTTCCATGATTCGAGAAGCCAAGAAGTTTCTAATTGGCCAAGCAAGACATCTTTGTCAATCCCCGTGCCGTCACAACATTCCACTGTTCCGAGGTCAACCTCGGAACCTCCTTTCCGATCCAATACCCACCACAGGTACACAACTAGGATTGCTCAGGTAGCTCTCCCGGCAAGACTTGCCCAAGGCTCGTCGTCATTCTTGCTTGGACGACAAAACCCTCACCACACACACACACCCAAGACACACACATCACTCTCCCTTCTTTCCGGCACCACGTGCCTCATCATCATCATCATCATCATCATCATCCCATCAATATGTGAGAGTAGTAGTAGTAATAATCGTATTATATATATAGAGCAAGCAAGTGTGCATTTATCCTTTTGCGGGGTAGCAGGGTAAAGGTTTCGTCAAGGTAAAGGCTTGAGCAAATAAACTACCATGCAACCTATGCATTGCTTAATCATTCATTATTAGAAATGTAACATGTGAGCATGCGTAATAGGTTCTACGAGGGGGGTGGGGTGTGACACCTCCATTGTCGTCACCGAGATCGTCGTCGTACTCGTAGTTACTCTCCTCAGTCACGTTCTCTGAAATAAATACGCAAAATAGTCACGTTAGCGACATCTATATAACACACAAAGAATTATTAGAAAAATGAGAAGATCCAAATGCACACAAACATAGATCCATTGTGTAGAGCTCATTTTTCTGAGAATTTCCGAAATTTCTGGACTTCGTATGCATTTACTATGAATTTCCGAAGTTTAAATCAATTCCGAAATTGGATAAATCGAATTTAAAATTCACAGTGACACGTGTCATGCTCTGGTTGGCTAGCAGACGTCGGCATGATGTCAGCGTGACGTCACGTTGACATAGTCAAACATTGTGGGTTTTTTGGGCCGCAACGGGGCCGGATATGGGTGGGCCGAGCCCGCCACGTGTTAGCTTGTGGCAGCGCCACATGGTCAGCTTGGGCCTCCACTGGGCTCGGTCCATGCTGGTCGGTCTACCGTGCACCAAAGGTGGTGGTCCACTGGACTCCAGTCACAGTTCGTGGTGCACCAAGTGCACCCACACCTTCCCTTTCTCATGTTCACGTGAGCCGGGTTCACCAAGGCGTGTCGGGGAGCGGTCACACAGTGGCTCGGCTGGCGCACGCCTGACGCCAACAGGGGCCCACAAGTCAGCAACACATCATCTTCTTTCCCCTTTCTCCTCTCTGCTCGACGGCCGGCGACGGCTTCCCGCCGGCGAGGAATTCCAGTCCTCCATCGGTGGTCTACGGGCTCAAATGATGGGTCATCTGCACTCGCACGCACATGGCAAACGCGATGGCATGCTTGGATTCGCACAATGAGGCTTCAAGGGAAACCGACTCGGGGTCAGGGCAGACAGGGCTCGTCGGAGCTCGGCAATCCCGACATAGGGTGATCCTAGTTGCGAATTGGTGTCCCGGTTCTGGTAGATGTGATCTCTGGACAAGATGCAGCTGCTCGCAAAGCTCCCAGGGGTCTCTGGCGACGGGGAGCAGGCTCGGTGGTTCATCGGCGCCGCTGTTCCGCGCGTTGGGGTGCTTTGGCTCGCGATCAAGTCTGTGCTCGGGCATAAGAGCGTTCGGTCGGGCACAACGTGCCACTCAGGTAAGCCAGAGGGCCTCCCGAGCGTTCTGGCCACGGCGACGGGCTCGACGGCCATGGACGCGCCGCCGATCCGCGTGGTCAGTAAGTTACAGGACACCTAAGTCTTTACCAACAGGACAAAGGTCTCTGGGGGCACAGAGTTGCTCTATGGTCCCTTGATTTGGCTCGTCAGGTCTCTGCTCGTCGGGAACGAAGCTTGCCGCGACGACGTGGCGACGCGCACGGCCATGGCGACCGTGAGATCACCGAGCACAAACACGACCGCGGTTCACGTGGTCAGGTTGGTACGGGGCGTCTCGGTCACAACCGGTAAGGCCAATGGTTCAGGGCGGTCACGATGGTGCTGCTAGGCCAGTCAATTTGGCTCGGGGTGGTCTCCAGCGTCGTGAACGCACATCGCCGCGAGAACACGACGATGCCGCTCGCCATGGCATACAGCGTGTGCGCCTCTGCGCCTAGGGTCACCGGGGTCACGGAATGGTCTTGTCGGGTCCGTTCCAGGGTTCTCATGCGTGTGTGTGTCCGGGGCTATACCGGTGACGGGCTCACTCCTTCCCAGGTTGGTAACGTGGCCAACATCTCCGGCGAGGTCTCCATGACCGAGAGCTCGGCATGGTGTATAGATATGGGTACCGTGCGATCGGGGAAGGAGGCTAGCGACGCAGTGTAGAGACGGTGCAGTGTCGCGCCGGATGCCGTGTAGTGAAGCTCCACCTCCGCAGCTGCGCCGTGGTTCTCCGGCGAGCTTCCGCTCCGGTGGCGTCTCCTTCTGTCCGTTCTTCGACTTCTTCTCTGCTCCTCCTTCTCCTCTGAGCGGTTTGCGTGTGTGGTGGTTGTGCCGCAGGCGGCGGCGGCTCTAGAGGAAGCCCTAGAGGTCGCTGGGGAGGGGGTTCTTATAGTGCCTCGCCATGGGGGCAAGCCGAGCTTGGGAGCGCGTGATCCGAGGGTGCCCGCTCCTTGGCGTCCGATCCAAGGGCTCTGCGATGCTTCTTGTTCGCCAAGAAGAGGTAGGGGACAAGCAGGGGACAGGGGTCACGCGAATCGCGTGTGGTGTCAGAGGCCGTTGTGCCCTGTCGGATGCCAGCTATGCCCGCTGTCGAGCGCGCTCGCGCGTGAGGGGTGCCGGCGTGGGGAAGAAGGGGTACAGAAGGAAGGGATGACATGGTGTGCCCACTGGTCAGTGTAAAGGTGCGGCCGGGTGAGTGGTCAGCTGATCGTGGGTGCGGGGCCACCAGTCAGCGAGTCCTGGGTGAGGGTGTTGCGTGCGCGTGAGCGTGTGGTCCTGGTGCGGGACCCACCCGTCAGTGGTAGCGGAGGCAGCTCCCGCGCGGTGTGCGCGTGGCTGGGCCGGCCCAAGTGGGAGTCTGCACGCGGGGAGGGTTTCCCGGCAGGCCGAGCTGGGCTGGGTTCCTTACCAGGACGAATTGGCCTGTTTGCTTTGGCTTTTTCGTTTTCTCTTTTCTTATTTCTTTTACATATTGATTCATGTATATATGTGTATATATATTTGTATGATTTTATGTGTATAAAATACGTGTACAGGTTTACAAGCTGATGCATACTTGAGTATATGTGTATATATGTATACAAGCATCTGACTTTATATATATATATATATATATATATATATATATATATATATATATAAATACATGTTTAATCATTTAAAGTGTGTTTTATTTAGTTCACTTTACTTGTGTTAGCATAACATTGCAAAAGCACTAAGAACCAAATCAAGCATGGTTAAAAGATATAAAGACAGGGTAATTACATTAGTGCAAGTTAATTAAGAAGTCTAGGGTTAGGTGCTAATCAAGTAAGACAATCATCAAACACTTGTATAGTTTAAAGGAAAAAATTTGTAGTTGTGATTTTTCAAGTGTGTAATTTTTCGGGATGTTACACAAACTATATAAATAAAGAGTACATGTGAATAAATAAGTTAGTACATAAGATTTGGAACAAGACTAACAGTAGTTGATTGTCAAGTAGATTAGGAAGCAAACCCAAAATAGAGTGTCCATAAGAAATGCAACAATTAGATAAATACCTTAACCTTAAACAAACGACATTCTAATTTCTTCTTGGATTGAACTATGTAAATCCCCCTAAATTAAAGTATAATTTATCAAAGGGAAGTAGTACTATGTTTTCACATGGATTGGGCACTAGAATATCTAAATGAAGTGTATAGAAAAATATAATCTGTAAGAACTGGAATTGTTCAATATGTAGATGACACCCTTCTTATTCTACCAGGTGATGCAAGAGTCCTCTTTAATATAAAGGGACTCCTTAGGTCTTTTTCATATTCCACAGGGTTACATGTCAATTTTTGCAAAATCTTTCTTGGTGCCTATCAACATGAATAGCAGTAGAGCTACTCATCTAGCTAATACGTTTGGATGCAAAGTTGGAAATATGCCTTTAACATACTTGGGATTGCCCCTTGGAACCACAAAACCTACTCTCATTGAGTTCACTCCACTGCTTACAAAAATTGAGAGAAGACTATCAGGTATCAGTAAGTTCCTATCTTATGATGGAAGGCTCATCTTGGTCAACTCAGTGTTCTCAGCCCTCCCAACCTTCTACATGTATAGCTTAATAATCCCCCCTCAAGTCATAAAGCAAATTGACATCTTTAGGAAACATTGCCTTTGGAGTAAAGGAGACATCAACAAAAGAGGAAGTTGTTTGGCTGCATGGGATGTTCCTTGCAAACCAAAAGATCAAGGAGGCCTAGGCATTATAGACCTTCAAATTCAGAATGAAGCTTTGCTGATGAAATTTCTAGACAATTTTTTAATAAATCTAATGTACCTTGGGTCAATCTAACCTAGTTTTCTTTTTACTCCAACAATTAAACCCTACCCCAAGCTAAAAGTCCAATTGGGTCATTCTGGTGGAAGGATGTTGACGGTCGTTAGCGTCAACTTTTAATACAATTATAAACATAATAAATGGACCAATCACATATAAAATATAGAAATATAAGGCTTTATCTAACAATTTCCACAAGTTTTGTATTCTATTATTTTCCAGGGACTATTCCAGAAAAGAGTAATAAAGGGAATCAAATCAGAATAAAAATCGAAGAAATCTTGCGGAGATATAGTTACCATTCAACTCACGGAGGATCCCGAAGACACCGGAGCAAAGCGGAGCCCGAGCCGCCGCCAGGTGGGGCCGGTCGAACCCACCCCATGCCAGCCAGCATGGACCTGGGCCCACTGGCCGCCGTCTTCTGGAAGCTTCCTCCACCGCCTTTGAGGAGTCATCTTAGCCCTACACTAAGTTGGTTTGATCCAACGGCTGTCGTGCATCCCTCCGGGCTATAAATAGAGGCTTGTACCCCCTGGAGCCAAGCCAGATCAGAAGCTCAAGAGCATGAAGCCATAACTCCTATTTAGTAGATCTAGGCTAGTGTCACACCCGGTTTTGAGAACAAAACTAGATATACACCATATGTGAGCTCAGGAAGTCAAATCTCACATATAGCCACAAATTAAGGTGATATCAAAAGACAATACTTAAATATATAACATATAAGGTCAAAGGATAACCTTAGCACAGCAAAAGCGGAAAGACGACTCCGAACTTCGGGTTAAGACTCCACTTCCACAGGGACCAACTGACTGGTTGACCACAAGCCTATCTCTTCCAACTCTTGCATTCTGGTACCCATCCGGGATTTTTATCCAAGTATTGAAAATAAAGCAAGCGTAAGTACATGTCGTACTCAACAAGATAACATGGGGTTCATGAGGCTCAAAAAGGATTGACACGAGTTTAACTGCATCAGCTTTTAAGTGAATCATAGTTTTAGCAGTTGAGTAGCATCAAGTTCAACATAAGCCCAAATAACCACATGATCAAGTGAACAAGATATAATGCTTATATGAACAAGTCACAACAATCAATAACAAATAATAACTAATGAGCCATGACATAAGGACATCACACAGTAAGGAGCCCAAGCCACTCGTAACCGTGAGCATGGCTATCATGATAGTTTTTAACTCTGCGCAGAGGTGTACATCTTTACCCACAAGTCGTGAATTGCCCTTTCGCCCGAGGAGATCAGCCTCTTAACCCTCTACCAAGGAAGGTCGGCAGGGTTCACTACGAGACCGTTCACAGATTCCACTAATAGGTAACAACCCGCTACAAGTTCCCTTTAACGAGATCGTAAGAACTCCCCTCCCAAAAGTCACCGCAGCGCACCTTCTGGCAGACCAAGTCCCCACTTTCTCAGAGCCCTTCTTGCGCCCTCTCAGGTAAGTTGCCACAAACTAGCAAAAGTCTAATACTGAGTCAAGCCAGAGCCCATTAGCTTATGGTAGTATGGTTTTCTCGGGGTAATCTCTTACAAAAATATCCCTATGAGTGAGAACACAGGTGTGAGTTCCTGATGTTCCACCTATAGTCCACGTTGCTAAAAAAGTCATCTTTTATCGTCATTGCATATATCATTAGTCAAGTTACAAGATCATGGTTATTATTTATGAGCACTAGCATAAGCTACCCACATGCAAACCCTCCAAGGTGACAAGGCACAGGATATCAAATCTAGGTAATCCTTATGGGAATCAAGGTAGACGCATGCATATGATAAATGGTGATTAAAGTGAATAGGAAAACAAGGAAGATCCCATGCTATACTTGCCTTAAGTGCTTAGATCCTTTCTTCAACTGATTCTCAAACTTCTGATGGCTTCTTCTTGATCTCCACGTAACACTCACCGACTGGACAAGATAGTAAACACCACACAAGCAGCTGAACAAACATGCATAACATACAATAGATCTATTTAGAACAATACACCAATCAATGAAAAGAGCTTTAAAAGGAAACTACGTCTTTCTACGATCACACAGACGCGAGAAACACGCTAATCGATCTATAGCGGAAAAGAAACGACTACCGAAAGATTAGCTTTTTAAAAATAAACTAGGCTTCATTTATTTTATCTATATAAAAAGCATGTATTGGATATTTCAGAGAAATACCCAAACTGAATTAATTCACATTATATTTTCTTGGAAAACAAGATTAAACTAGGTATATATTATTTTATGAAAAGCCGAGGTGGAAACCCTAATTTGTTTTAATTGGAAAACCATTGCTTATAGATTAATCAATTATCACTTTATTTCAGAGAATAAAACATATTTAATGTTGCTACTAACAGGTAGATCTTATCGTTACGAAACCAACACAACTCGAAAGGGACAAAACGGATCTAGAACGAGAGAGTTATAAATTAAACAAGATTTTCTATATAAGATTAATTCATTAAAAAGGATTAATCTAAACTTTATTTTCAAAAGCATGTAACATAGATGAAAACTATACCATTAGATAGATCTTGAAATTACGGAGCTAACGCAACTTGTTTGGGTCAAAACGGATTTAAAACGAAGATTTTATAAGGTTTTCAAATTCGGTGGCAAATCTGTAAATAGGTATTTTTCATTTATTTTCGAAATAAAACAATTTCGGTGGAAACTACGCCATCCCGAGGGGAAAGCGTAAAGAGGAAGTACGCCTCTGGATTGCGGGTTGCCACTTGAATCTTGCTAGGGGCTCTTTAGCAAAGTGGCAAAACGAAGGGGTATGGTGGCTTCTGGATCGTTGGATCCTCATTCGACGATCAGAAATAGATCAAGGGAGGGAGAGAAAGAGAGGAGGCGTCGGCCAGGAACAGAGACAGGCACAATGGCTCGCCATTGATGCCGGTGTGGAGGTCGGCGGCGCAAGGCGTTAGGGGCTCTCGGACCACCAAACAACGAACCGAGAGGTTCGGGAGGGAGAGGGTATCTGCGCGAGCTCACCTATGGCGTTCGCGCGGACTGAGGAACTCCAGGGACGGCTAGTGACGTTGCGAAGCGGCTACGGCTCCACTACAAACGACGATAGGCCAGTGAGGGCAAGGAGGGGAGAAATTGAGCACACGGAAGGGTTCGCGGGGTCTTATACCTTGTTTCGAAGGATGGAGAATAGCCAAAGGGTGACTGAGGAGCTCGTGCTCGTGTCAATGGTGGCGGCGGCGGTGCGAGCTCTGGAGACGGCGCGACACAGCTAGGGCAAGGCGATGACGGCGCTAGGGTTGCGGGAGGCAGTGCGGAGCGGCCTGCTTGCTATTTATAGCAGCCGAGAGGGGAGGAAACCGGCGCGCATGCCAAGGAGGCTCTCGGGGCGGAGCCGGACTCTGCTTCGACAGAGTCCCGATTGGGTACGGCTTGAGGAGGACGAGGGCGCTGACCTGTGGGTCCGGGGTGGCAATCAGAGAGAGGAAGGGAGGAGCTCCTGCTCGGGCTGCCGTGCGTTGGGCCAAGGGAAGGAGTGGAGGGGGATGTGAGCGCGTGGGCCGGGATGGGGAAGCCCATGCGGAGAGAGGGGGAAGGAAGGGGAAGTCTGGGCCAAGGCCGGTGTACTGGGCCGGGTGTCGGAGAAGTGGGGGCGTTGGGCCAAGCCCATGCGGGTGAAGAGAGAAGTAGGCCCACTGGACCAGAAAGGTGAAGTGAGAGGGAGAGAAAGAACTCCTTTTCTTTTTCTGAAATAATTTTGCAAAACATTTTCCCAAACATTTTAAACTCCTTTTTGCTTTTGGTCAAAACCAATCAATACAATAAATACAATGCAATGGCATGAATGCACAAAAAAATGTTTCTAACCCTAGGATAAATTTTAATATTCCAAAAGGTTTTTATTTTGCTATATTTTCATGAGCACAAAATTCGAATTAAAACAAATTCAATCTATTTTCAAAATTCAAAATTTTCGGGTGTTACAGCCAGCAATCAAGAGAGATTAATTCCATGTAGAGCTAGCTCTATTTAGAGATTAGAGATATAGAGTTAGAGAGTAGAGTTCTAGAGGAGTTCCGGTCTGTCGGTGCTTCTTCATCGCTGTATTCTTTGGGATCCAATCCTCTCGTCCAGGATTTGTATTCTGAGATACCCTGATATTCGACTTCTGGTTCAAGTAAGCAATATTATCCTTATTGTTCTTTATTGTTTGCAACTCTTCCTGAGTGCTTTGATCTTGATAGCTTCTTGATTAAAGTAGTAATTCGTAGTGTAGGCATGGTGCCTAGGCTAGGGTTTACTTGTGATTGTCCCATGATTTTCTGGATAATGGTAGCTCGCGTAGGTGTTTATAGCTACGTTGATTCCTCTGTAGTCCGTTTCCCGTAATAGGTTTGACAGGCATATATGTGCTTGGTAGGAGAGAACTCTATTTTCTGCTCTTATTTAAGTCATCGCCCTTAAATATCATAAAAGGTAAAGCTTACCCACTGACCAGAACTAGATAGTCCTTGATTCTTTCTCCTCTTATCAATAGTTGTCTATACTTGTTTGTGAAACAGGTTAAGTTAATATAGACTTAGTCTTCCTCACAACACCGTTCCTTTGGGTTTGATATTTAAAACTGGGTTATCTCAGTGAAGTGCTACATCAGTGTTTATCTGTGCGCTTGCGGATAATTAACTTACTTGTGTGCATCTAAGAAATACCAACAAGCATTTTTAGCGCCGTTGCCAGGGAATGGTTGTTTCTTCTTTGAGATTGACTTTAAGTTTAGCTTAATCTTGTATTATACTTTTATCTTTGTTTTATTTATTTTACCATATTGTTTTTACATTTTTATAATGGAATTTGACCTCAACTTTTATATCAATTTGGAGCACCATCGGGTTTAAGTTTGCAGCCAGTAGAATCATCTAAACCTATCATTTCATCTGGCTATGAACTACGCCCGGGGTTAATTCACTTAGTTCAGGAAAACACTTTTTTTTTGCAATTCTATCGAAAACCCCTATTCCCATTTAAATAATTTTGAAGAGACATGTTCATGTCTTCACATTAAAGGCATGAGTAATGAAACGTTAAGGTGGAAGCTTTTTCCGTTCTCACTAACGGGAAAAGCCAAACATTGGTATAAGCGTCATGTTGAGAGTAGTCAAGGAGATTGGGAAACGTTATGTTCTAGCTTGTCTTAAGCTTTTCCCTATCGATAAAGTCGCTAAACTTCGTTTGGAAATAATAGGCTTTAAACAATTAGATAATGAATTGCTAGGTAAGGCTTGGGAGCGTTTTGACAATTTTGTGAATTCAGGACCTTGTCTTGCTTTGCCAGAACCTATGCTTTTACAACATTTCTTTTTATGCCTTAATGGAAAAACTAGAGAATACCTTAATTTGGCCACAGTAGGAGCTTTTATGCATATTATTGCTACACATGCTAAAACAATTCTTATGAATATCTTGAATGATCTTCCTGATGAAAAAGAAGAGTTGATAGAAGTAGAAACTCAGCTAGCTAAATCTAATCCTTTATGTGAATCTTTTAAATCTTTAGCTAGTGTAGAACGTGAACTATTTGAAAAAGAAAAGGAGATAGCTCCACTTCCTAATTTTATGCTTGATTTCGAGGATGAACTTTTTTTGATGATTATGGAAATACCTCAAACTATCAAGTAATTATGAAACCTCAAGGATATAATTCTAAAGATTTGAATCATGTTCATCCTGATGAGGTAAAGTTCTTTAAAGAGACAACAATAGAATTAATCTTTGTTTTGAGTGATGAGTGGTTAGAAGAATCAGAACTTTCATATGATCCTATTCATTTAGATTCTCCCTGTGTCACTCTTAAATGTCAAATTGATAAATATCCTTTTGATGCTCTTTATAATCCTGTTGTAAGTATTAATATCATGTCTGCTATGTTTACAAAAAGAATTTTGAAAGACATGCCATTAATCCTACAACTAAAATGTTGAAGAGTCTTTCAGGCCACATTATCCCTAGTTCAGGAGTAATATGTGCCTTTCCTATTTATGTCAATGGAGTCCAAGTCTTGTTAAATTTCTACATTTTTTATGTTTGAGAGTTTGACGTGTTGATAGGTTTGCCAATAGGGAGACAAACAGGAAAACTAGATATAAGATTAGGAAAAAGTTTCAAACTCTCCGTACCTATAATTCATTCTTTAAAAAACAAGGAAGAGTATTTTCTTTTTCCAGATCCAATAGAGAAAATTAAAGCTATATATTTTGAAGAATTAAATGAACCATTCTTAGTTGATGATGCTCAGTTTTTCATTGAAGAAGAGGATGAGGACTGTCACACCCAGTTTTAAAGACAAAACGGGATGCAATAACCTTATGTGTGCCCAGAGATCAGTCACACATAAGCCGACAAATTATCAAAAATGTACCATCACAAGTGTTTATTACCTAGCGAATAAATATCTATTAATGCCTATTACATAACAGCGGAAATAAAAGATAACTCTCGCGAAGCTCCATAGCACAGGGACGTCAACTGGTTGACCCCAAACCTAGTAGTCCTCTGGATACTCATAACTCTGATAATCTGGTACCCATCCAGGATTTTTATCCAAATATGAAAAGAATAAACAAGCGTAAGTACTTTTGTACTCAACAAGAAAACATGGGGTTCATGAGGCTCAAAAAGTATGACACTGGTTAAACTGCATCAGCTTTTATGTTGTCACAATTTTAGCATACGGATAGCATCAATAAAATCAACAGCCCAATAACCATATGATCGAGTAAACATGAATAATGAATAGAAAACTAGTAAATGGTAGATTAAAGTCATTCTGTTCCATAAGAATTCCAGGCTGCTCGTATCCGTGAGCACGGCTAATATATCAGTTTTTAACACTCTGCAGAGGTTGTACACCTTACCCATGAGTCGTGTTACCCATATGCCCGGGTTTATAACTCCCAAAACACTGCCGAGGTGAGCGGCAGGGTACATTATGAAGCCTTTCAGAGGGGCTCGCTGACATACAACAAACACTACGGATCCACGGGCAAGGGGTATACGAGGACCCCGAGATGGTACACACACGCAGCGGTAGCCACTCCGTCTGTACCCGCAACCGCTCGGCAATGGCAACTTTTATGAACCATCACATGCGAGAAAGTAACCCCCTTACTTAACTAAAGCTAGAGCCATGTAGCTCTCATGGTTGTACTGTAAATCCCGGGTGATCGCTTATAGAGGTTCTAGAGCATCTCAAAAACTGTGCTCTAGATCACACTAATCCATGTTGCTAAAAAGCATATTTTACCATTGTTGCATAAGTCATTAGTCAAGGTTACATGATCATAGTTATTTTTCAAGAGCACTAGTTTGATCTACCCAATGCATAAATCCCAGGGTAACAAGGTATAAGGTACAAAGCTATGGTGAAACTAAATAGGATGTCAAGGAAACACATGCAATCATGAATTAATGATTTAAGTGATTAGGACAACAAGTATGATCCCATGAATACTTGCCTTGCTCAAAGGGCTCCTGCTGCTCCTGCTCAAAGAAAACTTCCTGGTCACCCACGTACTGCTCACCGTCTATACTCGATCACCACATCACATGCAATCATACCGAGACATCACATGCAAGCAAACAAAGGCTATAGATTAGAACAGTACACCAACCATAATAAAACAAGATTAAAAGTTTATAAAACTAATCTACGTCTCACTACGATCACATTGACGTTTGAAACACGAAAAGCGGAGCTATAACGAAGAAGATATGATCTAATCCAGTTTTATATTTTAAACAAGAGATTAAAAGAGATTAAACAATTAAATATATTTAACAGTTGTCTAACATGAACTATGAACTAACTAACACGTAGATTACGTCGATACGAATCTAACACAATTTGAATGGGTGAAAAAGGAATTAAAATGAGCATTTTATGAACAAAAGAAAATGAGTGGCAATTCTGTAAATAGGATTTTCTATTTAATTTTCAAATTAAAACAAAACCGAAAAGGAATACGTTTTCCAGAACTGAAAGCGTACACAGAGAAGACGCTTTAGGACCGCGGGTTTATACATTAAAAAGGTCAGGGTTTCTTTTGCAAAACTGCAGGCCGAAAGGGTATCGGCCTCTGTGATCCATCCGATCCACGATGGATGGCCGGGATTAGAACAGGGGAGGGGGCGGTGGCGCACGGCGGCCGGAGACAGAGGCGCGGTGGCGCCATGGCCGGAGATGGGCGGCGCAGAGCAATCCGCCGCCTCGGTGGACTATTTTTGACGCGGAAAGGACCGGAAGAGAGAGGGGGAGATGGCGAAGATAACTGCGGGGTCGGTTCTTCCGATTGCGCGCGAGGGTGAGATGCTCACGCGGAGAGGCGGCTCTGCATTGCCGGCGGGTGCGGATAGGGTCCAAGCGGACGGAACAGAGGGAATGGAGGAGGATGGCGGGTTCGGGGGACTCTGCTTACCATGATGCGAGGCTCGGGAAGCAATCAGGCGGTCCGGAGAAGCTTGGCAAGCGCAGAGCGACGGCGGCGGCTCTGAGCTCGGTGTGCGGTGGCGGCTGTGGCTCTGGGGCGCTCTGAGAGGGTGAGGTGAGAGCGGTGTGGTGCGGGATCGGGTTTTTATAGCTCGGATGTGTGCCGCAGGGAAGGAAGGAAGGGATTTGGGCGGCGATTTGCGCTCGGCAGAGGGAAAGCGCCGTCGCGTGGGGAAGGAAAGGGAGGGAGGAGGAAAGGGGAGGTGTTCGGCGCTTGGGTCAACTAGCCACGGGGCTGTGTCGGCGAAGGAAAGGGGAGATCCCCTGCTCCGAATTATGCTCGGTAGAAGGGATCCGTCGGCGTGGGAGAACAAGGAAGGAAGGAGGAGGAAAGGAAAGGGGAGGGCATGGAACTGACATGCGGGGGCCACCTGTCAGCACAGAGAGAGAGAGAGCGCGTCTGTGCGGGAGTGGGCCGGCGCTGCTTGGGCTGGGGCAGAGCCCATGCGGGGAGGAGAAGAGAGGGGGAGGGAACTGGGCCGGGGGGGGGGAAAGGAAGCCTGCAGGCCAGATTGGAGTAAGAGAGGGAGAGGAAAATGAAATTGTTTTTCCTTTTTCTTTTCAAGAATTTCAAACCATTTTCAAAACTCCAAATGAAATCAAGTTTGAATTTTGAAAGAGCCAAGCAATACAAAATTCTATGCACCAACATGAATGCAACAAAAAGTTTTCTACCATTATGATATCTTTTATTTTATGAAAACTTAATATATTTTCCCTAGGTTTTAATGTCCACCCAAAATGCACTAAAACATTTTTAATCTATTTTAAATAATGCACCATTTTAGTGTGTCACAAGGACCCTATTGATCATGAACCTCTCGATGAATTACTAGAGCCACCTAAGCCCTCTATTGAACTAAAACCTTTGCCTATTGGTCTTAAATATGTTTTTCTAAATAATGATCAAGATTCTCCAGTAATCATAATTAATAAACTCTCTCAATAAGAATCTTTGTGCATAATAACTATTTTAGAAAAGCATTGAGCTACTTTTGGATATTCACTCTAAGACCTTAAAGGCATTAGCCATGTTCTTTGCACCCATCGCACTCCAACTGATCTAGAAATTGCACCATCTATAGAGCCCCAACGTAGGCTTAATAATGCAATGAGACAGGTTGTTAAGAAAAAAGTCTTAAAGATGTTGCATGCTGGGATCATTTATCCTGTGCCGCACAGTAAGTGGCCAAGTGGGTAAGTCATGTTCAAGTTGTTCCTAAGAAAGGTGGTATGACCGTTGTTAGAAATGAAAGTAATGAATTAATTCCACAGAGAACTGTCACGGGTTGGCGTATGTGCATAGACTATAGAAAATTAAATAAAGCCACAAAGAAAGATCACTTTCGGCTACCCTTCATTGATGAAATGTTAGAACGTTTGGCTAACCACTCGCTCTTTTGTTTTCTTGATGGTTACTCTGGATGCCACCAAATTCCTATTTATCCTGATGATCAAAGCAAAACCACTTTTATATGTCCATATGGAACCTATGCTTATCGTAGAATGTCTTTTGGATTATGTAATGCTCCTGCTTCTTTTCAAAGATGCATGATGTCTATATTTTCTGATATGATTGAAGAAATCATGGAAGTTTTCATGGATGGTTTTTCTGTTTATGGAAAAACTTTTGATGATTGCCTTGAAAATTTAGATAAGGTTTTGCAAAGATGTGAAGAAAAGCACTTAGTCCTTAATTGGGAAAATGTCATTTTATGGTTAGAGAAGGAATAGTGCTAGGACATTTAGTGTCTGAAAGGGGTATAGAGGTAGACAAAGCTAAAACTGAAGTTATTGAACAACTACCTCCCCCTGTGAATATAAAAGGAATCTGAAGCTTTCTTGGTCATTGTGGTTTTTATCATCGTTTTATAAAAGATTTTTCTCATATTTCTAGACCGCTGACTAGTCTGTTAGCTAAGGATGCCCCTTTTTATTTTGATGACGGATGCTTGAAATCTTTTAATATCCTTAAAGAAGCTCTCATTTCTGCACCAATCATTCAACCCCCTGATTGGTCTTCACCTTTTAAAATTATGTGTGATGCTAGTGATTATGCTGTGGGGGCAGTCTTGGGACAAACTAAAGATAAAAATCATAATGCAATTGCCTATGCTAGCAAAATAATGATAGGAGCACAAATTAATTATGAAACTACTGAAAAAGAACTCATGGCTATTGTTTATGCTATAGATAAATTTAGATCTTACTTAATAGGAGCAAAGTAATTGTTTACACTGATCATGCTGCTGTAAAATATTTGCTCACTAAGAAAGATGCTAAACCACGCTTAATAAGATGGATTCTTCTGTCTAAGAATTTGATTTGGAAATAAAGGATAGAAAAGGTTTAGAAAATCCTGTTGCTGATCTCTTGTCTAGAATATATTTTGAGAATTCACATGAACTACCTATTAATGACTCACTAAGGGATGACATGTTATTCAAGGTAACAAAATCAGACCCTTGGTACGCGAATATTTTCAACTTTTTGGTTGTAGGCCATGTACCACCAGGAGAGAGCAAAAGAATGCTTAGATATGAAAGTCGTCTCCACATATGGGATCCACCGTACCTCTTCAGAGTCTACGCTAATGTCTTGCTTAGAAGATGTGTATCGGCGGAGGAAGGCATTCAGATCATTCAGAAGTGCCATTCAACACCATATGGAGGACATTATGGAGCATTCCACACTCATGCAAAAATTTGGTAGTGTGGATTCTTTGGCCAACCATGTATGAAGACACCAAAGATTTTTTCCGGAGATGTGGATCATGTCAAAGGCATGGGAACATCAATTCAAGAAATGCCATGCCACTTGTCAACATTCTCCAGGTAGAGCTCTTTGATGTCTGGGGAATTGATTACATGGGGCCATTTGTGAAGTCGAAGAATTGCGAGTACATCTTAGTGGCAGTAGACTATGTTTCCAAGTGGGTAGAAGCCATGCCATGCAAGTCATCTGATTCAAGACATTCTAGAAGGATGTTTGAAAAGATAATATTTCAAAGATTTGAAACTCCAAGGATGGTAATAAGTGATGGAGGAACACATTTCACGGACAAGAAGTTTCACTTATACCTAACCATTCATGGAATCCGTCACAATGTTGCTACTCCATACCTTCCTCAGACAAGTAGCCAAGCAAAAACGTCAAATAAGCAGATCAAGAATATTCTACAGAAGATAGTAAATGAAATGAGGACAGTATGGAAAGATTGGTTACCCGAAGCACTTTGGGCTTACCGAACTGCATACAAGACACCCTTAGGCATGTCATCGTATCACTTGGTGTACGGGAAAACCTGCCATTTACCATTAGAATTAGAGCACAAGGCTCATTGGGCTATCAAACGTTGGAATATGGATTTTGAAGCTACTGGAGAGAAAAGGAAAATGCAATTATTAGAGTTAGAAGAATGGAGAGAAATAGCTTATCACAATTCGAAGATCTATAAAGAGAGAACCAAATGATGGCACGATAAGAGAATCAAGAAGGAGTTTGCACCCAGAGACAAGGTATTACTTTTTAATTCCAGGGTCAAATTATTCGGATTCGGAAAGCCATGAAGCAAGTGGGAAGGACCATTCACAGTGGTAAATCCATCATCACATGGAGCAGTGACTCTACAATCACATGAAGGTACGTTATTCAAGGTAAATGGTCACCATCTCAAACTTTTTCTAGAACCTTCTAGACCACCTGAGGTAGTAGATGAGGTTTACTTTAGTATTTTACCTTAATATGCAACTACCATTCTTCGTATCGAACTAAAATTGGAAACTTTATCTATCGAGACCTTCGCGGACCGTAGAACCACACCACGGAAGGGGACCTGGAGAGGGTGACAGGTGGGGCCAGCCAGCCCTATAGGGTGCCGGGCAGCCACCCATCTCCGCCTCTTAGATAATTCTGAATCCTTGTGATCTTCCCTTTCCTTTCTCTACCTGATCCTGACGGTTCAAACGTAAGTTCTCCTTTAGTTCGTACGAATGCCTATCTAGGTGGATCTTGAACCTGCCGTAGAAACCCACTATAAATATGTACCCATACCTCCTTCATTCTCATCCCATCAAAGCCTCTTCGTCTCTCCAGTTAACCTCTCTCTAGTAGATAGCTCCCATGGTTGGCAAGGAGATGGACATCCGCGGTGTCAACCATGGCAAGGAAGAAGACTCTCTAGCCCTCGTTCTTGCTCAACCCAAGCCTCTCGCCACCGTTCCATCCAAGCACCTAGCCGAAGTACCTCAACATCGGCACCATGAGCAAGCTTACCATGTCCAAGAGCTACCCACTCTTCCTTCACCTCTAGCAAGACTGTTGCTAGGAGACTCATCACGAGGACCACAAATCGCTATCCCCATTGGAGAACGAGAACCTTAAATCTGTCAAGTATAACAAGTTTGGGGACATTACTTGTGCAAAGTATGTGTTAACCCGTCCATCTTTTGAAGGAATTCGTGCATCCTCAAGCCAAGTCCGCTACACTAAGCCCATGCTAGAACCTAAGAGATCCGCTCCCACGCTTAATAATGTACCTAAGCGCCCCAGAACCACCATTGCTACAAGGAGAGGATCAACTTGCTCTCCAATTCCATCAACTCTCTTCAGTCAGAGAGTAGGCTTAGAATTTCAACCATGACTACCTTGAGCAAGATCCTTGAAGTCAACGTAAGGGAGATTGCTGCCCTGAAGAGGAGCAATAATCACCTTAGAGCCATAGTCCTCCCGAACAACAACACTTAGTTATCCTTGTAATAGGGCATGCTTTAGTTAATGTCTTTCGTTTAAAAGTTAAAGTTAAGTTTATCGTCTTAGTTAAATTTTAGTTTTTAAATTCAGCTGTTTGGAGTGTTTGATTAATCATGAATAAAGTGCCCTATTTCGTTTAATGTCTTTAGTATCTACTCTACTCTCTATATTTTGGTATGTGTGTTCTGTCTCCACATGTTGTGTAGAAAAGAATATAGGAAACACAAGTGTGGGGGAGACACACCACGACCACGAAATAAAACTAGCTCGGGAAATTAATACAATTCGGGAAATAATCAAACAAAGATCGCGCTCGACAAAGCGGGACCCGACATCTCCCAACCCACTTCGTCCACGGCCAGGTTTGAGTTAAACACTTTACAACTATATATATATTTTATCTATCGCTTTGATCCGAATTGAAATTTATATGTTAAAATGTTTTGAATTGCTAAAAAGATAATTTAATTCATAGCTTAAGAATAAACTTACATAATACTTTTCCCGCAAGTCATGTTACAATTCATTTAAAATAAAAATATGATTACTTCAGATGATTTGAGAATAAGATATAGTAAGATGTGAGAACTTGATTCATGATATCTTGACTCTGGAGCATTTATTCTTTAAATTAAAAAACTTTTGAAAGATTGCAAGTTGAGTACTTTGCTATGCTCCTATGATCAGAATTAAATTTGAATAAAATAATAATTTTACTTTGTATGTTTGAATCATCCTTTTTAGAAGAGTTGTATAAGGCTTATACAAAAATATATGAAAATAATCCATGCCAAAAGATGCATGGGAGAAAATAGAGGGAATTAAAAATGGACAAAAGTCTAGAGCACCCTCAAGAGGAATTAAAAAAGGGCAAAAGTCCGATGTACCTCTGAAAAAAGTGAAAGCCCATACTTCTCAGAAGGAGAGGATGACAACAAATGAAGAATTAATGAAAGAAGAATTATAACTAAAGTATTATGATCTAAGGAAATAGCAGAGTATTCTCTTACAACTTTTTCAGGGTTTCTTTTCAAAAACATCACAAAACTCTCCTGAGACCTGATTGGAAGAAGAAGGTAATATATTCGAGCTATTCTGTTCTTCAATCACTTAAGAATCATGATATGCATTTCTTTTCAAATGAATTGGGAAAGTCTTATGGTAAAGTTTATCTTTAAGTTATGTTTTAAATTTATAATTCTTAACCAACCTTTTCTCGAGACGAGTAATAGCCTAAGTGTGGGGCAGCTTGTTGACGGTCGTCAACGTCAACTTTTAATACAATTATAAACATAATAAATGGATCAATCACATATAAAATATAGAAATATAGGGCTTTATCTAACAATTTCCATGAGTTTTAGTATTCTATTATTTTCCAGGGACTATTCCATAAAAGAGTAATAAAGAGAATCAAATCAGAATAAATATCGAAGAAATCCCGTGGAGATATAGTTACCATTCAACTCATGGAGGATCCCGAAGACACCGGAGTGAAGTGGAACCCGAGCCGCCGCCAAGTGGGGCTGGCCGGCCCCACCCCATGCCAGTCGACATGGCCCTGGGCCCACTGGCCGCCATCTTCTGGAAGCTTCCTCCACCGCCTTTGAGGAGTCGTCTCAGCCCTACACTAAGTCGGTTTGATCTAACGACTGTCATGCATCCCTCCGGGCTATAAATAGAGGCATGTACCCCATTGGAGCCAGCCCAGATCAGAAGCTCAAGAGCATGAAGCCATAACTCCTATCTAGTAGACCTAGGCCAACAATCAAGACATATTAGTTCCATGTAGAGCTAGCTCTATTTAGAGATTAGAGATATAGAGTTAGAGAGTAGAGTTCTAGAGGAGTTCCGTCCTGTCGGTGCTTCTTCATCGCTGTATTCTTTGGGATCCAATCCTCTCGCCCAGGATTTGTATTCTGAGATACCCTGATATTCGACTTCTGGTTCAAGTAAGCAATATTATCCTTATTGTTCTTTATTGTTTGCAACTCTTCCTGAGTGCTTTGATCTTGATAGATTCTTGATTAAAGTAGTAATTTGTAGTGTAGGCGTGGTGCCTAGGATAGGGTTTACTTGTGATTGTCCCATGATTTTCTGGATAACTGTAGCTCGCGTAGGTGACTTTTATAGCTACGTTGATTCCTCTGTGGTCCGTTTCCCGTAATAGGTTTGGCAGGCATATAGGTGCTTGGTTGGAGAGAACTCTATTTTTTGCTCTTATTTAAGTCATCGTCCTTAAAGATCATAAAATATAAAGCTTACTCAGTGACCAGAACTTGATAGTCATTTGTTCTTTATCCTCTTATCAATAGTTGTCTATACTTGTTTGTGAAACGGGTTAAGTTAATATAGACTTAGTGTTCCTCACAACACCATTCCTTTGGGTTCGATATTTAAAACTAGGTTATCTCGGTGAATTGGTACATCGATGTCTATCTGTCCGCTTGCGGATAATTAACTTACTCGTGTGCATCTAAGAAATACCAACAAAGGACATTTTGAAGCTCTTTGGAAATTTTCAAAAATTAACTGACTGCTCTTCTAACAGAAGTAACACAGTTCTTTTTTGGTCTGACACTTGGGCAGAACAAGTACAAAAGGATCAACTTCCACAACTTTATTCTTTTACAAGAAAACTAAAATGCTCTATCAGTTACTATCTACAATAGTAGGAAGGCAAAAATTTCAGCTTACCTCTATCTCAGCTAGCTGCATCTCAGTTACAGGAAGTTCAGAATCTGATACAGAGTAGATCATGTGATGATAATGTTGATTACATTTGGATCTACTCTTGGGCATCTTTGAAATATAGAAGTAAAAAAATCTACAGGGCAATAATTGGCAGTACTGTAGCATCTCCTCTCTTCAAGTGGTATGAACTTCAAGTAATTTGGGTAAACATAAATTCATTTTCTGGCTACTCCTCAGAGATAGGCTAAACACAAGATATATTCTCAAGAGGAAGAATAGGGTCCTGCAAAACTATAATTGTGACTTGTGTAACTTGGGCTGTGAAGAAACTAGCTTCCATCTCTTCTTTGAGTCATTTTCTGGCTACTCCTCAGAGATAGGCTAAACACAAGATATATTCTCAAGAGGAAGAATAGGGTCCTGCAAAACTATAATTGTGACTTGTGTAACTTGGGCTGTGAAGAAACTAGCTTCCATCTCTTCTTTGAGTGTCCTTTCACTCGTGATTGTTGGTCATCAATTCCTATCAACTGGAATTTGAACCTTTGTCCTCTGGACATGATCTTGCAAGCTAGAGCAGATTTTGGTCATCCAGTTTTTAGAGAAATAATCATCACTGCTTGTTGGGTAATTTGGACTACAAGAAATGGAGTTATTTTTGACAATGGTCAGATAAACATCAACCTATGGAAGAGATAACTCAAAGATGAACTTGGCTTGGTGTGTACCAAAGCCAAGCCTGTTAAGTAGTCTGCCCTTAAGATTTGGAGAAATAGCTTCTCTTAATTTAGTTTTAGTTCTTGTTTCCTTTAGGCCTTGATGCCTTGTATTTATGTACATAAACCTTCTTTCATTTAATTAAAAAGAAAAAAAAATGGTAGGGACTCCCCTACTAATTCGGTCAAAAACGTTTTATAACAAAAAGAATAGTACTATAATAGCTCAAAACCTGCCCATTTTTGATAATGTCTTGTGAACTCTTCTGTACAAACTTCACTGTGGACTAGCTCCATGTTGATGCTAAGAATGACATACTTTTTATCGGGTACAAAGGTAAGGGGTACCCTAACCTGCGATAATCTAATGCTTAACATAGTAACCATTTTAAGGCAGAATCCGATCAACCGCCCAATCAGTGGGAGAAGGCCTATCAAACGAAGGCTTACCTCACCAACAACAGTGACTAGTCGTGGGCCAGCCCATTACTGGAAAAACAGCGGACAGGGGTCAAACGAACGACCCCTCCGCCTCGACCTCGACTGACGGACAGGGTTCGAACGAACGACCCCTCCGCCTCGACCTCAACCCCTTGAATGACGGACAGGGGGTCGATCGAACGACCCACGCGCAGGAGGCTCGATTAGCTTACCTACTCCCAGTATGGGTAAGGAGAATTCAATGCGCCTACCTGCTCCCACCTAACGCCATGGAAACCCTCTGCCATGGTCGAATCTATCAACTCGCTGCCCATACCCAGACTCTCCGATGATCTTACGACCACAGTGGCCATGCCTAGAGTACGGAGGCCAAAGGCACCCCCTCGAATATTGAATGGGGCAGCCCTCGACCGTGTTTCCAGGGATGTGTCGGGGCCACGTAGGCCTGGATGCCCCTCGACCTAGGGGCTCGACCGTCACCTCCAACCACTCCGGCATGGCTCCCGTCCAGTCCGCTCCACATCGGCTGTGAGGCTCGTACCCATCTACAGAAGACCAACCGTACTGCGCCATGCCGTACGGTGGTGTCCAGTCTGCTATCGCCATGCCCAGAAACACCGAAAGGACGGGGAGGCCACACCGCTACAACGGTCGACGTCCCACCGCAAGCATGGCTCCATGGACACACCTCCCATGCCGCTACAGTCTAGGACCCTTGTACTCCCGTGCCTCCCCTTGGTCTATAAAAGGGGACACTGGGATAGGAGAGAGACACAGAACTCCACCTCCAAGCCGAGCGGAGGGTCAGATCATCGGACATCCGCCCACACTCACAACACCACTCCTTACCTGCTTGATCAACATCTCAAGCAATCCACCAACCGACCACCTAGGGTAGCCCTGCTAGCCTTCTTTGCCCGAACCAGGATAAATCTTGTGTTCTTCTTGCATCACGTCTGGGAGAGGGAGCACGCAATATACAAATTTACTAGTTGGTGGTCTTTTACATACTCAAAATACCGTCAACAACCTTGGATTCAAGGGTAGAATAACACTACATGAACATATTTATGACTAATAAGTTCCACATGTACATGGATAGCCTTTGTTTGTAGGGAAGGACATTTCAGGACAATCAGGGATGCTGGAAGCTCCTTTTGCACATCTCCCGATGTGTGATTGGATCCAAACTCCAGAACCTCTGTACCATGAGATTCCTAGCACATCCAGGAGCTCCCACAAGAAAGCCTGGCTCCAAAGGAGCCAAACTACGGTCGCTCGATCGTGGTTTGGACCCTTCTGGCCAACCAAGCCAGCATGATCCATGCCAAATCTATTCCAACCCTTGGATGCAACTTGTGCTTTCATTCAATGCTCCAAATCAAGTGCACACGGATCCATGGGCCCACAACAAAGGAATCAATGTGACAAAAACCTCAGAAGACTCAACCAAGCTCCATGACACATCGGACCACCTTCTAGAAGGTGCAGGTAGGCCCAATACCTCTAGGGGCGATCGGCCGATGGTCCTATGGGGGCTACGACCTCCCAACTTGGTCCCTGACTATTGGGGACCCCTTCTAGGAGTGGCAGGGCCCACGTGTCATAAGGGTATCAGTCGATACCCCTAAGTACCCTCCGACGTCCCGGGTGACTCCCCATCACATTTCCCACATGTTGGAGATCAGAGCCCTCCATTATGAGGCGGTTCTAAGGGGATTCGATCCAAAGGACAAGGATGGAGCTCTCCTAGATCGCTGACGTGGCACTGGAGTAGCCCCTACTCCACCTTGGGTTATAAATATCCCCTAGGCCTTCACTCTCAACTCATGACACATTGGAGAAAACCACTCTCTAGTAGCTTTAGCGAAGCTCTGCTGTAGTGTTATGCTAGTTGGAAGAGAGTGAGGAGAGTCTGGAGGAGAGTCGGACCTGTCTGGCGTCTTCTCCAAGGTGTACCTCAGCGGATGTGATCCTCTTGTAAGTTTTACACTTGTAAGTGATACATCTGAGTTCTTTATAGTATTTGATCTTCTAATTCTAGCATAGCTATTATACAACTTTTCGCGCTTGTTCATCGCTTTACTTTAAGTAGAGTGCTTTAGCCTTTAGCTGGGTTAAAGTAATAAGAATAGTGTAGACGTGGTGTCTAGATTAGATTTTGCCTTTGTAAACCGCTTATGGCACAGATTGTTTGTGGTAGCTAGCAGATTGTGACAACCTTGTTTGGTCTTTGTATTCCACCAGTTCTGTAACATAAGTTCTTAAACGGTAGGGCCTCAATACAACATGATGGCACGATCCGGTCTAAGTTTTGTCTCTTAGTGATCTATCCCACCGCCTCCTACAAGAGAAGGGCTGATAAAGCCAGTATAACTAGCTTTGCCTAGTTAGATATCTTTGCAACATAGAACCTCTCTACCCAAATATCATAAACTCCCTTGTCTCATCCATAGGACAACCTTGATTGCTAGTTAATTCACTTCTCGTTCCCTGTGGAAAATACGATACCTGGAATACTCCCGATTAAAGATACACTTAACAACCATATGCTTGCGGTCTTTTACCCTTTGCCACTTCTGGTGTCAACAACCTTTCTGGGCCGTTGCTGGGGAACTGTAGCTATTTATCCTTGTTTTATCTTTCTTTTCATTTTATCCTTTTCACACCATAAACCAATCATCCATCTCTCATCTTGCATCTCCAAAGGGCCATAGTTTGGAGCCATCACCATCATCACAACCCATCCTTTCACCTAGCTATGAGCTTCGCCCTAGATTCATAGCCAAAGTTCGGGAACAATTTTTTTCTGGAGATGAAGATGAAAATCCTTACACTCACCTACGCGACTTTGAACAATTGTGTTCATGTGTCCACATCCAACGGATGAGCTGAGGTACCCTTAAGTGGAAGCTATTTCCGTTCTCTTTGACGGGAATATCCAAACGATGGTACTTTCGCCACGTAGATGGTGCAAACGGAGATTGGGAAAAATTACAATCCAAATTCTGCCTAGCTTTCTTCCCCACCTCTCGTGTGATTCATCTTCGAAAAGAGGTCCTATCCTTTAAACAAAAGGAAAAGGAATCTCTTGGTGCAACATGGGCCCATCTCTTAGATCTAGCATCATCTGGCCCTGATCTTGCTATAACCGATCCAACATTGTTATAACACTTTTATGTTGGTCTTAGCAAAGATTCCGCATAACTTCTTGACATGACTTCTAGGGGAGCCTTCCTATGTTTACCCGTTAGTGAAGGGAAGAGTCTTCTCATGAAGATACTTGAAAATACCCCATACACTGACGTTTATGAAGAAGCACCTAGAGGAGAAAAATCAGCCCCTAGAAAAGAGACCTCGATAGCCGAATCACCACCACTCCTATCCAAAGATTATGTCATCGATCCTGAAACACAAATACCACAAATCTCGAAGGAAGAAGAAACTAGACACCTAAATCATTCCTTTGAGTTTGAGGCCAACCTCTCATCTGATCTTGCTAGTTTTGGGAATGCCCAAAATTATCCTTTCCAAAAGAGACCTTCTAAGAAACATCTTTCTAGACCTCTCATGAAGGGATCTCTTCGAAAACCTCCCAAAGCAACATCATCTTGCGCCTCGACTTCCCACATGGCACATCAGGAAAAGCTTGGGATACCTGATAAAGAAATGTCAAGTGAGCTTATAGAAGGAGAACTAAAGTGTTTAGAAGCCAAATTTATCCTCTTCTTCTCTATGCCCACATCTGACTTATCCTATGAACCCATTTCTAAACCCATCCTTGATTCTGATGATCCCCCATGTGTTCCTTCATTCAAGTCTTATGATGACCCACTTAATGACTCTAGGAATTCATTAAGACACCTGAGGCTTGGAAGCTATGAGGGCCATAAATCTAACTCAGCCAGGGCATTCGGGTTACCCAATTTGTTCGAGTCGGGTAATTCGGGTAATGAAAATTGCTACCCAATATTAGCTCCAAAAAAACACTACCTGAAATTTCGAGTACCCGATATTTCGGGTTCGGGTTCGGGTATGACCCGATATACCCGAATTTACAAAAATCATGTAACACCCGAAAACTCGCATTCTTTGAAATAGACTAAAATTGAATTAAATGCATTTTTAGTGGGCATTATAACCTAGGAAAAATAATTAAGATTTCATAAAATAAAAGTCACCATAATATTAGAAACATTTTTGTTGCATCCATGTTGCTGCATAGTGTTCTTGTTCTGCTTGGCTTTTCAAAATTCAAACCAGAATTTAAAAGGTGCTTTGAAAATTTGTTTGAAGTTCAAGAAAAAAAAAGAATTTCTTTTACCCTCTCCCTCTCTTTCTCCTTTCTGGCCTGAGGCCCCCTTCTCCCTCACTGGCCCAGACTCCTCTCCCCTCGCGCAGAGGCCCAGCAGGCCGGCCCAACATCCCATCCCACGCTAGCGGACGCGCTCAGCGCAGCTCTCTCTCTGGCAAGTGGACTCCGCACGTCAGCCCCTCAACTCCACCTTCCTTCTTCCTCCTCCCCTCCCTTTCCTTTCTTGTGCACCGACGCCTTCCTTCCCTGCCAAGCGTGATTGGAGCACGTTTGCCCTCCTTCCTTCACCGTCGAGCCCCCGGGCTATAAATGCCGAGCCCCCGCACCCCACCGCCTCTGCATTGCCCTCACGGAGCACCGCAGAGCCGCCGCCGTCGTCCCTCCGACGCCGAGACCCTCCGCTCCGTTCGTCCGTTCCCGAGCTCTGCGTTGTGGTAAGGGAGCCCGCAGGAGCTCTAATTTCCCTTTACCCCACCCCTTTTCCCCTGTATCCGCGCACCGCGATCTCACCGGTGTTGCAGCACCGCGCAATCACGGGCACCGCCGTGACCGAGCTCGATCGACTTCAACCGATGGCGCGGTCGAGTTCGCCTTCACTCCCTCTCCCTCCCTGACCTTTCCGCGTCGAAAATAGTGCACCGAGGCGGCGGATTGATTCGCGCCGCCCAACTCCGGCCATGGTGCCGCCGTCGGTTCCGTCTCCAGCAGGCGCGCCACCGTCTTTCCCTCCCCGCTCTAATCTCATCCGTCCATCTTGGATCGGATGGCTATCAGCGCCCGATACCGGTTCGGCCTCCGCTTTTGCAAAAGAAACCCCAGACCTTTTCAACTGTCAACCCGCGGTCCTCTGGTCGAATTAAAATCAGAAAAATAATTTGTTTTATTTCGAAAATAGTTCAAACTATTTACAACTTTACCACTGATTTCCTTTTAATCATAAATTGCTCATTTTAACTCCGTTTTTAACCTTTCAAATTTTGTTAGGATCGTATCGACGCAATCTGCGTGTTAGTTAGTTCATAGATCATGTTAGACAACTTTTAAAATTATTTAATTGCTTAGTCTCTTTTAATCTCTAGATTAACTTGTGAATCTTGTTTAGGGCATATCTTCTTCATTATAGCTCCGTTTTTCGTGATCCAAACGTCTATGTGATCGTAGGAAGACATAGTTTAGTTTTATAAACTTTTCATCTTGCTTTTATTCTGTTGGTGTACTGTTCTAATCTATAGCCTTGTTTGTTTGCATGTTATGTCTCGGTATGATTGTATGTTGATGTGGTGATCGAGTATAGACGGTGAGCAGTACGTGGGTGACCAGGAGGATTTCTTTGTTGAGAAGGAGCAGCAGGAACCGTTTGAGCAAGGCAACTATTATATGGGATTTTCCTTGATGTCCTATTCATGATGGTTTTTAAATCAAATCATATGCATGTGTCTAATTTTGTTACCATACGGTTTACCTAGAATTGTTACCTTGAACCTTGGAATCCTACGGGTTACTTTGCATATGGGTAGTTATTGCTAGTGCTCCATTAAATAAGCATGATCTTTAATCTAGATTAATGATTGTATGAAGTGATAAAGTAAAACTTGACTTTTTAGCAACATGGATTTAGGACCCTATCTGTCAGCAAAAGCTGGGACATACAGTACAACCATGAGAGCTACATGGCTCTAGCTTTAGTTCAGTATTAGGGTCACTCTCTCGCATGTGGCGGTTCATGAAAGTTGCCATTGCCAAGCGGTTGCGGGTATGGCCGGAGTGGCTACCGCTGCACGTGTGTACCATCGAGGAGTCCTCGTATACCCCTTGCCCGTGGATTCATAGTATTTGTTGTATGTCAGCGAGCCCCTTTGAAAGACTACATAGTGTACCCTGTCATTTCACCTCAGTAGTGTTATGGGAGTTATAAACCCAGGCATATGGCAACACGACTCATGGGTAAAGATGTACAACCTCTGCAGAGTGTTAAAAAAACTGATATATCAGCCGTGCTCACGGACACGAGCGGCCCAGAATACTCACAGAAACTTTGTTTCCTTGTTGTTTATTATTATGAATCATTTTATCATGATATTATGTTATTCGTTCATTTGCTTATATGATCATGCAGTTTAATTTAGGGGCTTAAGCATAACCTTTGATTTATCACTTGTAAAGTTTTGTTATAAACTAAAAATGCTTACCGCAGTAAACCATGTCAACCTTTTTGAGCCTCATGAACCCCATATATACTTATTGAGTACTAGAAGTACTTACGCTTGTTTACTTTTCATATTTGGATAAAAATCCTGGATGGGTACCAGATTATCAAGGTTATGAGGAGTATCCTGAGGACTACTAGGTTTGGAGTCAACCAGTTGACGTCCCTGTGCGATGGAGCTTCGCGAGAGTTATCTTTTATTTCCGCTATTATGTAATAGACTTTAATTAGATACTTATTCGCTATGTAATAAACACCTGTAATGGTACCTTTTTTATAATTTGTCAGCTTATGTGTGTGACTGATCTATGGGCATACATAAGGTTTATGCATGCCGTTTTGTCTTTGAAACTGGGTCTGACAAATCAACAAACTAAATAAAATATTGGTAGCATTATACATAATTTCAGCAACAATTGTATAGAATTATAACAACAATATGTAGAGAATCATTTACTATAGTTATTTTGTTCAAAAAATAGAGAATTATATTTTAATAAAGTGATATGTTCAAGTGTTGAACTAACAAAACATCATAAATACAAAAACATATACAAAACTTTGGGTAGTTCGGGTAGTTTGGGTACCGGAGGATATTACCCGAATTACCCAAACTAATTTCGCGTAATCAAAATTACTATCCGAATTTAGGATCAGGTACCTCGGGTTCGGATAATTCGGGTCTGAGTTCGGGTAATTCGGGTCCGGGTATCAGGTTTTTTTGCCCAGGCTTAAATCTAACCAAGAGGAGCAAAGTCAATGGTTAGAGAATCTATCTACCGTTGTAAGTCAAGAATGGTTGGATGAGGCTGAATCTTCAAAAGAAGTTGCTAAAATGTCGATACATGTAAGGAGAATATCCTGTCAAGTGTTGGGCATTGATGGCTAAATCTGCTATGATCCTAGCCTTGGGATCAATATCATTACTCATTTCCATGTTCCAACATCATCAAAGGATCATCTATCCCAATCACAAAATCACCTTAGACTCCCCAATGGTCAAATCCTTGATTGTTTAGGAGCCCTCCATGATGTTCTTGTGGTAATTGATGATCTCAAGATCTTCCTAGATTTCCATATCGTTTACCTTCCTGGACTTTCCTTTCATCTCACTTTTATAGGAAGGCCAATCATGAGAATCTAGGAGTTGGGAAATGAGAAGCTTGGTTATAGAATAGGTGAAGATTATCTACCCATTTGGTCTTCCCAACCTCTCATCAAAGGGTTAGAATCCAAACCTGTTCTTGATCCAAGGGGTGAGTTTATGTCAATCTTGCTAACAACCATGACCCATTCAAGCCGGGAGTATGACTTGAAATGTGATGAAACTGCTCACCCATTCCTACAAACGAAAGATCGATTCTACCAATGAGCATGGAAGTTATTCCTCGATCTTCCCATCAAATCCGTGCTCAAGTGAGAAATCTCCCAAATCAATCCTCCCCTCTACCATCACTACACACATGTCTACATCCCCTTCATGCTTCTTGTTTCTAAAATCTTTGCAAGGTTGGTTGTATATATGTTTCTCTACCATAAATTTTGCAAATCTCGTAGTGGTTTTGGTCTTGAGGATAGGTTCACAAATGTTGGAGTTGAAGGGGAAATCGCTTCACCAACATGAGATGCACTTGAAGGTTTCCCAAAGACAAGCTTGTGTCTTAAAAATAAGCACTTTTGGGAGATAACCCGAGCCTTCTTCTTTTCTATTAAAGTTTGCTTGTTAAAAAAATTATAAAACAAAAATAAAAATATTTTTAGTTTCCCAAAATTCTGAAATAAATAAAATGACTTTGTAAAGTGAGATTAAGGGAATATTTGTGAAAGTGTTCCTTCGGGTATTTTTGTCACTAACCATTTCAGGTTTGAACAAAAAGAATGATGGAGCAAAACACAAGGTATGTCCAACCAAACGTCCTTCAATAATGAAGCAAATTCAACAAAATCCAAGTGTGGGGGACTGTATTTCTCTAAGAAATTCATGTCATACTTCATTCTTAATTTTGTTTGGTTGACTCTACCTTGCTTTCTCTTTATACCTTGCTCATCTTGCTAAGTCATAGGAATAATAAAAGAACTAAAAAATGCAAATGCTCATCTGGTTCACCATCCATGCTCTTGTCTCTTCTTAAATGACTCTCTTTATTCTTTAATGCTTCCTTGTTCTATTATAAGTATGCTTTGGTTTGGGATATTTTTGAATTCATATTCCCATAAGCTTTGTAAATTAAGCATGGTGCTTAGGTTAAATAGCCTTCCTTAATCAAATTAGACATGGTGTCAAGTTTGATTATTGAACCAAAAACTAATTGTATAGAATTTGGTTTTACTTTTGGACTAACCCATGCATGATAACCTCAAAATTTTGGTGGTTAAGTCATGAGATCATTCATAAGAGACAAATCAAGGTTTGAGGAAGTATTGAAATAATATTGCACATCTTTGCCTTAGCCTTGCATAATTTTTAAAAGAATTGGTGAACAATGAGGGAACATCTCTTTCTGTGCTAAAATGTTGAAGCCAACTCTTCTATAGCATAGAAGAGGTCATCTATTTCTATGACAATAATGCCCTTGATTCAAAATATTTGTGCACACCCTCGGGTATTCGTTGTCCAATAACCTCTTGCAAGGAGAGAACAAAGAGGTGGCATGACAAGAGAATAAAACTCAAGGAGTTCAACCTAGGAGACAAGGTCTTACTATTCAACTCAAGATTCATGCCCTTCGATCACGGGAAGCTAAAGAGCAAAGGGGAAGGGCCATACCTCGTCATCAACGTCGCAACTCATGGAGCAATCACACTCCAAGACAACGATGACAAAATCTTCAAGGTAAATGGCCAATGTCTTAAAGTTCTCCATGAACATGAATCACCTGAGCATGAAATTGACATGATAGACTTTGTTCTTAATCCAACTTAGAACTAAAATCTACATGTTTTAAATTTTCTGTTCATTTTTCGTGTTTTACTTTAGGATTAGCTTAGACTTAGCCTTAGCTCCTCCCATGCAAAATTTGGGCCCATTTGGCCCCATAAGGGCATCAGTCGTTCGACTTAGGAAGCTTCAGGGCCCGACGCTATGTGGGTCATAGAACCTGACCTCTGGGACCTTGAATCCAGGCTTGGTCGAGCCAAAACTCCCAAAAGGGTGTCGACCGACCGGGGTTTTGGCCCTTCAGCCATGCCCGTTGCTCCTGAACATTGGACCAACGTTCCTCTCTTGTTTCCGGCATGATCCAAGTGAAAACAGAGGCGATTGACGTTGGACTCTCTCTTCTTCACCTCTCCCTCTCCTTAGTCATCCTCTAGAGCCATCAACACAACCTACATCATAGCTCTGATAGAAGAGAGCATGACAAGATGCTTGTCATCCCTTATGCTAAGGCCGTAGGACCTTCTCTCTCCATATTCTCCCTTGACACACCTTAGCCCTTCATAGAAACAAGACACTTAGGCTTGTTAGTCTATCACTCATGAATCAATGAACATGTGCCTAAGCTATCAATTACAAATAAAACTCTTGGTTCTGCTGGTGTGTTGCCACTAGCAGAGCCCCTGCACTTGATGTCTCTATTTTTGCACTTCAGTATGTAGTGAAACAAGTACATCCCAACAGGCCATTTGACAAGAATGACCACTGCATCATCATGTACATGGCCATGGCACATTCCACGAAAAATTTGGGCACCAACGACCACTTTTTAGTATCGGCCGAAACACATTAGAAGCCATCGGGCAGAACTGACAGAGCAGAGGACCATTCAGAGGTAAGAGATCTTAATTTAGAACCGACGTGGCCAAAGCTCCTAAGTGGTGTCGGCCGACCCCACCAAGGACCTCCAGGCCCATCAGCCAGCATCCACTCAACGTCAACATACTTCCTGTCTGGTTTGCCACGTCTCTTCCCTTTTTCTTTTATGTTTTTATTTGCTTAACTCATTTCCCTTCTAAAAAATAAAAATAAAATATTATTTCTTTCATGAAATTAATTGCTTAGTTTATTTCCCTTTTAATATTGAATAAAAACAAGAAGATCGCATCTGAACTTAAAATTTGAAAAGTGACATGATCTATGACGTTCGAAGGGTAAAAGCATCATAAATATTACTTCTTGCTTTTGCTTATACTAGTGGGAAAATATCTTGATAGGGAATCATATTGACTAAGTTGTGGATCAATGAGATATAATTTATTGGCTCATGATTCATACCCTGTCTATTTAAAGTACTTGGAGATTAATTTTTGAAAATGTCATAAAACCATAATGCCACTACTCCTGTATAGTGAGAAAATTCCTACCAAAGCCATACATGTTTATACATGATCAAAAACCTTCCTCATATGCTTCTTGTATTTGCTTTGAGTTTGGTCAAACCTTGTTGACCCTTATTGAGAATTTTGTCATAGTTCAAAGATCAAGATCACACACACACCACATATATACGCTGCTTCTACACTGGAAGTACGCAAAACATGCCTTTCATTTACATGTTCCATTTTCATCTAATAAATACTCTAGAAAGAAATGTTATGATCTCTCTCAAAATTCTTCAAAAGAGATATGTCTATCATAGATGATGAAAAAAATTGATGATGAGCAAGTGAAGCTCTAAAAAAAAGATAGCCATATCTCAAATAAACATAAAGTTAGAGAGATCGTACATGGTTAAGGAGTACAATAAAGTCCACTATCATTGTTGACACAAAAAGCGTCAGGATCTGCGAACACCTCAGGCTTATACCCGAAATTCGATATCCGAAGACATGCCAGTCGATTTGACCAGTTAATCGACAAGGACGATAACTAGAACAAGATCCAATCCAGACAACGGCGATGCGCCCGGATGCTGGGATTGAGGCTTGATCAGGATAACTAGAGCAGAGCTGAACGAGGCAACAGCGATGCGCCCGGATGCCAAAGCTCAGAGGTACTCCCACGCGGAACTTGCAAGTATTTGACGGAGATCAAGTTGATGCAGCCCGTCGAAGCCTGAAGAACTCGTTGATAAACTATAACTAATGCAAAAAGGATAAATTGCAGCAAAGGTAAATAAGAGTAAATTGATTTGTTTGATATTGGATTGATCTCTTTACACGCAGCCCTTGGGCACATATTTATACTCCCGTATGGAGAGTTGTACAAAGACACGACTCGTATCTTTCCTAAAACAAACCCCTAACTTTAAGGAAACTGACTCGCGCAGGAGTCGGATCTAAAATAACAATATTATTTTCCTAAACAAACGCACCTATTTAAAGGAAAACAAACGACTCATGCAAGAGTCGGACTCAAACTGCTATAATAATACTGGTACAAAATCACCAGTTTCCTTATGTTTCTCCTTCGATGGAAACTTCCCATCGGCAGATCCTTTCAATCCGCGACTTCCTTCTTTGGCCACCGGCAATCCTCTGTTGACATCAAACACTAAGTCACCCTGTGCTCATCGGCATCCCATGCCCATCGACATCAGCAAGCTTGTACTGGTAACTTGTCTTCACCATTCAACCCTTATCGGCAATCGGCAACATCTCTTCATCGGCAATCGGCATCAGCTTCTCATCGGCAATCGGCATCAACAACTTTATAGATTAGGCCACTTGACTTCACTAATTAATCCTTATCGGCAAGGATCATACAGCCTCTAGCGGCAACAACTTATCTTTTCGGTAGCATTCTCTCTTGTCGGCCATCGGCAACATCCGAAACCTCCAACTTCCATTGGCAACACACTTAGTCTTCTCACAGCACACTTCCGTCGACAATACTGACTCATGACTTCCCGATGCCAATGGAAAACGGCTGCTGATCAACACAAGTTTTAGCTCATTTGACACGTGCCAAGAAACGGTGTCAACACATGCCCCCTAGTTTCAGAGTGTATAATACTTTACGCGCCGAAATTCCCTCTACTGTAGCCGTTACCTTCGAGATAACTGCACAATTTCCTCGATCTCCGCGCTTAGAACCACAATTTATTAATAAAATCCCTCGATTGTAGCGCAAACAGTTGTAAATCTCCTTGATTATCGCGCACATCCACCGCAGACCTCTCCACATTCCTGTACAGTGTGAACCGAAATCCCAAAATACCCCTGAGTAAGCTTATAAAAGTTACCAGGATCCAATCTACTTTTTACCCCGAGTCCACTTTCACTTTCACATCTTCTGCCTTCGTCTTCAACCTCCGGCGGCGCTTCTGAAGAGCACTTGTTCGAGCCCGAGCAACAGTTCTCTCCGCAATCCAAGGATGAACCATAAGAAACCCCTTCAGCTCCAATGGCGATCCAAGTCGACATCCCTAAGGTAAATCCACTTTCCTCCTCATCCAATCTCCTGCTAGTTCCTTTCCTATATGAATCCAGAATCTTCCCCTTTCCTTTTCTGATTCTTTCTTTTCTTTTCAAACCCTAGGAACTGTATAGCAAGATTTTAATCCCTCACGATCAGTCCAGTTTTACCTGCTGAGGCCCCATGGGGAATCCTGATCCCAGTTTATATGATCAATGTGGAGACCAACCGGATTCCATTCAGGTCTGAATGCTTCGGTTTAGGATTGTGGAAAGACGCCTTTCGGTCATGGCCTAAGCCCACCAAAGGGTGGAAGAACTGGTACCTTAGGGTCGCTAGGACGCAGCAAGTCTATTGGCAAGAGGGCAATTTGGATCAGTGTATCAGGCTCTCCATTGCCGATATGGAGAAGAACGAGAACATGCTGATAGCAGCCTCATACTTCTGGTCTGACACTATGAACGCCTTCCTGTTCAGACACGGACCAGCCACCCCTACCCTTGCCGATGTCCATATGTTGACCGGCCTGGACGTCTCTTCCGATGATGTCTCAACTTTATTCCATCGGAAAGCCGAACTTAGAGTGAATACACGGAATATCGACGGTTGGACCGGTTACATCCAAGAACACCAAAAGACCGGATCAGTAGGGCAAAGAGAGCACGCCACCTTCCTGAACATGTGGCTGGAGAAATTCATTTTCTGTGGCAAAACTGTAGGACCGACCACAATGTTCCTCCCAGCAGCAGAGCTCCTTGCCGATGGGACAAGACTCCCTCTCGGCCGATACCTTCTTGGATCGGTATACCGCCTTCTACATCAAGTTTTCAAGAAGCTGTTGTTAGGTGAGCCCATCGGCAACCTTGGAGGCCCTTGGTGGTTCGTAAACATGTGGTTAAATGCACACATGTACAAAGCTCTCCAGTTTGACTTGTTTGCCCAGCAATTCCCAAGAGACATATCGGAAAATCACCAATGCAGGGATGATGAATCGGCAACTCGCCCTCCACTCAACTTCGAAGAGGCCATCATAGTACTGCCAGGGACCGATGCCGATGCAGAACAATTTGGCTTATTATTTCAGAAATTTTACAACGGAATGCCTGCCTCCGAGTGGCTCTGGTGGCCATATGTCGATGAGAACAATCAGTTTCCGTTGCTGTTCAATCTTACCGATGGGAATGTGCCCTAGAATCACATAATCATGAAGGCCAGTATCATTCCTCGGGCCATTCCAGTTAATATCTTCGGAACCGGGAAGAATACCCCTCCATCCTTCGAATTTTACTACCCATCGGCAGCCGCGAGACAACTGGCATTTGGCCAACTGCCGATTAAGCTCTGCTACTCCAAGGTAGTGAAGCCTAGGCAGACTATCTCCAGCGCTCTAGACTGGAACAAAGTCGTCAATCTTCCTCCTAATGCCGATACATCAGATATTGACTTGTCCTCCTGGTCACCAACATCCTTCATCATGAATGAGTATAAATCCTGGTGGCAAGAATGGAGACATCAATTATTTGCTAAGTCATCGCACTACTATCGACATATGATTGACGCCAACCATATCATCCCCAACGACGCAGTAAGTTTCTATCCCGATGCATTCCTTTTTACTTTACTTTTACTCATCGACATCTAATCCCCTTATGCTTAACAGGTCGACGATCCGATTCCCACGATAAGCAACAGTGGCAAGCCCTTCAACCTTCGGATGATGAGTCCCATATCACTCATCGGCAATAAGGCCCCCACACTAGCTGCCTTCACCCCTCAGGAGGTACCCACACCGACGCCTGCAAAAACCAAGGCTACATCGGCCGCTGCTGCTGCCCTGACGTGGGTTTTTGCAGTAAACTCATCTTCACTCATACCGATTACATACCGTTTCATCGGCAACAAGTTACTTTGTATAACTTATAGGAATATTTCAGGCAATGAGGTCATTGGCATCTGCTCCAAGCACACGAGCATCTCCAAGCCCTGTTGCCGATGCCCCCCAGTCTTCTTCGAAACAGGATGGATCTCCTGTTGCCGCGCCAAGGAAGAAAAGGCGCCTGAGGCTGGCTACCCATCTTCACCATCGGCTCCAATTGCACCACCAACCACCGACGTACCAACAACAGGACCTTCATCAATTCCAGTCCCTGATCATCCACTAGATGACATTCCCGATCAGGAGACAACACCCGCTGCAGCAGCGGAGGTGACATCGGCATCAGCACCACCAGCTGAAATCCCCGATGAAGGAGCGGTGTCGCCATCACAGGAGCCGGCCACCACAGCAGAAGCAACATCAATGACGGCGCCACCAGCACCTACGGCATCGACTGCCCCCCAAACAGAAGCTCACTCGTCGGCAACTGCTGCCGATCTCCAGGACGAAGCTGGACCATCCAATATACCAAGTCCTCGGCAAGAAATTCGCTTTAAAATGGTAAGTCAGCTACCTAAAAATTCATAGTATAACCTTATGATCGGCATATTTTAACATCTTCTTTTTCAGGCCCAAGACTCCCCTGATAGCCTCTTTTCCTTCGATATCAATCCCCAAGATGAGGAGGAGCACCAAGAAGGCCCCGCTCGAGCAGACATCCTATTCTCCTTCGCTATCGACATTCCTGATGAGGACGAGGATGAAGAAAGCTCTGCTCCAGCACTATCGGCAGAGGTCAAGTGCAAGCTCGAAGCACTGCTTTCCTTGCTGCAACAGGATACATTCCAGCTCATCCAAGACTCAACTGTAGCAAGGATAGCTTTCAAAGATATCCAAGGCCACCTCCCTGCCGATACGAAAGAAACTCTTTTTCAGGCAACCTTCCTCGATAGGGCTGCTCAATCCAAGACTGAGGAAGAAAAATTCAAATTCAAAAGTATTGCCGATGAAAAGCACAAGAGCATCGGCCAAGCAAAAGTCTCCAGCACCAACCTCGATCAAGAAATCACTCAACTATCGGCAAAGAAGGAAGAGCTATTGGCTGAATTAAAAAAGGTTGAGGAAGCCCTGAACACAGCCAATCAACAAAAAGCCCAACTGTCCGACACCATCAGGGTTTTGCGGCAAGAAAGAGACCAAAATGCCCGGCAAGCCATCTTATTGAAGAAGAAGATCAAGCCGGTCGAGGGTTCTGCCAATGCCGATGCTAAGGAGATGGATGAGATAGAGCAAATTCGCCTACGTGCAATATTAGCCATCCAATCCTTGTTGTAATTTATTTATTGTATCGGCAAATGTAACATTGATACTTGATTTTGGTTCTTGTAATATAATGTCTGTACATTTTTACCGATGCTTATGTAACTTTTTCTTTCATCGGCATTCAACTGAGCACTATGCATCTACCCATATGCTAGGGTAATATTTCTTTAAGTATTTACCATTGATTGCCCTAGAGAATGCAACTCCTTCGAGAGTCTCCAAAATGTAAGCATTGCCAGGAGCAGATTGTTTTATCCGATAAGGACCTTCCCAATCAGGAGACCATTTTCCAAACTTAGAACTCTTAGTCCCAACTGGTAAAATCAACTTCCATACCAGATTACCATCGGCAAACTCTTTTACCTAGTTGTCGGTAACCATTACTGACATCATGATTTATCAAATCGGCTGATATCCTCCCTGAGTAATCCCAACTCTTTTAGCAGAGCCCAGTATTCAGTCCGATTGTTTGTTGAGGTAACAATAACCGGCAACGAAATTTCATACTTCCATCGGAACGAAATTAAGACAATGCCAATCTCTTTGCATATAGACCTACCAAAGAAAGTTCAAGGAGCAATTTCCCCTAAAATGCTTGCACCACATACTTAATTATCGCACGCAAGCACAGCAAAATCATTCTTACCATCATTTTCCTTTGACAGCTAACAAATTCACCGGCAGTGCCGCTTTTAGTACACAAATTGTTTACTCAACCGGCTGGTGCCCCAAGTGTAACAATTGGAATCACCAGAGCTTGCCGAGTGCTACCCCTAAGTCAAAATGTCCAAGATCATTGACTCCGGTTATACCATCGGCAATATATTGACATCTGCCGATGGATCTCCATCTTTGCGCTTTGGCCTCCACTGCTTTTCCCTTGAAGGAATTTTACTGTCATATAAGTCATTTCGGCGCTCGCGCTAAATTCTTCTCTTCTGAGTGTTCGTCAGACCCTTGGGACACCACTGAGGGAGTCTGATTTTCCAGACAGGCTGGTGCTGCCTCTCATTGTTTGCATCAGCTCTTCTCCCGATGCTTGGATCTCTGGAGAGCACGTCCTCATCGGGCACTCTTGCATTGGCCATCTCTTCAAGCTCCTCTTGATCAACACGCTTGCCAAGCCTATGATGCGCACCGAGCTTGCCCCCCAGTCGGTCATGCGCCGACCTCTTCTCTCTGAGTGGCTCAGCGTACCTGGGCATCCGATCATCTAAACAAGGTTTCTTACCTGACCGATCGGCAATGTAATACCCATTGCATTTGGGGCAATTATCGGCAGTAGGCAGCTTGATGCTTTCTTCCCAACAGTGAACGAAGAAGGGGCATTTCCAGTGGTCCTTATACCGAAGCCATTCCTGGTGCTCTTCTTGCCGATATCGCTCTTCACGTGATTGCCGACAGTCTCGCCTTGGCTGCTTATGCGTGATTATAACACCAGGAGCCCTATTGGCACCGCTACCTTCATCGGCAACCCTTTTGCCTTTTCTGTCATCGGCAAACTTTTTTACATCACGTTCAGCCACTTGATGATCAGGATCTACCGATGTACTTTTCCTAGCAGCTTCCGATGTCAGCACCTTAGTCTTTCCACTGGTTTCCACTATATTATTTGGAAACGGGCGCTGACCAACCTCCATCGGTTTCTGGACTTTAGAATTTTCGAATTTGATTCGTCCAGAGTCAAACTCTGACTGGAATTGCTGCCTGAACACTTTGCAGTCACTGGTACTGTGCGACGTTGCATTGTGCCATTTGCAGTACCTGATCTTCTTGAGCTCTTCGGCCGATGGAATTACTTGTTTAGGGGCTAGCTTAATTCGCCCTTCCTGAAGTAATAGGTCAAACATCCTATCGGCCTTAGTAACATCGAAAGTGAACTTTTCAGTCTCTTTCTGGCCGAGCGGACAAGGTATCGGCTCCTCGTCTTTTACCCGTTCAACAGTGCCGATGTTTACCTCCTCATCTGACTCAGAATCCCCTTGTCCAACGAAGAGCACCTTTGCGCTCCAAATCCTCCTGGGCTCGAATGATCTAACATCCTGATTGGCCTCTGTGATATCAAAGGTGAACCTTTCCAATTCAGCAACGTTGATATTTGGCTCTTCGTTCGAATCTGAATCTTCCTTGATCAAAAACACTTTTGTGTTTTGATCTTGCCGATGCACAGACTCATTAACCGGTGGAGCAGGTTGATGCACTTCTTCACTTTGTGGTGAACAGGCTGGAGCAATCGACACATCAGCGGCACCAATCTGTTGAATATTATACATCGGCTGATTAACCGATGGGCAACTCTGAACGCCTACTGGTTGAGTAGGTTGATATACTTCTTCAGGCCTTGATGTCAAAGTACTTGAAATGATTGGTGCGTGCACAGTACCAGTCATTAAAACCCTATGCATCGGCTGCATTGCCGATGGGAAATTTTGTACCATTACTGGCTTGTGTTGTGGCATTATATTCATCGGTTGCTGTACCGATGTCTCATTGTACACATTTACTTGTGAGTATTGCGGTGTAGTATTTATCGGCTGATGCACCGATATTTCATTTTGAAGATTCGCCGGATGACACTGCGGAGCTCTCGCCACTTGGTGCTTAGGCTGCACAACTTGCTGCTGAATCGGTAATTGACCGATCCAACTTGCATTAGGTGTCATCGGCACGTGACTTACCGATGGCTGATAACCAGCTGACTCTTGCAACCCTTGTACCCTTGGATGATAGCTTTGATTTGCAGGTACCACAGGTTGAGCAGCCATTGCCGATGCAGGCTGATTGACACTCGACATGCCTTGTTGCATTGGCCAAGAATTTGCCGATGGCTGATAGCTAGCTGATGCCTGTCGTTCTGGTGGCACCGGATAATTCATTGCCACCATAGGTTGGCATGCAGCTGCCGAGCTTTGTTGTATCGGCAAGTGATTTGCCGATGGTTGGGCATAAGGCACTCTGGGTATTGCCATTTAAAGATTCCCTGCTGGCAACTGTACGGTCGGAGAAGATGTAGCATAATGTATCACTGGAACCATCGGCTGTACAGGTGTTGCTGATGCCACAGGAATCTTCCACCCTGCATGGTTATCTTGGACCAATCTGGAATCAGCAGATGGACTTGGAAACATACCGTATCCCCACCAGTTGGCAGAAGTTGGCTGATTCTGAGTCACGGGTCCAGACGTTGTTGAGGCCACCAGACGGCGGATCTTGCTTCTGGACTGCTTCGCCGATTCTGTTTAGGCTGAAGGATTTGAGATACAACCGCTTGTACTCCTCCATAGCCTGCTCCATAGCCTGCTTCTAATGATCTGTCAGATCTGCTTTGGAGACTTCAATAACACTCCTTGGATTAATCATGATAGATGTAAAAATTATATAATTGGGTCCCACTGGGCGTGCCAAAAGAGGTGTTGACACAAAAAGCGTCAGGATCTGCGAACACCTCGGGCTTATACCCGAAATTCGATATCCGGAGGCGTGCTAGTTGATTTGACCTATTAATCGACAAGGACGATAACTAGAACAAGATCCAATCCAGACAACGGCGATGCGCCCGGATGCTGGGATTGAGGCTTGATCAGGATAACTAGAGCAGAGCTGAACGAGGCAACAGTGATACGCCCGGATGCCAAAGCTCAGAGGTACTCCCACGCGGAACTTGCAAGTATTTGACGGAGATCAAGTTGATGCAGCCCGTCGAAGCCTGAAGAACTCGTTGATAAACTATAACTAATGCAAAAAGGATAAATTGCAGTAAAGGTAAATAAGAGTAAATTAATTTGTTTGATATTGGATTGATCTCTTTACACGCAGCCCTTGGGCACATATTTATACTCCCGTATGGAGAGTTGTACAAAGACACGACTCGTATCTTTCCTAAAACAAACCCCTAACTTTAAGGAAACTGACTCGCGCAGGAGTCGGATCTAAAATAACAATATTATTTTCCTAAACAAACGCACCTATTTAAAGGAAAACAAACGACTCATGCAAGAGTCGGACTCAAATTGCTATAATAATACTGGTAACAAAATCACCAGTTTTCTTATGTTTCTCCTTCGATGGAAACTTCCCATCGGCAGATCCTTTCAATCCGCGACTTCCTTCTTTGGCCACCGGCAATCCTCTGTTGACATCAAACACTAAGTCACACTATGCTCATCGGCATCCCATGCCCATCGGCATCGGCAAGCTTGTACTGGTAACTTGTCTTCACCATTCAACCCTTATCGGCAATCGGCAACATCTCTTCATCGGCAATCGGCATCAGCAACTTTATAGCTTAGTCCACTTGACTTCACTAATTAAACCTTGTCGACAAGGATCATCCAGCCTCTATTGGCAACAACTTATCTTTTCGGCAGCATTCTCTCTTGTCGGCCATCGGCAACATCCGAAACCTCCAACTTCCATTGGCAACACACTTAGTCTTCTCACAGCACACTTTCGTCGGCAATACTGACTCATGACTTCCCGATGCCAATGGAAAATGGCTGCTGATCAACATAAGTTTTAGCTCATTTGACACGTGCCAAGAAACGGTGTCAACAATCATATTCCATACACATGCACATCTTGATCTAGGATTATGACATTTTTCTCCTTGGATCCTTGTTTTGACTTTACAATATAAGTAATGCAAGTATGCTACATTGTTTATCCCTACCTAAGCTCCACATAATCCATTTAGAAGTAGGAAGATAAAAGAAGGCAACCTCATGTTATGCCTTGGTAAGAAATCATATACCTTGTGAGTGATCTAGAGTGCTATATGAGGAGTAAGTTGACTTATGTGCTTTCTTTTGAAAAACTTATCAAAAACTCCAAGTACTAAAATATGATTTGGGAAAATGACTTTGCCTTGAGAACTATTCCATTTATCAACCTCTCAAGGATATATGCTAGACAATAGTACATATCCCACTGGTATGACAAAATGTCTTGAGTAAATCTTTATGCTTGCTTTATACTTTGAGAATAGCATAGTTATGTTTACTTTTATCCTTTACTCGAGGACGAGCAAAGATGTAAGTATGGGGGATCTTGTTGACGCTAAGAATTACATACTTTTACATACTCAAAATATCGTCAACAACCTTGGATTCAAGGGTAGAATAACACTACATGAACATATTTATCACTAATAAGTTCCACATGTACTTGGATAGACTTTGTTTGCAGGGAATGACATTTCAGGACAATCAGGGATGCTAGAAGCTCCTTTTTGCACATCTCCCGATGTGTGATTGGATCCAAACACCCTGTACCATGAGACTCCTGGCACGTCAAGGAGCTCCCACAAGAAAGCCTGGCTTCAAAGGAGCCAAACTACAGTCGCCCGATCGTGGTTTGGACCCTTCTAGCCAGCCAAGCCAGCATGATCCATGCCAAAGCTATTCCAACCCTTGGATGCAACTTGTGCTTTCATTCAACGCTCCAGATCAAGTGCACAAGGATCCATGGGCCCACAACAAAGGAATCGATGTGACAAAAACCTCAGAAGACTCAACCAAGCTCCATGACACATCGGGCCACCCTCTAGAATTGAACCAAGGATCCATGGGCCCACAACAAAGGATTGAGATCTCCTAGACCGCTGACGTGGTACTGGAGTAGCCCCTACTCCACCTTGGGCTATAAGTACCCCCTAGGCCTTCACTCTCAACTCATGACACATTGGAGGAAACCACTCTCTAGTAGCTTTAGCGAAGCTCTGCTGTAGTGCTATGCTAGTTGGAAGAGAGTGAGGAGAGTTTGGAGTAGAGCCGGGCCTGTCTGGCGTCTTCTCCATGCTGTACCTTAGCGGATGCGATCCTCTTGTAAGTTATACACTTTTAAGTGATACATCTGAGTTCTTTATAGTATATGATCTTCTAATTTTGGCATAGCTGTTATACAACTTTTTGTGCTTGTTCATCGCTTTACTTTAAGTAGAGTGCTTTAGCCTTTAGCTAGGGTTAAAGTAGTAAGAATAGTGTAGACGTGGTGTCTAGACTAGATCTTGCCTTTCTAAATCGCTTATGTCACGGATTGTTTGTGGTAGCTAGCAGGTGGTGACAACCTTGTCTGGTCTTTGTATTCCACCACATGTGTAACATAAGTTCTTAAAAGGTAGGGCCTCAATACAACATGATGGTGCGGTCCGGTCGGAGTTTTGTCTCTTACTAATCTATCCCATTGCCTCCTGCAAGAGAAGGGCTGATAAAGCTAGTATAACCAGCTTTGCCTAGTTAGATATCTTTGCTACATAGAACCTCTCTACCCAAATATCATAGACTCCCTTGTCTCATCCATAGGACAACCTTGATTTCTAGTTAATTCACTTCTCGTTCCCTGTGGAAAATACGATACCTGGAATACTCCTGGTGAAAGCTACACTTGACAATCGTACGCTTGCAGTCTTTTACCCGTTTGCCACTTCTGGTGTCAACACTCCACAAAAAACTAGAGTTTGTAGAGCATCCCTTTAGGTGCTCTCACAACTCTACCTTTTTCCTTGAGTGGAGTGTATGAAGCTGGACCTATTTTTGGCTAAAAATATGGAGCAGAGCTGAAAAAACGTAGAGTGGAGCAACCTCAAACACCACCTAAAATCTTTTGTTTTGCTAAATTCTCGCTAAACCCTAAATTTGCCTTCTTTCTCGAGTCATCTTGAGAAGCCCGCACTACACAAAATCTAATAATTATTGTTGGGTCGGAAGCCTCCATCACTATCGGACTAGAATCCATCCCAATAGTGATGGGGTGGTCTATCACTATCGGTTCAGAGCAGAAACCAGCAGTGATGTACATGTTTATCACTACCAAACTGGATCTTAAACCGGCAATGATATGCTGAGTGCCACTACAGGTTTGGACCACGACCTGGTAGTGATACTCATGGCACTATCTTCGCATCAATGTACACTCAGTAGTGAATTATTGAGTGCTACTATAGGTCCACTACCACACTCAATATTTCTCATCTCACACACACCACACATTTCTGATAAGGTACAATACATCATATATATAACTATAAAGGACAAATTAACTTTCTTGTGCCATTGTGTTTCCTCAGAAGTTCGTTTCAAAGCATAAATTCTTTTCAACCTTGGTAAGAGTGGAAAGTGCCTCAAAACCTTATGTGGAACCTGCTTCATCCCTGTTTCATCTTTCCATCTAGACTCCTTGCATACTAGGCACACATTTACGTTAGCATAATCCTTACGAAACAACACACAATTGTTGTTGCACACATGGATGTTTTCAAATGCAAGGCCCAATTCTTTAAGATATTTCTTGGCCTTGTCATATGATTTTGGCAACTCACTCCGAGGATATCCATCTGACATCAACTTCATCATTGCGGTAAATGTTGTATTGCGGATTCAATAACGAGACTTCATGTACAACATCCTCACCATAAAGGAAAATTTTGAATGGATAGAACCCGAGCTAAGCGCCTTCTTCGCATCTTCAAGAACTCTTGCAAAACTTGGCTTTTCTCCATTAGCCTCTGCCACTGCATACAGTTCGCCTATCATTTCTGGTACTCCATGATCATCATCGTAAACATCATCGTCCCCATCCACATGTATCACAAAGTCATGATCATGTCCTTCATCCTCCTGATCTATACTGTCATCATTTACAACATCTGCAGGCTCCCCATGATGAATCCACCTTGTGTGTGTAGGTGAAATTCCATAAATGTGTATATGGGTTTCTACTTGAGTCTAATGTATCAGCCTTCGATTATGACAATTGGTGCACGTACAACGAATGTGTTCGTCTTCGGGGTATCTTTCACTAACAAATTTCATATACTCTTCAACTCCCTTCACATATGTAGGAGTGAATTGTTTCCCAAAAAACAACTTCTATCCATCTGTTGTGACAATAAAAGTAACCTAGCTTGTATTAACTCCCTAACTGTGATTGAAGTAAACACGATTCAAAACCACATATAACTCATGCATATATCAACCAAAATTCAAACACAAATCAAACCTTACGTACCCGCGACCAATTAATCCCCTACTTTACCTGCGCAATTGAAGGACCGAGAACGGCGACCAGAGGGGGGTGAATGGGAGCCAAATAAAATTCAACTCAAAGACTTGGCCCTTGTCCCAAAATCACACCCAAAACTTGACCTCGGAAGAACCGACTCGCACACGACCTAACAAGTAGGTGGACACCTTAGTAAGACCCCTAAAGGTGCAGTGGAGCGGTCGAAGAAGATGGAGAACAATCAAAGCCACGAACTCGAAACCGATACACCGAGAGCGGTACTCTCAACCCCTAGAGAGAAGAGGCAAGAGCACACACAAAAATACTTATGAGAACTGGTCTAAAAATTACCTAATCATGTTCCTTACATGAATACGAATCCAACACAACAAACGGAACTTGATTCGGAGTCCGGACGAGAGAGAAACGAGCTTAGGACCACTTCAGTCAGGACCGTAGGACCAATGCAGAGTGGTCCGACGCTTAGTCCTAAGCTACCTTAGGACAAGTCTGGAGCACCTCAGGACAACTCGCTATGGTCCGGTGCTATGGTCCGAAGGGTGGTCCGACGGGTGGTCCGACGAAAAAAAACAGCCAACACCGTACGCACCCGAGCTCCGGACAAGTGGTCCGACGGTACCACAGGACTATGCCAAGTGGTCTGACGGTGTGGTCCGGAGCTAGGGGTTGTTCTGCTGGAATCTGGCAAGACCACCGGACCAATGGGCTATGGTCCGGAGCCTATGCAAAGTGGTCCGACGTCTGGTCCGACGCTCACGAACAGAGCCTAGAAAACCCACGAAAACCGATTTTACTCCGCCAAATCTTCCCAAAACTCAACCAAATGAACTCCAACTGCAACCAAACTTTGTAGGCATGATCCTTGTACAGTTGGGGACCTATATAGAAGAAATAATCGCTCAAATTGGCTTAGAGTAATGGGGGGAGAAGGGATTTGGGGAAAAGCTCAAGAACGAAGAACACCGCAAAGAAATTGCCCGATCTATGTATTCGTGAGGTTTGAGGAGAAACCCTTCAGTGCAAAGATGCTCCTCATGATTACGAACAACTTGGTTCAAACGGATTTGCAAGAGCTACTCCCTACTAAGAGAAATCATCTCGGGAACAAAGAGGGAGCAAAAGCAAAAAGACGAAGAACACAAGAAAAACGGGGACACAATCAAGAAGTCGAAGCCACCATGGCTTACGGATGTTACGACCTCTGATTACTCGCATTCTTACAGAGGTTGGTGAAATCAACCTAGGAATCTCATGAACTAGAGAGAGGGTAGAGAGAAAAAGAGTTGGGGCAAATGATTAGGGTTCAAGAGATGGGATGAGGATACCCCTTCATCCTCTATTTAACAGGGCTTTGGCTATTTCCCAAAGACCCCCCTAGATAAAAGACCAAATTACCTAGCCCTAAGATATTGTAATCCAAGTCGGTAACTCTCAGCCACTCGTTTGAATGGACGACCAAGCTTCCTGCCGGGAGTTGCCGTCGCCTTGACGCAACCTCTAGGATTCCGCCATGTGCCATCCCTGCTTCCTCGGAAGCTCCGCCTAGGTTTTGAGGCAAAAACCGAGGAAACCCGCCACCGGTAGCTTTGGGCTCAACTACCGAACCCCGAGTTTTGAGGCCCAAACTCGGAAACCGTCCTCGGATGGTTTTAAGGCCCAAACCACCAAACCGCTCGACTCGAGCCACCTTGTCTTCGCCTGGTCGGACTCCGAGTCCCATGAGCCTCCGCTTGACCCACTCGTCCGCCGTCTTGACTTGGTCAACTCGGTCTACCTCCAAGTCTTCTCGCACTCGCCGGTGCCAAGTACTAGCCACCACAGCTAGTCTGCCGGCGCCCATGGTCCCTCAGTCCGAGCTCCGCTTCCGTCCTTCACCGCTCTCAGTCCATCGGCACGACAAGCCTCTACTCGACCTTCTCCACGCCATTGACCACTGTCACTAGGCATAGCACCTGCACACCACAAGCCGATAGGCATGCACACATTTGCTTTCGCAAGAGGTTAGAAGTAAGCCACTCAAACTAAACCGCTCAAATGTTGGGCAATCACTCATCACAAAACTGAACTACATGGATACTTATCCACCATGTGTTCGCAATCTCCCCCTTGATGAGTGCATTGTCAATACAAGTGCATTTCAGATTTGAGCCACAAGATAAAGCTCTCCAAATGACCAAAAAGCTAAGAAAGACAAAAACGGGGTCACTTGAGAGAAGCAAAACGCATCCAAAACTTGGTTCCCAAAGACATGGGCAATGACTCGACGCAACCAAGCAAAACAAAGCTAGTCCTCAAGAAGAGGAAGAAACGGGCTCAACACCGCTAGCAAGTCCAAGATACCAATCAAAGCTCTCAAGGCTCAGAATACCAAATGAAGCACCAAGAGAAGCTCAAAAATACCAATTAAACCTCATAAGGCTCAAGAAGCCAATCAAAACTTGTCGGAGCCAAGAAAGCAAGCTAGACCCTCCAGAACAGGCAACGGCTCAACACATCTAGCAAAAGCTCTCCCTGGGAAAGAGCACACTCAAGATACCAATTGAGCGCCTTAAGGCAAAAGAAGCAAAAAAACTCCCCCTTGACCAAGGAAGCTCTAAACCAATGAAACCAATGAGATGCACTATTTCTCCCCCTTGGAAGTAGATGGCTAAAAATGGAATGAAATGCAGATCTCTCCCCCTTGGTGACACATGTAGCTCATCAAAGCTCAAGACTCAAGAACCGACCACAAATGCCATGATATGCAAAATGGGTGCAACAAGCTTCATACATAGAGCTAAGACAATGAATGGATGCTCTAAGTGATGTGATCCTGTGAGAATTGGAAAAGCTCTACATGCCCAACAAAGACTCAGGTTGAGTTAAAGATCACTTTAGAAGCTAAAATAGAGAAGATGACATGTGTGAGCAAGGAAGGGGTATCACCTCCTAGAGACAACTAAACATGGCAAACAAGATAGGATCTATCCCAAATCAATCTCATGTAGCAAGTACCACTATCCCTAGCAAAGTTCATACAACAAGCCAATGACCCAACTGAATGAATTTTTCAAATTTCAGAGTTTTGCAGCCCATTTCAGTTTTAGGCACATTTAGGTTGTATGCGAGTGGTTGTAAGCAAAGTGATGTCACTGCTTACCAACCGGGCAAAGCCAAAGAGCTTGACACACTGGTTTTGTTCATACACGACACCGCTCAAGTTCCACCCATACGAGAAGCAGTCTCGAACACACGGTGAAGTGCTCACAATGCAGACCCAACTCGATCTTTCCAATTCACAAAACAGAGAGCAATTTCATTTTAGATCAAATTTAAGCATGGTGCTCAATGGAAGTGAATGAAACAATGAAGAGCCATAGTTACAAGCTATATACAAGGCAACCAAGAAGGATCTTCAAAAGCCTACACATGCTAGTGTCATTTCAGAGGTGACATGGGGAATTAAATTTAGTTTTAAATCTTGTCTAACTTAGCTCAATTGCATATCAAGAGATCAAAGAGAGTCTAAGTTAGGCAACACCATAGACACATAAAGCACATCAAATAGAGCATAGATTCATTATATCAACTATAGGTATGAAGCTTAAAATGAACTATGTCACAAATGCAAATGAGATGCAAAATGCATTGACACCAAATAACACTAAGAAGACACCAAAGAAAAGAAAGAAAAGACAAATAAGAACCAAAAACAACTATGATACACAAAGAGCTTCGCTCAACTAAAAAGGGAAGCAAACACCCAACTCGCCCCGAAGGCGCAAAAACGCAGCTTGATCCAAAGGTTTTGTGAGAATATCCGCAAGCTGGTTTTGGGTCTCGACATGTCGGAGGTCAATGTCGCCCTTCTCTTAGTGATCACACAAAAAAGTGAAAGCGGACCTCAATGTGCTTGGTCTTAGAGTGAAGCATGGGATTTTTGGCCACAATAATTGCACTCGTGCTATTGCAAAGCAGAGGCACCTTAGTAAGCACAAGACCAAAGTCTTTCAAAGTGCCAATCATCCAAATCAACTGCGAGCAACAGCTAGTCGCAGCAACGTACTCAGCTTCGCATGTCGACTGTGCCACGCTAGACTGTATGCGAGAAGACCAAGACACCAAAGAAGACCCGATAAACTGGCAAGTCCCAGAAGTGGACTTCCGATCAAGACGGCAACTGAGAAAGTTGGCATCAGAATAACCACAAAGCTCAAGTGAGGAAGAGGTGGAGAACCAACGTCCAAATTCGGGAGTAAAGCGCAAGTACCTCATGATGTGTTTCACCGCCTACTTGTGCGTAGTCCGTGGGGACGCCTGAAAGCGTGCACACAAGTAGACGACGAACTGAATGTCCGGCCAAGTTGTTGTCAAGTATAGGAGCGAACCGATCATGCTTCGGTACTCCGTCTGATCCACCACCTCTCCTTCCTCGTCCGCATCCAAGGCAGTCGTAGTTGACATGGGCGTCAAAAGAGGCTTTGCCTCGCCCATGTTAAACTTCTTCAAGATGTCCTTCGTGTACTTGCCTTGGTGCACAAACGTCCCTTCCCGGGTTTGCTTGATTTGCAACCCGAGAAAGAAGGTCAACTCTCCCATCATACTCATCTCAAAGTCCCTACTCATAATATCTGCAGACTTGGCAACAAGAGCATGAGAAGAACCACCAAAGATCATATCATTCACGTATATTTGGACAAGGAGAGTGTCTTTGCCTTGCTTGAGGAGAAACAATGTCTTATCTACCGATCCCATTTTAAAACCCTTAGTAAGCAAAAAGGTTTTTAGCCTATCATACCATGCTCTAGGGGCTTGTTTCAAACCATACAAAGCTTTGTGAAGTTTAAAAACATGGTTTGGAAACTTGGGATTTTCGAAACCGGGAGGTTGTTTAACATAAACTTCCTCCTCTATGTAGCCGTTTAAGAAGGCACTTTTAACGTCCATTTGAAAAAGTTTAAAACCCTTAGAAGCTGCAAAATCTAGAAGGATTCTAATGGCTTTTAAACGAGCTATGGGAGCAAAGGTTTCCTAATAGTCTATCCCCTCTTTTTGACAAAAGCCTTGAGCTACCAACCTAGCCTTGTTGCGCACTACCACCCCATCTTCACTTTGTTTATTTTTGAAAACCCATTTGGTACCTATGGGGTGGCAACTAGGTGGTGGAGGAACTAAGACCCAAACGTGGTTTCACTCAAAGTTTTCTAACGCATCATGCATGGCATTAACCCAATCCGGATCCATCAAAGCGTGTCCAACATCTCGGGCTCAAAAGACGCGACAAAAGCCGAATGAGCAAAGTGAGAGAGATAGGACCTGGACCGCGTGACTCGACGGTCGATGTCGCCGATGATGTTCTTTGGTGGGTGCTGCCGCTAGATGTGGTGGAGAGCCTACCTAGACGAAGTGGCCTCCCCCTCGACAGCAGCTAGAGCTCCCTCAGGTGCAACGGGCACTAACTGAGAAAGCTACTCGAACAGGCCCCATGTAGAGGAAGTAGTCGGATCGGGACCGTGAGCCGAAGTGGACGTCGTAGGGTCGACGGGGGCAGCCAGTGGAGTTGGCTCGGGATCACCCCAATCGGCATCATCCTGCTCCTCCTCCACAAAGATGCTAGTGTTCACCTCATCATGACCTGCAAGCTCAAAAGCAGTGGAAACACAGGGCATAATCTCATCGAAGGTAATCTCACAAGTCTCCATCACTCGGTTAGTCTCAAGGTTAAGTGCACGATAAGCATGAGAGTGAGTAGAATAACCAAGAAAGATACAGTCAGAAGACCGTGATTCAAATTTATCCAACTTACCCTTTTTGAGGATGAAGCACATGCACCCAAACAACCGTAGGTGACTTACCTTGGGTGGTCTCCCAAATCGCAACTCATAAGAAGTCTTCTTCTTGAAAGCATGGAGGAAAATGCTATTGGAGACATAGCAAGCAGAACTGAGTGCTTCGGCCCAATACCGCCTAGGAGTCCTATGCTCATCGAGCATCGTCCTGGCCATCTCAACAAGGGTCCAATTCTTGCGCTCAACAACACCGTTCTGCTGGGGAGTGTGAGGTGAGGAAAACTGGTGATCGAGACCCAAAGAAGAGCAAAGAGTTGCAAATTGAGCATTCTTGAATTCTGTGTCATTGTCATTGCGGATAGCTCTCATGGCATTCTTAGGTAGCTCATTTTGCAATCTCAAAATCAGATCTCGAACAAGTGGAAAAGCCTCATCCTTACTCTCCAAAAATAACACCCAAGAGTACCTCGAGTATTCATCAATGACTACAACAACATACCACTTCCCTCCTTCCGACTTGACCCGAGCTGGACCAATTGTGTCCATGTGTAAGAGCTCGCCGGGTCGAGTGGTCATGATCTCAGTCACAGGAGGATGGGAAGCAGCAACCATCTTGTCATGCCTGCAAGGATGACAAACCAAATCCTTCTCGAACTTTAGCTTTGACAATCCTTGGATAAGGTCCATTGAGCTAAGCCTTGCAAGCAAGTCAAAACTCAAATGTCCCAATCTCCTATGCCACTTCCAAAGCTCGGAAGAAGAACCGGCAAGAAGACAATGAGAAGGTCCGGAAGAGATAGAAAATCCGCACGAAAAACCTTCCTGAAGGGTAAAATCCGGCAAACAAGCTCACCACGAGAGTCCAAAATCCGAAAGAGATTAGGCTTGAAACTCACTTCAAAACCGTCATCAAGGAGTTGCCAAACCGAAAGAAGGTTAAAATGCAAATTCGCAACCAAAGCAACATCCTTGAGGACAAAAGACGAATTGACTCGGATGGACCCCCGGGAGACAACCTTACCTTTACTCTTGTCCCCGAATGTGATATACTCGGTGTGACACACTGGGTCGAGGCTGGAGAACCACTTGGCACTTCCGGTCATATGACGTGAGCATCCGGAATCCACAAGCCAAGTCTCCTCTAGTCCTCCTTCCTACATCAATAAAAAGACATAGGGTGAGCAAACGGACCAACACTGGGGTTAGTAAACTGTGAAGGATACCAGTGTTGTCCCACTTGCCCAAAGAATGGGTTCGGAGAAAAACTAAACATCTCCTGCCCCACGGGGGAATAGCGATCACCACAATAGGGAAAACGTGGTCAGCTAAAGAAGGGTGGAGTAAAGCCACCGCCACGAGGCCCGTAGTCGTATGGGTCACGACCGGTACCCCGCCGGGCACGACCACCACGTGGTCTCGCCTCCTGAGGCCTAGCACCTTGAGGCATTGTACCTCTAGGTCTAGAAGTGCGCCTCTGAACTTCCGGTTCACGCACCCCAACTCGTGGGTGGTACATGTCCCGGTTGTTCAACTCAACCTGCCTCTGATCATCTCTCTTCCTCCTAAAGCAAAACTCAGTCAAATGCCCATCCCGCTCACAATAATCACAATGGTACCTCACCACACTCTTCGTAGGCACTCTCTTGTTGGGTTGGGTGGCTCTAGCTTTCTTAGGAAGGGGATCACTAGAGATGTCTGGAAGTGTGTCAAGTGGGTTGCGAAGATGGTTCGGTTTTGCAATCCACAATTGCTTCTGTGGAGTGGTTTTGGGTGGCTTTTCAAACACACCATCTCTCACAGGAAACTCAGATGGGTTGGTAGGCTTAGGTGGAGTGATCTTGGTAAGCTTGGGAGTTGTGGTGGGTTTCTCATTCTCGCTCAAACCACGGCACTCACCGATCTTACCGAACATGCTATCGTCCTTCCCACCTATAGCAAAGTCTACTCCCGTGCTGCCAGCCCTTTTGCATTGGCTAAGCATCATCCCCAACTGCGGCTCTCGGAATGACACCCAGCTCAAGATGGACCGAAGGTATGTGTTTTATTCCTCAGTACGCATCTTGTCGTGTCTGCACGACGCGATCTCAAGCTTCAAAGCCTCAAAGCGATCCGACTCTCTAGTGTTATCTGAGCTGACCTTCTCTAACACAACGATCCTAGCATCTTTCTGTGCCAGCTCAGAACGCAAGCCTAAGCAAGACTTGCACGCACCAAGTAAGCTAGGCCTAGCCTTCAGCTCACTGACCTCCTCAAGTAGAGTGTCATACTTGTCCTGGAGAGTGACAAGATCAGACATGTGAATGGCGCAAGCATCACACTCTACCTCCTCGGTAACCACCACTGACGCCTTAGCAAAATCTAGCTCATGAAGAGCGCTAAGGTACTTCGCCTTAAAGTCGTTCCTCTCACAAGCGGCACGCTTGAGCAACGCATCTTGACTCATCAAGGTGTCGCTCAGAGACTCAATCTCGAGAGAGAGGGACTCGACAGTGGGTGGTACCTCAGGTGTGTCGGAGTCGTAGTCGTAGTCAGGGCCTTCCTTGCTCTTGCCGACCTTGCCTTCTTCAATCGCCATGGTGCAAAAGCCACCGTGCTTGGCGTCAGCATAGAAGCATAGTCCGTTGATCTTGTCCTCGACCTTTCCCTTCGACTCATCATCGCTTGAAGAAGCACCTCCGTCGGAGGAGGCATCGATGTCGCTGAGGGATGCGAGGAAGGCTCGGTGCTTGGCCTTCACCTTGTCGATCACCTTCTTGGAGGACCTTCGGTGGTAGCCACCCATGGGCTTGTGTCTGTCCTCGAAGTGGTGCTCACTCTTGTCCTTGCGCTTAGTGAAGTCGCCCTCTGCTTTCTTGGGGCAGTTTGCGATAATGTGATCCTCATCACCGTAAGGGTAGCACCCCTTGGCTGAGCCACCACGCCGACGGTTCAAACGGTTGTTGTGAAACCGTGAGAACTTGGTGACGACCAAAGCCAGCTCATCATCTCCAAGAGCCTCCACTTGATCCTCTATCACTGAAATCAAAGACAAAGCGAACAAAGAGTGTGAAGGGTCAGAGGAGGAAGAAGACATACCGCCGGGGCCAGAAACCAACGCCATAGAGGGTTTCGACGGGTTTTCAAGCTTGGCCTGGTTCTGGTAGTCAATCTCCGAGGACTAGAGCTTGCTGAACAGCTCGTCCACGGTTAGGGCATCATAGCCCGGTGACTCCTGAATGGCAGCCACCTTCATCTCCCACACCTTCCGATCAAGAGCATGCAAAATCTTGATAGCCATCTCATGATCATCATAAGGCAAGTTGGCTCGATTAGCACGCATCTTGTTGATGATAGATTGGAAGCGAGTGAACTTCCCGTCAACAGATTCGTAGGCCAACTGAGCAAAGTTCTCGTACTCTCTACGGTACGTGTCGAAGAGTCTGGACTTGATCTGAGGGTTGCCCTCATGATATCTCAAGAGTGTTTGCCAGATCTCCCGTGCCGTAGTGAGACTCAAAACCCGCTCAAACTCTGGAAGAGACAGACAAGAGAAGAAAATGTTGCGGGCTCTTGCATTTGACGCATGTTGTGTAACCTAGGCATCGGTGATCCAAGCCTCAAGAACCACGTAGTTCTCATTCTCACAAATCTCCCAAAACTTTGTGTCAAGCCCTTGGAGGTAAGCCGACATGCGTACCTTCCAATAGGCAAAGTTGGTTCCATCGAAGTAGGGAGATTTACCAGCACCTCGCTCCATGTCGCCTTCGCGGATCAAGAACCGTGTAAGGTGGATTGATCCTTAACCGGCTCTGATACCAATTGAAGGACTGAGAACGGCGACCAGAGGGGGGTGAATGGGAGCCTCAAATTTCTCTCGAAATGTTCGGGCCACTCTTCCCAAAACCAAACCCAGTTGTTGGGTGCTCAACCTCCCCTGAGCAACGCGAGTGGGGATTCAGACAAAATCGGAGAAATGAAAGCTCACCGGCAGTGGAGGAAAACTCACCGGAAAAACCAAAAACCAAGTTCTCAACCCCTATGAAAAAGAGGCAAGAACCTAGGCAAAAATAGGCGAAAACCAGCAATCAAATAGAGGCTCCGGACCAGTTGGGACAGAGGCACCGGACTATAGCGAGTAGTCCGGAGCTCAGGTCCGACGCCTTCACCCGCTGCAACAGAAGAACATAGTGAGCACCCTAGCTCCGGACCAGAGGCTCCGGACTAGTCCGATGCCACCTCCGGACCAAGGAGGGTGGTTCGGTGCTCACTCGCCACACAATCCAGTAAGTACCTTGCCTCCGGACCTGACCACCGGACTACCCCGTCGGACCAAGGAGAGAGGTCCGACGCGTGGTAGTGTTTCTCAGCAGAGCCACCGGACCACTCGTCAAAGGTCCGGAGCTCAAAAACCGAGAGGTCCGGAGGGTGGTCTGACGCCCCTTGCTGCTTGACGCGTGACAGGTCAAGACCACCGGACCACTCGCTATGGTCCAGAGCTTGGAGGTCAGGAGGTCCAACGCTCACAGGCAGAAAATTGTTCTTCACGAAAATGAACTTCTCTCCGCCAAATCTTCCCAAAACTCAACCAAATGAACTCCAACTGCAACCAAACTTTGTAGGCATGATCCTTGTGCAGTTGGGGAGCTATCCCGAACAAATCATCGCTCAATTTGGAGAAGATAAACGGGAACACTCGGATTTGGGGAGAAGAGAGCAAAACAAAGAACACAGCAAAGAAATCCCCCGATCTACGCACTCATGAGGTTTGAGGAGAATTCCTTTGGTGCAAAGAATCTCCTCACGAATACGAACAACTTGGTTCAAGAGGTTTTTGCAAAGCTACTCTCAACAAAGAGAAATCATCTCGGGAAAAAGAGAGAGCAAAAGCAAAATGGGAAGAACACAAGCAAACCGGGGACACAATCACAAAATCGAAGCCACCATGGCTTACGGAGGTTATGACCTCTGATTCCTCGCAACAATCACAAGTTCTTACACTGGTGACACGGAGGATCTCAAGCAAGAAGAAGCTAGGGAAGGGAAAACCTAGGAATAGGTGGGAGAGAGAGTAATGCAAGAGATGGGATGAGGGATACCCATTCATCCTCTATTTAACGAGGCTTTGGCTATTTCCCAAAAACCCTCCTAGATACAATACCGAATTACCTAGCCCTAAGACATTGTAATCCAAGTCGTTAACTCTCAGCCACTCATTTGAATGGACGGCCCCGCTTCCTCGGAAGCTCCACCTAGGTTTTGAGGCCCAAACCGAGGAAACCCGCCACCGGTAGCTTTGGGCTCAACTACCGAACCCCGAGTTTTGCGGCCCAAACTCGGAAACCGACGAGGATGGTTTTGAGGCCCAAACCACCAAACCACTCGACGCGAGCCACCTTGTCTTCGCCGGTCGAACTCCGAGTCCCCTGAGCCTCCGCTCGACTCGTGCGTCCACCATCTTGACTTGGTCAACTCGGTCTACCGCCATGTCTTCTCGCACTCGCCGGTGCCAAGTACAAGCCACCACAGCTAGTCCACCGGCGCCCATGGTCCCTCAGTCCGAGCCCCGCTTCCGCCCTTCACCGCTCTCAGTCCATCGGCATGACAAGCCTCTACTCGACCTTCTCCACGCTGATACATCCGGCCCAGGTAGGGTTGGCCGAGGCCCAATAAATTGAGGTTGCCCGGACCCCAACAGTTCTTAGGCACACCCACTCAGAGAAAGGCCCAATCTCCCTAAAAGACTAGTCTGATAGGGGAAGGGTGGCTCTCCCTTTTAAGGTGGCTTCCTCCTCCCAAGCTAAGCAAGGTGGATTATTCAGAGGCTCACACGTTCGCCGCTCAACTACAACTGGGCCACTTGGCCCATTATTTGTTGCGTCTTTGCCAATGGGTAATAATGGAGGATGTCCTCATCATTCTCACCCCCTTAAACAAGGGCCCAAGCTCTGATACCAAATGATACATCCGGCCCAGGTAGGGTTGGCCGAGGCCCGATAAATTGAGGTTGCATGGACCCCAACAATTCTTAGGCACACCCACTCAGAGAAAGGCCAAATCTCCCTAAAAGACTAGTCTGATAGGGGAAGGGTGGCTCTCCCTTTTAAGGTGGCTTCCTCCTCCCAAGCTAAGCAAGGTGGGATTATTCAGAGGCTCACACGTTCGCCGCCCGACTACAACCGGGCCACTTGGCCCATTATTTGTTGCGTCTTTGCCAACGGGTAATAATGGAGGATGTCCTCATCACACGCCATTGACCAGTGTCACTAGGCATAGCACCTGCACACCACAAGCCGATAGACAAGCACACGTTTCTGCTTTCACAGAGGTTAGGGTAAGCCACTCAAACTGAAACACTCACGTGTTGGACGATCACTCATCATCAAAGCTGAACATACATGGGTACTTATCCACCATGTGTTCGCATGAAGTCCTTATGAACCAATATCTCGTTACTTAGTTTCTTACACCACTAGTTTATTAACATACCAATGTATCCAATCAGGAACACACCACTACTCTTAGTTAAGCCATTTCACCTCACACTTCGTGACCTCTTTCACCTTCCAAAGTGAGATAGTCCATGTACCGAACATCTCTTGTAAGCTTCCTATGAGTTGTTGGGAACATACTTAGGTTGCGGGAGCAACAATGACAAGAAATGCAATAGATCACTAGAATTTTCAGTCTTACCAACAATACTTAGACTTTAGGATTAGTACCTCAAGCACAAAACATAGTGTTGTCCAATGAGTTGGACAACCTTTTCAACACCATACAGACTCTCTCTTTCTACACTTTTTACCATTTCCAAATTTTCTAGACCTTTTGTGCTCCGAAGTAACATCTCTAGTGCAATGTTCCAAATCATTTCCTAAAAAATCACCATTGTCTTCATCCCCAACACATTCACCGTCATAACCGCCACTGCCATCATCATCCCCATCACGTCCATCATCATTGGCACCACCACCTTGTTCATGGTCACCCAATTCATAATCAAGATCAACCATATATGTGTCCTTGTATGTGTTGCCAAATACTCATCTTTGTCATGAAATTCTTCTTTCATCTCAGCATCAAAGAACTCTTTGATATGATGGATCTAAATTGTGTAGTCCTTCACAAAACCTTACATGGTCAAGTGTGATCTGATTGTACTCACACTTTCAAAGTGACTATGTTCCTACAACTCCTACATGGACAAGAAATTATGGTTTCATTCTAGGTCATAACATGCTTTCCTGCGGCTTCAATGAATCCATCCACTTCAAAGCAGGAAAGTGGCTTCAATCTTAATGAACTAGACATCCATGAGTTTATGTCCATCTTTTTAGACATCAAAGCAAAGAAAACTTAATTAATATTAAATGACAATAATTAGTTTTTAACATTTGTGCAAGGTCATTCTTGTTTCAAGTACAAATAAAACTAATCAACTTCAATCATATGACTGAAAATATAAAATCTCTACATAGATACATATACATATGTAGGTATGATTAATAGCCCCTAATCAAACAATTAATTTTTTAATTTATAATTATATTTATCAAATTTAAATAAGAACATTGATATTCAACCCATTGTTGATGCAACTTAATCCTTTCGAAAACAATTAATAGATATTGACTAACAAATTAAATAACTTTAGTTCTAAATCTAGTAATAGATCCAAACTCTTAATCCCTATTCAAAGACTAAATAATGAACCATAAAACCTCAACACATGAACACTAAATAAGGGTAGAATCTTGTTCTTCTACTAAATTTAACCTCATGATTGTTGGGACAAACGTCCCCAACAGGGTTGAGAGGTGAAGGCTCCTTTGTGGAGGCTAATTGAAGAAGGTCTTCTGATGAAGATCGGCTAGAGAAGGTGCCATGACAAAGACTAGCGGGGAAATCCCCCTATGGTGGAAGGACGAGTCCCCCCCCCCCCCCCGACGAAGGCGGGCACAAGAAGACCCCCAGTGAAGATTGGCTAGAGAAGGTGCCCCGATGTAGGCCGATGCGAGAAGCCCCCCTGGCAAAGATCGGCAGGAAAAGGCGCCCTCGGCGAAGACCGGCGGGAGAAGGTCTACCGGTGAAGGCTGGCGGGAGAAGGTCTTTCCCGTAAATGCTAGCGGGAGAAGGTCCTCCAACAAAAGTAGGTAGGAGAAAGTCCCTCAGTGAAGGCCAGCAAGAGAAGGTGCCCCAATGAAGGCTGTCGGGAGAAGATCTCCCGGTGAAGACTGGCAGGAGAAGGTCTCCCATTGAAGGTCGAACGAAGGTTCCTAATGAAGGTTCGATGATTGTTCCGTGTGAAGGCTCCGTGAAGATTGCTCCATGACAAAGGCACCAAAAAATGTGTGTGAGAGGAAAGAACTTCTTGCCCTCATGCTCTTGGCATTGTATATAGGCAATGGTAATTTATATGCTACCCCTCAGCTAGGGAGAATTGACAAGTCACTACACTAAATCTTGTTGGGCCTCTTCGAGGGGGAGTTGGCCCATGTGAATATGGGCTCCCCAATAGGGACCTTTAGATTTTAATCTAATTTCATTTATAATTGCTTCAATCATACAATGAGAGAAAATCAATAACCAAATTAATAAAGTAATCTATCACTAACCATTCAAAAAGATGTTAGGCATAGTACCTTCTAGAATTAAACCATCAAGAAATCAAGAGAAAAACAGGATACAGTTCTACTACAAGGAGAATTGGGGGGGGGGGGGGGGGATACTGTTACTTATACACTAGTCCTAGAATAATAGAGGTGGCTTTACAAATGGTGTTTTAGATGTGGATGAGAATTCAAGCCATCTCTTGAAATAGCCCTCATTTGTAGAGGTGGATAGGATTCACAGCCTACAACAGAGTTAGTGGCTCCCTATGGAGGTCATAGTTGAGGCAGATGGGAATTGAGCTGCTCCCGCCTAAAAAATGCAGTCGCCTCTATAAATTGTTTATGTAGTATGGTAATTATCATGAAAAAATATCAGTAGATATTTAAATATATTGCTAGTCGGGACATGTTTCTATTTTGTTTAAAGAACTATGCATATTGTTTTTCTTTTATACCATACCATTTATATTGAAATTTATTAATATATCAATATCAGTATGTCACTTGTAAAGTTTGACCAAAACTTGTTGTAATTTCTACGAGTGGGATTATGAGTACAATTTTGTATACTTGTTACCTAGCAACAGTATTGCTGTAGGTTCTCTTTAATATATTGTTTGGATTTTGAAGAACTTGTTCCTGGGCACTCGCAATGCAAGACTCTATCATAGAGTCAAGACTATTTATTATCATTTATTTATAGTATTTGACTGATGTGACAGTATATTTCTTAGACAAAAAAAATTATGTTGCTTTTAAAAAAATCAAGATACGAAGAGATATAATAGATAGATGATTGAGAGATAAGATGAGATTGGATGAAAAAATATTTTAGAGGAAGTATCCATTAAAAATAAAGTTTGGGTAATACTGTCTAGTTAATGGTCTCTGGCTGATAAGCTATTTTGTTGTGGGAAAAAATATTATAATCTGACTAATAAGCTGTTGATAAGTTCAACTAAATATGTCTAGATGATTTGATAAGTGTAGGAGTTATCTTATATTCTCTCCGTACTCGTAAAACATGTCGTTTAGGACAAGGTATGAGTCAAACTTTGAGAATATAAATCATGAATAATTTTTAAGTTGGTAAGTTTGAAAATGTGAAAATCGTATCAATAGATTTATTTTAAAAAATATTTTTCAAAACATAAGCCGTCAAAGTTATGCTTTGAAAATCATATAACTCTCCAAATTATTTTACAAGTAACGACATGTTTTACGGGTCCAGAGAGAGTACTCTTTGAATTGGGGCTGTGCTTAAGAGTTGCTCCATCTACCATTAAGTACATCTACTTTGATGCTTTGGAGAACACTGTAGCCCATAAATCCTATTGATGGCCTCATTCAAGTTGTGGAAGCGATCCCTGCTTCGAAGCGATCAAAAGGAGGTGGAGTCGTAAGCTGCAACCGCGCGCTGTAGTGGAATTCATAAAAAGGAACTGATGAAACGATCCATTATTTGATACTACAGTAGTATACAGTAATTCTCTAGTCCGATCATGGAATTAACAAGATAAATTATGCCTGAAACTGAAACTAGGATTTGATGATAATCGTCGTCATCGTACTTCTCATCAAACAGAAGAAGAAAACACTCAAAGTTTAGTCGAGCGATCCATTTACAACATGGCTGACTAGGAGTACGGCGTTCGCTGCTCCATCGGAGGCACTGACTGACTGGTCGACCTGAGGCCACGTTTGGTTTGACCTCTCCTTAGACGATTTAGTCCCCTTTAGTTATTTCAATGTGATTCGAGAGAAAAGATCATTTAGGTCATGTTTAGTTCCTCATGAAATCCAAAATATTTTGGGTTTCGACTCTTCATTTTATAAAATGGAACTAAACACCACCCAAAATATTTGGTAAAAAGTGGTTCATTCTCCATTTTAGATTTTGGACTTAAGAGACTAAAATAAGAGAATCTTTGCATTAGTTTGTATGTCATCCTCATAATTTCCATCATTGAAATCCAAAATAAGTCAAATTTTGATTGAAACTAAACAGACCACTGAAATACTTTGCATTCTGGATTTTAGAATCCAAAATATTTAGGATTTAAGATTTTGAATTTTGGTTGGAACTAAACGGGGCCTTGTTTTATTTACTTGTAGTGTTTGTCCCTAAAATAACTAAAAGAGACTAAATTTAGGGGAGAAATTTAGGAGGCCCAAACAACAGCGTCCGAGAGATCTTGGTTGTTGGCCACGGCTGCAACAGCAACCAAAGGCAGCTAGCTAAGGTGGCGACCAACCTACCTGTGTCTCTCTCAAGGCCGTGGCCGTCCCCTTCTTCAGGTCGTTTTCCACCACCATGAACCGAACCGAACCCTCATTCGTTCTCACCGAGCTGGATCGACGATTGCTGCTTCTCCGATGACTTGAACTCGCCTCTGCGGGCGGTCCTGCCAGTTGCCAGTGCCAGGCTGCCCGCCGCCACCGCTTCTCCATTCCATAAAACAGAAACATGAATGTGAGCAATGAAGTGAGATGAGCAGTGTGTTTAGGGTGGAGGTCAATTAAAGGATGCAAGTAGTCCTGAACAGTGCAGCATTTAAGAAAACCAATTGACCTCCATGGCTCCCTTCCTCCCTTCCCCTATAAATACTTGCTGCCATGCCACAGTCCACAGGCACCAGCACTCCTCTGCCTCCGAGGAAGGGAAGGGAAGCGTCCCCACAGTCAGAGGCTCAGAGCAGAGCACTCCTTCAGCTGCAGAGCATCACGAGACAGTAAGCACTCTCTTTGTGGAATTAATACTATCATTAGTAGCAGCAGTATGATGGATTAACCTTGGTCAAGCTTCATGGATACGCAGGCAGAGGCAGCGATGAGCCGGGGCAGCACCAGCAAAGGAGGGAGGGGCGGGGGCGTGGACCTCAACCTCAACCTCAACCTGAAGCTGCACCTGTCTCCGCCGGCGCGTGGCACAGAGGGGGCGGCGGCGGCGGCGGCGTCGTCGTTGTCCTCCGACGAGTGGTCGTCGTCGTCGCCCAGCTCGTGCCTGTCGTCGGAGGGCGAGCGGGAGCCGCAGCAGCAGCAGAGGCAGAGGCACAACAGCCACGGGCTGCAGTGGTCCGACAGCCCGGAGGCGACGTCCATGGTGCTGGCGGCCTGCCCGCGCTGCCTCATGTACGTCATGCTCTCCGAGGCCGACCCGCGCTGCCCGCGCTGCCGCAGCCCCGTGCTCCTCGACTTCCTGCACCACGCCGCCGCCGCCCGCAACAGCAGCAGCCGGGAGGAGGACGACGACGATCACAGCGGCGGCGGTGGCGGGAGGAACAGGAGGGCGTGATCATCCACAGTTCCACCACCACACGGCAGCAAGCATCAAGAATCCACAACTTTTTTTCTTCTCTCCATTGTTACGATTAGTACTAGTATTAGTACTACCAGTAGCTTTAATTTCGTCCCTTAAATGAAAAAGAACTGCTCCAGTCCAGTGTAACCGTGATAATTTCATTTCATTTCATCCGTCTGCCGAGACTGCGACGGTGTGGTGGTAACTGTGGTACGTACGAATATATCACCAGATACACTGGAGACCTCTCGGTTCTTGCAATCTTGCTCTGCAGTCCATTTCCCGAAAGCAATGAAACATGAACCTGTTCTTCCCCCGAGCGGACGCTACACTCTATAGAAACTGAAGAAAAACAATAATAATGTTCACGTTTGGGTTTTAATTTCCACCGTCGTGATTGATACGTTACACGACCAATCATTTGAGCTCGCTCCAGCTTTTCTTCGAGACGGTGGTGGTGCATCCTTGTCGAGAAGAAGTAGAAAATTAAAAGCGACCAACAGTAGCGGTGCTGTTAGCATTTCTTAGAACCTGCAATTTCTAATGAAGTTTCACGTCAGATTATTTATTAAAATAATATACGATCAGGAGCAGGTGAGACGTGAGAGGAGCGGAGAAACTACTCACTAGCAGTACTACAGTAGCAAGGAAGGAACTAGTACCATGGGTTATATTTATTTGACAGGGCTCCTTTTGAGGAACTTCTTCGGAGGAGCAATCTGTTTTGAAGGAATCATGATTTTTAAAAATAGCTATAGTTTCTCGATTTTTTACTTAAAAAATTATTGAGTTTTTCAGAAAAAATTCTAGCTTCTTTATTTATTTTTATAAGAGAGAAAAAATGGTTTCCTGAGTCAGAGAGAGGGAGAAGCTTTGACAAACAGTCCATAGTAGTAATGGCATTGCATTGCATGACGCGACGCAATGAATATAGGCCAATTAAATTCCCGACGCCACCCTCCATAAACAAAGCACGCTTCCTTCCATCTGAAAATACTGCGAGCGAGACCTTAATTGCCGCTGCACCCTTGGTCAACTTTGCTACCACCCCCGGACGATACATTCATTCATGGCCAATTTGCAAAGCAATTATACCATGCCATGCCATGCCATGCGATGATGAGCATCACGCCTCGTCCATTGTCCAACCGTTCTCTCCTCTCCACGACGATTCGCGTCACCCATCTTTAACGTGGCCATAGAAACAGGCTGCCACAGCTCTTTACGTCACTCACTCCTATTTCTTTTTCTTTTTCTTTTTGAAACTGGAAAAAATTCAACCCCAACCCCCCGCGGGGTAATAATCATGAGACGCCAGGCAATAACTGCTCTTGAAGAAGAGTTTCATCACGACCTTGCAAGAACCCATGTGCCCAACGTATGTCTACATCTAGCAGGCAGCTTCACCTTCTGTTCAAGTGCCGGACATTGATTTGGGGTGCCTGCTCCTGATCGTAATCGGTGACTGGTGGTTGCACTTGTAAAACGCCAAACAAAAGTGACGCAGCACAGGAGATGGCACGCCTTTCCACGCGAAAGCCCGCAAGAGAAATCAAAATCTTCAACAGCCAGGCCAAGCTGTCAATCTGATTATCTGAAGGAAGGAAGAAATAGATGCAACATCTACCAATCCTGATGTCACCTGCCATTGATGGTGCGTCCGTAAGAGCCAGTCTCTACCCTCTCGAATGTAGTATGTATGATGTACCATGTGCTTCACGTGTTCGGCCATGAGCATATGGCAGGTACACCGTTTACACCGACAGATACAGTCAGGGTCACAACGAGCTGTTACCTGTCATCAGTCACAATCGTCCAAACTGCAGCGTCAAGCTTGGCACGGCGCAACATAAAGATAGCATATCTGAGGTCACCATAGTCTAGGAGGACTTGAGGCGAACTAATGCAGGGTGCCAGGGTCAGGCGACTTTTGCGGAACCCTCAGATTTACACAGTTTTTGCCTGAGCAGCAGCAGAGCAAAAGCTCAGAACGATTCATAGTATATGTGATGGGGTAAACAAAAATGACAACTTTTCTTGAACCAAAAAAAAGATGCGAACTTCTTTGCATACCTCGTAACTAGTTGTTTCATTGAGCCTCTCAACTCAGGAAAGGAAAATGATAATAACAACTCAAGACCGAAAATATTAAGTTCACTTCCATCCAAATGTTAGTGACCTTGGGAAGATCATTCTGCAGAAGCAGAACCATCCCTGGGGGAGCACCCAATTCTAGTAATCCAGTAACAAGAAGCTATATCACGACCTGATTATACAGAGAATTCCATAGGATGGTTAATACAATGCAGTGCAGATGTACCCAAAACAACGATAATGATAATTCTCCAACCCAACAGTGCCATTTCATGCTAACAACTCAACCCCAGGTAACAATCAGAAGTAGAGAAGCCACTGAACCAGAAGCCTCAAAAGTGCCATACCCTCATCAATGTGCTCTGACAACAAATATGAATACGCTGCATGCGCTAACAGCAACTGAAGTAGCTGCTTACAATTATTACTTCTGGTGGACAAATATCCTTTATCCTACAACCCAGACCTTATGAAGCAACAAACTTTCAGCTTTATCGTGGATTTGCTAAACATGATGCTGGTCCCAACTTCAAAATGCAAAACATCCTTAGCCTGTTGACCACCAAATAGACCTACTGGTATTGAACCCTTTAAACATTGCAGCTCAAAAGACACATAAGATGGACAAAAGGTACCAACATCTACATGTACAAATCGTAAAACACGATAGAAACAGTGTATTACCATTTTCCATCATGAATCTGTAGGCAATATACTTCTACTTATCAGAATCATAGCAATGGAAACACCAATTACTTCTGGTTCTTGTGTTAAGGGCTCTACTAATGTTACAAAACACCTATTACTTGTTGGTTCATATAAACAATAATACCGGGAATGAAAATAAAATGTTGTTTGTTTGGATAGTAGTTTTACCCTCAGCTCACCCAGGTTGGCAGGGAAAATTTGTTCATATTTTCCATTCCAATGCATGGGATGGCCCTATCACATCAAAGATGCCCTAACAACTAGACAGAAATGAAACCTAACAGGAGCACACAAACCTTGTTATCCTCAAAATGGACTCAGGATGTAAATGGCTATTCATGTAAAGCCTCGGAAGCAATAGACTTCCTTAATGACACTCCCACCAACCACTGCTGCTTCTGACATACTGATCCACGATACCAAATTCTTTGTTCTGCTCAAGTCGCTTAGCATAATTCTCGGTAGATATTGGACCTTTCTTACGCCTGCGATAGTAAATGATTTCCCAAGGCCACAGGCGTGCAGCACCAAAGTACTTCTCTACAGACTGATCTGATGAATCTCCCTCTTTTGCCTCAATCCCATAGTGCTTCAGAGCTGAGATCACTTCATTAGTTGTTAGCTTCAAAGACTTGTTTCTCCCCTTTTTGGACAGAACGTCCTGCTTTGATTTCACTGACAAAGAATCCTCAAAGTTAGCATTCTGGCTTTGCACTCTATTGGCAGCATTATCATCAACCAAGTTCTTATCAAAGTCAGACCCTGTGTAACCATCAACATCAGCATTCTTGTTACGAACACGAGTTTCCCCATTCAGGACCTTGCTGTTCAAAACTGAACCATTTCCTGGCTTGTTATCATCCAGATTTGTTACTTGAGATCTTGTCCTGAAGTCCAAATTGTCCTTCAATTGAGAATTAGCCAGACCAACTAGATTTTTGTTCTCTTCATCAGGAGATGACTTGTGCTGCGGTGAAGCGGATACTGAAAATGGAACAGGATGGTTGATATTTGATCTTGATCCTTCATGCTGAGTTGGTTGAGATGATTTTGAACTAGAATGTGCAGAATAAGTTGGAGAATGTGCTTTAAATCGAGGTCGGGGTCGGGGGGATTTAGATCTTGAATCTGAAGAGGTCCTGTTGGCATGAGATCTCTTAACATTAGCATGGTTAAAGCGCCTTAAAGGTTCTGAAGAGGGCGATGACCCCTGTGACCTTTCAGATCTGCTTCTCTTGCGCCCTTCCTTGTTTGTTTGTGGCATGTTTTCACTGTACTGGGCATGTCTCCTACTGTCTCTCAGCCTATGCATTCTCATACTCCTATCAGGAAATGGCTTCCTACCATCTTGAACTGTATGATTTGTTTGGTCCAATGGATGAATACGAAGTTCTGGTCGCTGCCTCGAGGGTGACCCAAATCTTCTCTGCCTCAGCTGCCATTTTTCCCTAAAGTTTAATCCATCTCTCCTTGCTTTGAAGTTATCATCTATTCCATGAGGACAATTACGTGCAATATGGCCAGCAACACCACAACTGTAACAGGTTGGAGGGGATCTTGATTTATCATGGCTTATGTCAATATGCTTGTCAGAGTGCTCTTGCCACTTCTCTGAAGAAAGTTTGTGTTCACGAGAATCATAAGAACCTCCTTTAATCACATTTTCTGTTTCTTCTTTCCTTTCATATCCATGATAAGGCTCATAGCGGTCAAAATCATCACCGTCTCCACCAGGGGTACGTTTCCCAGCCCATCTATCATGCTCGATTGTATTTGCATCACCTGTACCACCTTCATCAGTCTTCACCTTCCCTGGACCGTCATCATTTGTACCACCTTCATCAGTCTTCACCTCCTCTAGACCGTCATCATTTGTACCACCTTCATCCCTCTTGACCTCCCCTGGATCATCGCCAATGTTTACTCCAGCATCATTGACAACCTCAGCAAATTTGCCAGATTCCTTTACTAGCCCAGCATCAGAATTACGACTCTTATCATGATTTGCTGGTTGATTATTCCAAGCTAGAGGATCTCTGAACCTAATATTGTCCCTAGCATCTCTGAAGTTCCTTCCGCGAGACAATTCAACAAATCTCGTACTTCTCCTGAAACCCTGAGACAATCTGGGCTGCTGCTTTGACCAATTAACAGTAATCCGCTCCCCACAAACATATTTCCCATGCAGGACCCTCATGGCTCGAGTTGCATCAGAATCAGAATCATACACAGCAAACCCATATCCATCTTTCAGGTTCACAGTGCAAGGACCAAACCTCTGGAACAGATGTTCAAGATAACTCTGCCGCACATCTTGGGAAAGCCGCCCAATATGCAATGACATCTATAACAGCAAAAATATTCCATGAGAACTTCACTCAGAAATTCAAAATAATGCAATGAAAGAAATTAAGATGGTAGTATTGCTAAATTCGTGATAACTAATCAAGCTGACAGTGACAAGAGTAACATAATAACCTGAAATCATTGATTGTCACTTAATTCTATTCCAAAATTAACACTAATAAGTAACTTAATAATTAACCTGAACTCATTGGTTGTCACCTGATTCTATTGCAAAACCAACACTAACAAGTTGATTAAACTTCAGAGCGTATTCCTTGTAGTAATTTTATGGATTCAAATGATTCATAAGTGAGTTATAGTAATTTCATGGATTTAAATGATTCATAAGTGAGTTAATGCTAATCAAGAGTGCCCACTTAACCCTCTCACTAGTAACAATACAATCAGTAAAACTAGTCCTCATTCTAAGAAATCACAATAAGATAGCACAAATAAGCTTCAAGGTAAAACAGCAAGCAAAAAATAAATAAAGTAGTTATAATCAATTAAATTCAAGTTGATAATGAGCTGACCCAACCCAAGCTTGCATGTATATATTATTTACTGGAAACATAATTTCTCACAACTCTCATAGCACTGCTTCCAATCAAAACAAAAAATCACAAATCCATGTGCATCCACGTCATCATAAATATATAGGATGTATAAATCACCAGTATTGACCAACCAGTACGCATTAGCTTTAACCACAATCCATGGAACTAAGTTTCCCTAGCGTAGAGAATAATTTTGAATATTAACTGTTGAATATCCTGGATGGATGGAAGGGATCATCCAAATTTGTTCACAAGCACACCTATGGCCCTGTTCCCAGCACTACTTTGAATATAGTCAAATAAGGGGCAAAGGAATATTTGTTTGATGCCTTTATAAATTATTACCAAGGTTTACCTTCTGTTGTGTCTGCATAGGCAACTTGTAAACTGGAATCAATCATGTTTAAGTTTTCCAAACACCAGTTCCATGAAACAAAAATCGACCAATTCAATGCCAATTAGTAACAGACGGGTCTGTAGTGAGGTAAGAGAACAAATATTGAATCTTATGTAAAATGTGTGCATTCCAAAAATAAGATAGTACCATGATTTCCAGTCCACATTTGCTATTACTGAGTACACCATTCAGAAAGCTAAGCATAGATGATTTATTATCGCCAAGATAGCTCTGAAGCAGGTTGCATCAAAGCATTCATTACTGCAATTGCAGGATGCAGCTACTAAGCAACAGAAGTTACAAAGCATATGGTCATGTCAACTGCATCTCAGAATGTCAACCAAAAACCACGTTTGAGTTAGCTGTCCTCTTAGGAGAGCCAAGAAAAGCAATGTGACAACCCGAACAATACATAAATTATCACCTAATTGAACAGTTTCATCTAATGTCTTAATTCTTTAAACAATCAATCTCACACAATTGGAACCTAAAACAATAGTACAAGTCAAAACAAAACACAAAATTTCAGATTTTGTATGGAAACCAACTTATTAAAGGGAACCTGAACAGCACTGGCAGAGCGCAAAGGAACGAATATTGCCAATCTACTGGACACTAAAGGCAATACATCAATGTAACATTACAAACTTCACAGCCTAGCAGAACATGCTACAAGCAGGCGCATCTCAAAGAAACGGGTTGGCATCTAGCACAGGCACAGATAGTACAACATATAGATGACACGACAGAACCTCAAGGTGAGAAACATATACCTTGTTTATGGTCACCAAGTGATTAAGTAAACTTGAACCTGCAAACAAATCAGGGGACAAGGTCAAGTAATGGTTGACTAGAAGTCAAATACAGAGTATGAACCTCGGGGGGCTGCAATCTAACTAGGGTTTCACAAAAAGTTAAAATCGCACAACCAGGAATTAGGGTTCAATCTAGGATCTAACACAGAAAGCAAAAGTAAAGGTAGGTTACCATGGAAATGGAACAGCCCACATAAACAGCACCGATTCTCGCGGGGAAACTCAAAAAACGGAAACGAAAACGCGCACCTTGCACCGCGTTCGGATCAAGATGGTGCGGGCATGAATCTAGTGCAGTATTCGGACGCGAATGTAGATGTGTGGAGCCTAGTTGCGGCTACTTACCCGGACTCGCGACGCTTCGCCTGGATCGGATTCAGATGCGAGAGCACGATTGGACGATTGCTTCGGTGCTTCCGCTTGGACTGCACAGAGTGCAGACCTGCAGTTGCTGGTCTCCTCTTCCAAGCGTCGGCCAGCCGGAACCGGAATGGCAAGGAGCACGAGGGGTTTGGGTCTACTTCTGCCCCCTGCACCTGGGCTGGATCCTCCGTCTGCTTAAAGAGAAATCTGGCCCAACGAAACCTTCATGGGCCAGAGGCACGAACATAAGCGTCGGCCGCGCCATGTGTTTACTGGGCCCAAATTAACAGACGGGCCCACTGGAGATCTAGAGAATTATGCTGGCAGCGTGCTACTACTACCCCGTGTCTGTCTGATTTGTCCCAGCTCGTAACAAACCAGACCAGACGAGCAAGGATCCGGCACTCAGGTCAAGAAAGCACAGCCACCAAGCTCAAGCGCCGGAGCAACGCCGGTTAGCTAGCAGAGAGGTAGCAGCTCGATGATGCCTTCCACGGCTCGCGCTCTGGTCGCGGCGGCCCTCGTCGCGGTGGCGGCGCTCGCGCTGAGCGTCGACAGCGTCGGCGCCACCCTGGAGACGACGTGCGCGGCGGCGGCGGCCCACGACCGGCGCGTGGACTACGGCTTCTGCGTGTCGAGGCTGAGCCACCACCACGACAGCCCCGACGCAGACACCTGGGGCCTGGCCAAGGTAGCCGCCGACGTGGGCGTCGCCACCGCCGGGGACGCCGTCTACGACATCAAGGCGCTGCTGGCGAAGCCGCCGCCGGGAGGCGACGCCGACGCCCATGCGCGGGCGGCGCTGGAGCAGTGCCAGAGGCTGTACGACGCGACGGAGTCGGCGTTCGCGGAGGCGTACGACGCGATCAACCGGCGTGACTACGCGGCGGGCAAGGGCAAGTCCGCCGAGGCGGCGTCCCTGGCGCGCCGGTGCGACGACGCCTTCGCGCGGGCCGCACTGCGCCCGCCGCCGCAGGTCGCGCGGTGGGGCGAGGAGTCCGCGAAGATCGCGGTCGTCTGCACCGCCATCACCGACCTCATCGACTGAGAGCGTGAGCGATGGGTGCCGTGTACCATACCGGCCAGGTGACGCGCGCTGGCTTCTGCGCCGTCGCGATCCGCCGGCGTGTTGGTGTTGTGATCCGTTGGTGACATGCCAGACAAACCGCGGACGAGATGAGATGGCAGTTACCCGAACTTGTTGTCGTTGAAAAATGGGATGGAATAAAAGCGTTTTATTTAATGATGCGTACTGTTACTGTTCATCTGTTTTGAAAAGCCTAGCTCGTCGTTCTGTTACTGCTGCCAAGTGCCACCTTTATTATACCGGCTTCTTTTAAGGTTTTTAAAAAACTGCTTGTTTTTGCTGCACAGTTCCATAAACAAACAATATGGAAATTATTTTTTGTTAAAACTGGTGCAAAATTGACAGATCGTTACCGCTTGGGATCTATGCTTGTAATCTGGTACTGAAATATGATGGTTTGTCACAGCACAAGGCTGCACGCTGCTTGCAACTGCAATGCTGCCGCACGAAGCACGATAGAACCCGGCAGCAGCCCAGCAAGCGGCCCCATGGATCGGGACCGGGACAGGGTGCAGCCGGAGCTGGCCACGCAGTAGCGCGCAGGGTACCCTTGGGCCGCGCGGTCTCCTGCCACTTGTCACCATCCATGAGGCCAGCATGTGCCGCGCCGGGGGCTGCCGCACACGGCACACCCTGCTGGCTGCAGGTGCTGGTCGCCTGTACCGGTACGACCACAGAGCTCTTGCCATTTTCCCCGTGAAACGTCGGTTGAGGTGGTGTGGGACGTAGGATGTGGCCTGTGGGATGTTGGCTGTATAAAAGTTGTTGTTGTAGCATGTCTGAGAAAAGCTAAAAGTTATTTGGCGAAATAGCCGTAGATAAACTGTTGTGAGTTGTAAAGTTGTATAAAAAGTCTATAATATCCCTGCCTCTAAATGTTGATTAAATATTGTCTGGTTGTAAAATACTAAGGTCTTTGCATCTAAATAGCAATTTATACAAGGAAAGATTTTTTTGTTAGTTTTTTCATGCATCATCCACATTTGGTTGACATAAGTAGATCTTGAGGGGGACTCATTGAATCAGATTTTGGTCCTTACTTCAAAAGGAGGAGGATCGTCAATTGATAATATCTCTACTATAATTGAAAACTTTTAAAAGAATGGAAAGTCTGGATCTCACCCCTGACCCCACAGGCAGGCTTCCCACCCTCCTTTTCACCCACGCACAGACTTCCCACTCCCCTCACGCACCCTCACAAGGAACGCGATTATAGGAAATAAGTCCATCCGTACGTAACTATACGCCTATAATCAGGGAACAAATTCAAAATTCAAATCACGTCCATCCGCCCTGCCCCTCGCGGTAGCCATGCTCCACGACAGTCGGCTCCGCCTCCAGCCGTGACTTTCTGGTGGCCGTGCTGCACGTCCAAATTAGTGTCGGCCTGTCCGATGGACGCGGGAGGGCCAAGCTGAGGATCGGGCGCAAACGGCTGACTGGTGAGGCCATGGACTCGGCTGCGAACAACAGTGGCGGCGGCGCACTCCCGTCGTGAGGGAGACAGGCGAGTCCCATCTGTCCGGCGAGAGGGACCGGGCGATCTGCAAACCACCCCGTGCGTGAGGTGCGTAGCTTTTCATTCCATCAGCTATGATCCATTATTTAGTCAGATCCATTATTTCAGCTATGATCAATTCCATCATGATACGATGAGACGTCATATATAATATATTTTTTTATCTGTTCTCAGGGCTTCGATCGGACCTAATTCCATCAGGTGATCGAAGTCCGCAACTGATTGATTTTGTCATGTTATAGATGTGTCTAGCAATCCCCTGTTGTTGCTCACAAAGCTACATCGGGAAGGACCCATTAGGTTGTTGAAGATATTACATATCTTTACTATAATTGAATTTGTTTATAAATTTAGGTCTACCCACACAAACGTCCTCCGCTGAGAGATTCAACCTTCGCGCACCAAAAAATTACACACATGAATTTACCTTTATTAAAGCGTTGTTTACGTGTGTGGGCCCACGACTCCTGAGGCTCTTGCGTTGGTTGCAGCGGCGGCATTCGGCGGCGAGCAGGCAGTGCTTCCAGATGAAGGCCCAGTGGACACTAAAAAAATGCAGGAGGTGGCAGGTGTGCTCGGAGACGGCGGAGATGTTGGTTGTGTTCCGTGGCTGTCAAAAGGGAAAAGAAATAAGATTTCTTTCTAAAAAGGTATTTTTGAAAATTGTTTGCTTGATTTACTTTGCATGAACATTCGCTATTTAGTGAAGCCACCATATATGATTTTTGTCATATATGATTTTTTTATAAAATGAGATTGAATTCTTAATTTTTTGATAAAAGTACATTTATGTATTTTGAACTTGCATTGCTCAATTTTTGTTTTGGAGTCATAGGGTTATGCTTTTGACTAAATCTTAATGAAGTACATCAAATTTAATAGAATTAACTTTGGACATAATATAACCCGTAGCGTTAGCATGAGTAAATATACTAGTAATGATAGGTTACACGAGGATTAAGACAACAACGATGGAGGTGTTTGCACAAAATGGCTGGAGTTTCATTAATACGCTTAGATGTTTCCTTTTTGGATAAAAAATTTGTTTTCGAGATTACGTGGTCCTATGTACTTGGGTTGGATGTAATAATAAATAGCTATATTCATTAGTTGACGCAAAAGCTATGATACTTTAATATATTTCTTTTTCTAAAAAAAATAGGTTCCTACAAATTTACAAAAGCTACATAGTTAATATAATGATTTACTTTGTCTATGTAATTATCTCCCTCTTGCACTAAACAAAGCATCAGCTATCACAATGAGAATGTTATTCATGGATTCCTCATTCTCACTTTGTGGACTGTCATCTCCTTATGTTAATGATGCGGCTTTGCTCGGTTGTGCTAGATACTCCTTATGTTACTCCTTATGTTAGAATGTTATCTTATAAAGTTTTGGAATTTTAAAAGCATCTAAACAAGGACTTAGTATTTTGGCCTTCTTGAATTCCTGATTGATAGTGTTGGGAAACAATAATCCTAACAGATAATTATGGACTCATACCAAATATACCCCTGAAGGGTTAAGACTATATAAAGGAATATGTACCCATTTATAATAAAGAAGAAAATATAAGTTCCATAATATTGGTTGTCATGTGTTCATCTATTGTGCTATTGGGAAGGGAGACGGGAGATCTTCTACAACTTCTACACGGCTTGTGCTACTCGCATACCATTGTTTAGTGGTCAATATGCACTTGCTCTCCACTAAGGTGGTGGAGCCTCGTCGTCGCTTGTTGCGGCAACACTATCTTTTCTCGATATGCTCATATCATGGTTCAATGCAATCAATCCATCGTGGTGTGGTAATTGTCGTGCCTACGATTGGTGCACGTAAATTTAGATGGTTGTGCTGTCATGTAGCTCTTTTATGTGTTTGAAAAGCCCTGCAGGTTTATTTTTGTGACAATATCTTGCTTATGAGCTTAGCGTATGTCATATCTATTTTTGTTATTAAAAAAAACCTGAAGTTAAATATAATAGCAGGAATATTTATGGTAGTGGTATTTTATGCAAATATTTTATGATTTGGACACGACGTATCTCTTTTAGAGTAATAATTAATTTGAATATTATGCCTTTTCCAATCTATAATCTAGAAGCTGAACTTTCTAGGTTTACGTGCTTCCATAAATTTTATGTTAAACTAGTTTAACCCCTTGGAAGTTTTTCATATTGATTTGATATTGTCCTTGCAATATTCATATGTATGATTATGTTTTCTATGGGTTATATAATCCCGAAGTATTATCATAAGACCAATATAAATACCCTAGAAAGAAAAGCACGTATGCTTGAAAAACAATGGGAAATAAACGAAACACATATGATTTAGAAGACTAATTTTTTTTCTCTCTAGCGCTTTCTTTTGCTTTGGTTTATTTACCCGAAGTAACCTGAAGAAGAATCATTGCACAAGACTTGTTGGTATGTTAGACATCTTAATTTGGGATTCATTTTGTATTTTCCCTGGAGGAGAGCTAATACATTGTCAGGTATACCTGTCAAACATGATTATATAGGATTACAACGCTAGTTGGGTCAACATAAGACCTGAAGTCACCATGTGTGCCCTTGTTTCTCTGTTGCAGAACAAGTATGAGGTGTTATCCTATTTTGTAACTTTAAGCTAATAGATAATACTTTCCCTTGGCAACATGAAGTTGCTATAAAAATATGAAATTGATTAATATTCTGAGATTTTTCTTAGTTAGTGTGAAAGCACAATACTTCTTCCCGATGAAGAATATTCATGTCCTTTCTTGGACTATTGAAGTCCTGAAGTGCACATCGAAACTCAGAATTAGAGGTACCCACAGTCTCTGAAATGATATTGGGCATCATAGCGGGAAACCATTGTATTATCTATTTGTAATGTAAGTCGGCTGATATGGGTGGAGTGACTATTCGATAATATACTAGCTAGAGTCTAGTATAAGCCACACCACACCTAATTTATTAAGATCTGCCTGCCAACTACCAGAAGATGGAAAGCAGGAAACAAGTATGAATCTCGTGTTACAGTATAGCTTGAAGCTAATTTTAATTATCGGTTCTAATAGTTATTCTAGGCTCTGAAAGGCCACATGGATCTTGCCAACTATGTTCTTAATATATATTTTATCTATGAAAATTGCGCTATCAGTTGAGAGTATATCCTAGAAGGATATTGGTCGTTGTTGCTCTTGATGAGTAGCTTTTTGCATAAGTCAATGACTTTGCATTAAAATATTATTTCCCAGACAAATGAAAAATTCTCGATCTTATCTGTTCTATTTTGAGAGCTTCTTTTCATGTTGAACAATGAATTGATCCAAACTAATATGGAACATGACTATGTTGCAATGAATATAATGATCCAATTTTTCTATATGGTATGAGTAATTGGGTCAAATTTTTGGGCAATAAAAAAAGAGTTGGACTAGGAAGTAATTCTGCATCCGAAATATCTACTCTGCAACCATGACTGAATGTTATATTCTTGATATCATACTTATGCACACCAACCTTAACGCGCCTGGAAGTGCAATACCACCATTAATTGTTTCTTTTTTCCATGTATATGACCTGGAAGGTCAATATATATGTAATGGACAGATTGATTGTCAAGTATATAACAATTGGTGAGCATTGATCCCTGAAGGATTGTTATGGTCAGATTATGGGTTATGTTAATAACTACATGTGTTAAGTTAAGAAGGATGCATATGCATTTGTTGAACCAAGAACTTGCAGAACAATGGTTTATAATTAACCAGAAGATTGTGGACTTGACAAGAAGTTGAGTATACTCCTCCTGTAGAAGGAAATACGTGCAGTATTCATGCAACTGCATTAATAAAGTCCAAGCTCACTGCATATATCGACCCCCTAATATTAAAGTGCGTAATATTTCCCAAATGAATCACCACTAAAGCATACATATATACACCACTAGAAGTTGGTGAATGGGGAATTTTAGTATGCTATTAAATATCTTGGCATTAGGGGGAGATGAATGCTCATTTTATGGAATGCCTTGATATTTATGAATCAAAACGCACAAATACAAAAAATCATGTATTCTATAGCATGGAGTTATGCCAGTTAATTTTTGTATTTGTGAGGAGGAACTAGATTGTTCAAAATCTAATGCTTCTACCCGAAGTAGATGTGGATATACCCGGGATTAATTTTATATCCACTTGACCTTGGTATTTTGATCAAATTGTGCGGGGACGTCTGCAAATAAGATCTAGAGGCCTAAGTCACAAGCGCTCACAAAGCAAACTCACATTATGTGTGATAAAACTCCTCTATTCCTCCTGTAGAGAAATCACCCAGTTGGTGAGTTACCTCCCGATGAGGTTCATCCTGGAAATGAAAATCCTAGCAATGCGCGTGTAATATAAAGCTAGGAATATGGAACAATAATGGATCTATCGTTTTGGGAAATAACGAAGATTGTTATTAAGTCAGAAAAATGTGTCGACACTTGTTTACCTCTATAATTGCTAGATGAGTCTCTTTATGAGAACTCGGATCCGGAATAAAGTCCATGGCAAGAGTGCTTGAAGCTCTCATATCGGGTCAAATGAAATATGCAATTGAGGTTGAACCAAAAATCGCTAAGTGAATATCTTGAACCTGATGTTCGGATAATTATGGGTCTTCATTGAAATAAAAGGTGGTGAAAAGCGATGGTTCAAAAGGTCTTAATAGAGACCAATTCCGACAGAAGTTTTACAAAATATGTTCCGCTGTATAATGAATCTGGCTAATGACATGAACTTAAATATGCAGTTATTGGATTCTGAAAATCCATGGAGAGCAACGTCAAAATCTCGTACCAACATTTTCAAACCCTGAAGGTTTTTCCCTGAAGGAATATATGATTATAGTCTGAATGCACAAAATAAATGAATTCCATGGAAGGAATAAAGACCCATGTGAGACCCGAGATATAAGAATGAAAAGAGGAACTCAAATGAACAAAAGTATATGTATGTGTACTTATGATATAATGTGTTCTCCACCTGAAGATTTGGAATTGTAGTATCCTCTCTAAAAACCTATATAGTATTTTGGTGCTACTAGCAATACTTCCCTATTATGCTAGAAATATAGACTCATAATGTTTTATTATGTATAGAAGATAAAGGTTCTTGAAGAATTTAGAATTAATTCCAGAAGGAGTTAAGACAATACTTAGATATATGAATGGCACCTAAGATCTCGGTCTATATTTCCCGAAGAATCAGGACCTAAGATTGATTGGCTACGACGGATGACTAACCATATTCAGAAGTCATGTGGTCTTAGTACCGTTGATACCCCACCATTATTTATGAGGATAATGCAACATGTGTTGCACAAATACAAATGAGCTATATTAAGAGTAATATGATTAAGCATATATCTCCTAAATTTTTCCATACTCACGAACTCCAGAAGCAGGGTGAGATAAATATCTTGAAAGTTCAGTCATGTGACAATGTAGTAGATTTGTTCACTAAGTCTTTACCAGCTACTGCATTCAGAAAATATATTCATGATATTGGTATTAGACGACTGAGAGACTTGCAAACTTCAGGGGGAGATCGCCCTGAATTGCCCTTAAAACTGGGTCCAAAAGATCCTGAAATTTATAATCCTGAAGGTTATAAAACATCTTGAAGACAACCATTGTACTCTTTTTTTTTCATAAATGAGTTTTCCAGAAGTTCCTCATAATGGTTTTTAATGATGCAACAAGTGCAATACATCTAGCGATGATATGTACTCTTTCTCTATATTTTTCCCACTGGATTTTTAGGAGTTTTAATGAAACATGAGTTAATCGCAGTATTCGCCCAAGGGGGAGTGTTGGGAAACAATAATCCTAACAGATAATTATGGGCTCATACCAAATATACTCCTGAAGGGTTAAGACTATATAAAGGAACCTGTACTTATCTATAATAAATGAGAGAATACAAGTTCCATAATATTGGTTGTCATGTGTTCATCTATTGTGCTATTGGGAAGAGAGACGGAAGATCTTCTACAACTTCTACACGTCTCTCCTTGGGATCGGGAACGGATAAACGGATCTGACGATCCGTGCATAGGCCGATTCTTAATAGATAGGCTGTATGTAGGCTTGTGATGGGCTTAATCGAAAGAAAAGATGCAAACAGCCCACCATTCTATCAACAGGCTAAAATGGTACGATAGGGCCCACGAGACCACGAGCATCGATCCATTTTGAGATCCGCGGCTATATAAGGAACAGAGGCACTCCATCGGTCGCGCACCACCACAGGCAAGAGGCAACACCACCGTCTTGTCCGGTTGTCCCATCCCAGCTAAAGCGAAACCACCCCGAGCCCGTGCTAATCACCATTCCTTTCACGACACAAAGAAGAATCCCATCCGTCCCCTGCATCGACGACGAAGGCGATGACGATGAAGCCGCCGCCACCGCAGGCCGTCCGCCTCCTCCTCCTCCCCGTCGCCGCGCTCGCGCTCGTCTGCCTCGTCGTCGGCGCGCGCGCGACGGTGGTGACGACGTGCAGGGCGGCGGCGGACAGCGACGCGCGCGTGGACTACGGCTTCTGCGTGGCCGAGCTGGGCATGCACCGGGAGAGCCCCGACGCCGACACGTGGGGCCTCGCCAAGGTGGCCGCGCTGACGGGCGTCAACAACGCCGGAAACGCCGTGTACGACATCAGGGCCCTGCTCGCCAACGCCAAGAGCAAGAGGCGGCCGCCGAACGGCCCGACGCGCGCGGCGCTGGAGAGGTGCGGGCGGCTGTACGACTCCGTCGGGTTCGCGTTCGCCGAGGCCGACGACGAGATCAACAACCGCCGTTACGCCGCCGGGAAGGGCAAGGTCGCGGAGGCGGTGTCCCTCGCGCGCCAGTGCGACGACGCCCTCGCCAAGGCCGCCGCCGTTCCGTCGCCGCTGGCACAGCACAGCTCGTACAACGCGCGGATCGCTACTATCTGCACCGCCATCACCAACCTCATCAAGTGATGAATACTGTATATAGTGCTAGTACCGTGTAATTACGGGAACAGGAGCACTTTGGTGCATCCAGAATATAATAACGTGATCGATCGAGTTGACAGGTGAGAGGACTCTAAAATTTGTATCTTTGGAAAACTTTGTATACAAATAATACCAAAATGAGTTTGTTATTCTGCGACGCGTAAAAATTATCCACTCTCCCGATTGTTTTGGATGTTCAGTTAGATTGAAAAAAGGAGATCATCTTTCCTTAAGTGTATTCTGGTATGGCTATAAAATAAGTTATATAGCTGACTATAGAATAGTTTGTTTTATAGTCATCCCAGACCAGGCTTCCCGCGTTGGTCCCTGCCGATCCAATCCGCCGGTGCAGCCTGATCCCAGACGAAGGCAGTTTTTATTTTTTTGTCACTAGAGGCACATACCCTCATGCTGATTACTCTGAGATTCGTGCACAGCAAAAGAGAAATTTTTTTATTGTCTCTTCCCTGTTGTACACGAATCTCAGAGCAAATCTAAGGGTGCACAGAAGGGCATATGTCCTTAAGAGCAAAATAAACTTTACCGATCGCAGCCCCCTTTCTCATTCACAAGAGGCCCCACCTAGAGTTACTGTTTAACCCATAATTACCGTTAGATTTAATTTCCTATTAAATAAGCTTGCCTGTTTTCTACAAACGTGTATGCGAAGGAAGTAAATGGTTACTAAATTTTGTAGTCGACTTGTTGCTATAAGGGCAGTCCCAGTGCAAGACTCTATCACAAAGTCTAAGACTATTTATTAATACGTATTTATAATATTTTGCTGATGTGACAGTATATTTATTGTAGAGAGAAGCTGAAAAAACAAGACTCCAAGTCTTATTTAGACTCCAATTTCACAATATTCGAGGTAATAAATGATTTTAGACTCTATGATAGAGTATGCATTGGGAGTGCCCTAACAATAAAACTAATTTATCATAAAATAACTATGTTATTTCTAAGAATTTTGGCTATATATATATATATATCATTATCAGGGATGGGTAGTTACTAGAATTTACCATAGATAATTACGATATTTTAAATGGATGGATATATATGATAATCAAGATCAAGATGGGTAGTTATTACTAGGATTTACTATAAAATTATTACACTATTTTAATGGCTGGATACGGTACTCACAAAAGGCAATGAACTGTGGTGCCGTGCCTAATGCCGCGCCCCATGCCATGCCCAGCAGGAGAGCTCGCAGGGCGATCGCGCGCACCGCCAAAACTGTTGCGGAGTCGTCAAACTCGCACGCTAGCCTTATTGCCCCATTGCGTCAAGTGGGCTTGGCTAGCTGCGCTGCCACACGAGCCGGCCAGACATGCGGTCCTCTGAGATGGCCGGCCCGAAGAGAGGATGAAGGAGAGGAAAGAAAGAAGTGAGGAGACTTTCTACCGTTTATAGGGAATTGGCGAATTGCTATTAAACAGGCGCCTGTTTTCATTGAACTCGTCGCCTGAGATCTCAGGCAGCTGAAGTCTAGGAGATGTGCCGTTTATAAGTGGGTCCTATGAAAGAAAAGAGGAGATAAGTTTTAATTTCACTATGTTTTCTCAATTCCATTTAATAAGTAGATATGGGGATTGAGTTTTTCTCAATCTACTGGAGCTGCTCTTAAATGTTTATATCTCTATTTTTTAAACACGAGCCTTGGGAAAGTAATAGTGAAATAGGCTCTCTCAACACACAATTTTTATTTACTGTTTTATAAACTAGTTGAAACATTTAATTATTGTATTGTGTCAAGTGGACTTTGTAGACACTTAATACTGATAGTATAAATATATCAACATATTAGAAAAAATAATCGCATTGTTAGCGAATAAATATGGTTTACCATATACGGAGTATGTGACAAGTAAACAACATAGTGCATGAAAATTAATTGGGTCCATGAATACTTTATACGAGTATATGTATATGCATTGATATGTTTCGATCTATTTTAATATTATTCCACGAGAATTACGGAGTTCATGAAACCAAATAGAATAGAATAAAACTGGAAATGGCGTTGAAGCAAGTGTGGAGAGTTGCTTAAACCACCTGCAGGACACTATGCACTGGACAGCAGTGGCGGCCGTGGGTGTCTCTGATTGATACCGGTGCGTGGTATGGTGGCGTCGCTTTGCATAAAGCTGTGGGGGCGCCCAGGTCAATCAATTAGCACAAAAAGCCCCCGGCCATTCCTTATCGTTACCGGCGACGGCGACGGCGACACGTAAGTACGTCGACGCGGCGGCGGCGGCTGGTGGCATGGCGCGTATACAGAGCGTCCGTTCGCGGCCCGGTTGCTCTCATATCCCATCCGCGAAAGGGGCTCCGGCTCCGGCTCCGGCTCCGGCTCGGCCGAAAAGGAATGGGTGGCGTGCTAGCTGACCCGATCTGTTTGTGCTAACGCGAATCAAAAAGACGAGGACTAGATGATGCCGCTGCCCCCTTCCTTCCTTTAGGTGCGGAATGCATGCAGATGCAGAGAACTGTTGCTTCAAGCAAAAGACATGTGTGTGGAGTGTGGTGTGGCTAGTAGCTAGCTAGTAATACCAGCCTAGCTGCAAGTTTGATACATATGAAATTCCTATGTAATTTCTGTGAAACTTGTGTGTTCCAAATAAGTTCTTACTGAAAGCAGCACTAGCTAGTACCTAGTATATTATATTATTATGTATAGAGAGCTTTTTACATCCATTTCCACAGCTAATGTGCACACACGTAGGTACGTAGTAATAGCCAGCTAAACTACCAAAGCAGTGCTACGTGCCAATTTGAGGCACTACCGAAGTAGTGCCATGTCGTAGATGATCATGGATCGGATCAATATATAACTGGAAAACTTTACAGCTACTTCAATTAAGGACGCCGTGAAGTCGGATATTAATTCCAAGGTCGCCTTTAGATCGATCAAAATCACGCATGCCGCATCAGGAGATCCGCGGTAGCACACTCCGTTGTGTGACACACAACCTTCCCCTCTTCCTTGCTCGTCGTTAGCACGTACAGCACCGTACGTCTTTGCACGGCACAAAAAAATTAAGGCCACTACTACCAGTGTACGTATAAAGTATGTGCCACACGTGCCATCTTATATGACACTAATGCAGTAATGCCGGCCTGTACACGTAACGTAACTGGTGAGTTGTGAGCGAGAGCCACGGAGGCACCGGGCGGCTTCACCTGCTTGGCTGCTTGCTTCTTCAATCAGCTCGTCAAAAAGCAACAGACCGACACGGCGACGCTTTTCGTTTTTGTTTCTTTTCAAAGGCCATGTTTAGATCACTTTAACTCGGCTAGAGTTAGAGGTTAGAGTTAGTTTATAAACTAGCTCACTTTAGTCTGAGATTGGCATAATTATAGAAGAGGTTAAAGGGCTGGCTCAGATGATGAATGAGTGGAAGACTTCTTAGATAAAGAGAGATTGTAACCAGGTAGCAAATGCCTTAGCTTCATTAGCTAGACGATGTAAACATTCAGCGGCCTGGCAAGGTCAAGCTCCTATGTGTGCTTGGAACCTTCTAGAGGTTGATTGTAATTCTCTTGTGTCTAGCTAATAAAGCTCTCTCTTTGATCGCAAAAAAAAATTCACTCCAATCCATATGGTTTGAGCTATATAGATGGACATCCAAACAAGACCTTATTATTTGGTTCACAAGAAATAATTTAGGCTCTGTTCAGTTTAGAACACATGGCCTTAGTCTCTGACAAACAAAATCCATTATCTTTTACAAGTACTTTCAAGATGCATTCACTGGCTTAGATCATGAGCACCAATGCATGATAAGTTGGTGCAAAATTAAGGACTTGTTTAGATCCATTTACACTAAAATTTAGCTAGATAATAATAATGGTTGAAACCTTTCAACAGGGCCTTATGTTCATAATTTTTAGCAGGAGCTATTTTGGATGCATCTAATAAGTGGTTAGATAATGGTTGAAGATGCATATGAACTATTAGCACATATTTTTAGCAATTTTAAACCTCGTAATGAAACTAATAGCTAGCAGCCCTCAGCTCATAAGTACTACACCATGCTTAGTGGATGGAAAAGTCGGTTGATTGAATTGTGTGTTGTTAGAAAGGACAAACTAATTGAATAACGTTATATGAGAGAGAATAAGTTAAAAACAAGCTGAAAGCAATTCATGCGAGAATAGGGTGTCTACTAGTACTAATTTTAGCTACTAATTTTAATTCTAATGGATCTATACCGACCATAAGAACTCTCAGGTTTTTCTTCAAATCTAATAGTTGGCCTTTTATTTTTTGTATCACGCAGATGCCATTTATATTCTCTGGAAAAGTTTGGAGCTCGATTTTGTTTCTCTTATCTAAAGAATGTACTCATGTCAATATGTTCCACACATCACACATGCACATGATGTAATCCCGCTCGCTGCTGCAATGCAGGCCATTTGGGCCGCAAGACTTCCATAGCTGGCTCGTCACTTCTCCGCAACTGTTTTTGGGCCGTTTCTTCACTACCGTACGGGCTCGTCACCTAAATAGTAAATCCAATTTTGCTCCTTTAACTTCTGAGAAAGTGTGCTTTCCTCCGTAACTCTAAAACCAGGTAAACCATCTCCTTTAACTTTTAAAACCGTGTGTTTTAACTTCTTAGCCCGGTCACTAGTGGTATTGAAGACGGTTTTTCCTTTTTTCTTTTTTATTTATTTTAGCTAAATCTTTTGAAAATCATAGTAAATCACCAAAAAATCATAAAATAGAAAATTCAATTTTGTTGGTCTTTATGAGTAGGTCTACACAATGAATATATAATATAGTGACATAGTTATACATGGTAACTACAGTTAGTATTGTATGTTCACTGTGTAGATCTACTCATGTGTAGTCCAACAAAATTGGATTTTTTATTTTATAATTTTTCTATGATTTATTATGTTTTTTTAAAAGATTGAGCCGAAATAAATAAAAAAAGATAGAGATAAAATTGTCTTCAAAACCGCTTATAACCGGGCTAGGGAGATAATACGTATGGTTTCAAAAGTTGAGAGAGCTAGTTTGTTCGATTTCAGAGTTTAGGGAGGAAAATGCACTTTCGCAAAAGTTGAAAGAGAAAACTGGACTTTTTCCATGTGTTGCCTTCATATACAGATGTGGTATGTCCAGTCTAGGACTCTAGGTGCTCCCAACCATGGACCTCTAAAAGACCTAGTTTGGTTTTGAGTAATTGATAAAAGCATTAGTACTAACCTATTGTCTCTAATTGTTGATTTGAGATAGGTTGGTACACATCAAGTGATAGAGCCAAGTAATCATGGTGATGGATAGTGAAGATCACAGGTTGATGGATCAAGTGCTTCAAATTTAAAAGAAGAAAGAGAAAAACAAAAAACAACCATGTACACACTCCGCAGAGTTGCCGATCTATATGTATAGCCATGTCCACAGTCATGGACATTCCTATGATTTACGACTCTCATGATTAGTGATCGAGTCATGTTTCTCTTCTCTCCTCTAGTTTGGTTGGGATCCGATTGGGAGATGCCAAGGCAAGGACGAGAGAGAGTTGTCCTTTTTGCCTAGAGAGTGGGAGTGTGGTGAGATGTGCGGATAGAAGGGATCGATGGAAATGGGTTAAAACTTGAGAATAATTATAAAATATATTGATGACTTGCATAGGAAAACTACAATAATAAATAAGTATTTTGTTCTACCCTTGCTTTTCTCTTACCACAAAGCAAAGATAAAACATAGGGCGGGAGCCAATGGCTAGTACAAATCATACTGATAATTATTCAACATGACTGGAAGATTCCTACGCCGACAACAATGGTGATTAGGTGGTGTTGTCCTATGCACATGGAAGTATGGAGGAGGAGCCCTCACCCAATGACGTCCTACGCCTACTCTGATAGATGCTCGTCAAGGAGGATCCTTCACCTGAAGAGGTGCTACGTTTCCTCTGAAGTTGTGTTGTGTGCGTTTCTACTAGTGTGGTGTTGTACCTAAGTGTCTATCTCAAAGATGTAATGCCTTGTAAACCTATAGTTTGTGATGGATGAATTGTGGTACCAACTCAATAATGATAATGTGATAGCTTGTTTTTGCTGGGACTATCACATTATAATATAATCTATAGATTTGCCTTCGAGAAAATTGTGGGTCGTCCTCAGTGTCAATGGAATTTCACTAAAGTTTCATAGTTATTAAATGTGCTAATATGGCACTGTATTGATGAAGAAAGATCATGAAAATTTTATGGAGTAGAGGATGAAACTCTTGCACAATATTTTCAAAATATGGTTGTGTTAGAAACTGGGACATGAAACTTCCGCTGAGGATAACCTTACATATCACTATTAATGTTGTCCAAACAAGGAATAGAATAGGGATGGTCATATTTTGTATGGAAGTAGGTATAAATTACTTCCTCCATCCTAAAAATTCTGATATATTTCAATTTTTCTAAATACATTAGTTTTACTATGTATCTAGACATAGTGTATATCTAAGTGCATAACATAAATAAAGTATCTAAAAAAATAAAAATATCTTGTAATTTCAAATGGAAGGAGCATACAAATATATGCCATTTAACTTTTTGATGTATGCCAATGTTAGGCGCTCCAAGGCTCCAACTGTTCCACCTTTTAAGTTGTCCCTGAACTTCCATGCTTAGGAGAAGACAAAGAGGCGCCAAAAAGCAGGATGCTAATTAAAGAAGTTAATGCAATAATGTGAAAATGATGAGTGCCTAAAACGCATCGCAATACGTTCGCATTCCTGACTTCAGAAACAAATTGGTAGGGATATTCCTCACCACAACATGATGGGAATGTGTAGCTGACGAGTGGATCATATTACAAACATGATGAGTATGTGTGTTGTTATAATAACATGTGACTCCACATGTAAACCAAACAATCCCTACCATATTTTCATAGGGATGTTCCTCACCTAACTTTTTTTTTCAAACTCCTGAGTATCACGCGCTCTCTCACGTCTCAATTCTCAGTTCTCAATAAGAACTGACGCTCACTGCTGCAAATACTAGCAGATTGCTGTCCATCAATCATTAAACTAAAACACCGCAGCTCTCTGTGTCGTACGTCCCACCGCCACCTGCAAGATGAGTCCGTGGAAGACCCTCTTGGTGGCCACCGCGGCCCTCGCCACGCTCCTCGCGGCCGACGCTACCGTGGAGACGACGTGCAAGGCGGCAGCCGCCATGGACATCCGCATCAACTACGGCTTCTGCGTGTCGGAGCTGAGCAAGCACCGCGACAGCCCTGGCGCGGACACCTGGGGCCTGGCCAAGGTGTCGGCCAACCTCGGCGTCAACAACGCCGGCGGTGCAGTCCGCGAAGCGGAGGCGCTGCTGGCCAGGCCGCCAGGCACCGGCGGCGCGGACGACGCGAAGGCAAGGGCGGCGCTGGGGCAGTGCCGCAGGCTCTACTTCGACATGGAGCTCGCGTTCGCGGGGGCGCACGACGAGATCAACGCGCGTCACTACGCGGCGGGGAAAGAGACGGCCGAGGAGGGCATCCCGTTGGCGCTACGGTGCGACGCCGTCTTCGCCGAGGCCAGGATCCCGATCCCGTCTCCGCTCGCACGACGCGGAAAGTACGCCGAGCAGATCACGGTCTTGTGCATTACCATCACCGATCTCATCAAGTGATGCAACCAGAAAAGTGCATCTTTAGTTTTGTACTAGGCTCGCAGCAAATAATATAATCTCTCGCAAATATAAAAAAAATAAAATTTAGATATCGTTTTGATGCGAACATCCAACTTCGCCTAGTCAATTTGCCTACATGCCATCCCTCCCCACGTCCGCGGCCCACACACACACGACTCCTTGTTTCCCCGCTTTCCAAGATGCCATCCGCAAGCAAGCGCCGCGAGAAGGACCTCATGAAGCTTGTGAGGATTGTCCACTGGCATGAGCAGGCACGAGCAGCCCTGCCCCTGGTACCTCCCGGATTTCATCGCAGGGGAGGTACCACTGCGAACCGGTTGAGAAGTTACAGACTCTGTTGAGCTTCACTTCACTACTGTCGTCTGTTCAAGATGCAAACAAACATCAGATATCAGAAAGCCTTACAATTTTGCGATAGTATGTTGTATTGTACTCCCTCAGTCCTAAATTATAAGACATTTTAAAAATCTTGATAGTCAAAACATCTCAAGTTTAATCAAAATTGTAGCAAAAAAATAAAAATAAAAATTAGAAGAAAAAAATATATATATACTCCATTTAGTATTGTCGTTTCTTCCTTTCAGTAAAGCACCACCAATCACGCCATCAATCAGTAATGGGTAGAACAGCAATTTCGGCAAAATCAATACTATCTGCCAACACATTTGGTAGTTATCTAAAAACATGCTTGCTTGTTGCCTCTTCAGGTTAATCTTCTGAAAACCAAGTTTGGCTTTGACGATGCTTTCAACTAAAAGAAAGAGCAGAATCTCAACGCGCCATTGCAGGGATTCGACATTTCTGCCCCCTCTTCCTCCAACACCCTGAACACTAATAATGCAGAAAAAACTGAACTCGAATGTCACTGTAGACCAATCAACCTAAAAATTAGAGGGTTCTCAGGACCCAAAACTATGTCACACTACTCTCATAACTTTCTACCACTACAGTACACACTATTTTGTGAGTATAAGTAGGATGCTATTTTTCAACAATTCCTAATCTTGTACTTATTAAATATTTTTGTTACTAAATGAATATAATCAAATGAAAAAAGTTTTAACTGTAAAGTTTGAAATCTTTCCAAGCACTACAACTTTAGTATATGATTTTCCCCATCTGAGATTTTATAAAAAAACAAAAAAAAATGAATGTCAAAATATGTGAAGTTAAAACAAATATTTGACTCTAAACTATTCAAATAAAAATACTTATCATCAATAAATTTGTAGATAAGGTGGGGCAATACAACTTTGGTATTAAATATGTGGACATTCAAGGTAGTTTGAGAATTCTAAATTTTGAATTTCAAAATATATAAACTTCAAACACAGATTTAGCACTCTAAATAACTTCAAATTAAATAGAAAACTAGTCAACTACAAAATTTTAGATTGTATTAAGAACTATAACTTTGGTAATTGGTATAGACCATATCGACATCTAAAGTTGTTTGAAATTTTAAATCCATAAACTAAAACAATATAGTGAGACTCTAAATAGTTTTAAATTAATAATCTTCTCAACTAAAAAGTTTTAAATCGTGTTAACTTTAATATAAGTTTGTCTTCATATGAAAAAATCATGAATTATTGTTATATTTACAATAAGGCCAAATATCTCCGGCCCTGTTTTGGATCCATAGTCTAAAGTTTAGACCATGTACTTTTAGCACTTTTTTTTTTTTACAAATGGATCTAAACAGGAGTCTAAAATTTTTAGCACCAAAAGAGGTGTTAAAATGTGCTAAACAGGCCTAGAGTCTAAAGTTTAGACCATGGATCCAAACACCAAAACTTTGCATGCTCTAGAGTCTAAGGTTAACTTTAGGCTTAAACTTTAGACATTGGTCTAATGGATCCAAACATGCCTTCACTGCTAACGCACTTAATTTAGTGATGCTCGTTCTAATCTTCCGCCAGTTTGTAGTTGGCGCTTTCAATAGTTTTGAGATCCATCCATCATTTAGGGGGCGTTTGGTTGCCTTCTTAACACAACCTGTCTCATATTGACATATATAGGCTAACGATGGCTAGTACTAGATGCAGGCAGTGTGCACGTCAGTGCATGCAACGAGTTTGGTCCGTGACAAAGGAAAAGCAATCTCGTTCCTAGAGAGCCAGGCTGAGCAACTGTATGTGGAACCTGGCTTGAGTGCTGGTGCTTCCTTACTCCTAAAAAGTTCACTGCAAGCCTCCCATACCACGTCACCTCCCAAAATAATTTTCCTTGACAACTACCCATCTGACACATTACTGTATTTCATTGAAGTGACCCTCCCCGCCTCCTACAGGGTGTTTAGACGATGAAAAGTGGTGAAAAAATTCTGTAGCAGTTATCATATCACACTATAGTAATTTTATTTTTATTTGATAATAATTGTCTAAATATTGATTAATTAGACTTAAAATGTTCGTCTCGCAAAGTACAACAAAACTGTGTAATTAGTTTTTTATTTCATCTATATTTAGTACTCTATATATGTGTCGGTATTTTGATGTGATGAGAAATAGAAATTTGATGTGATAGAGATGTGATGGAAAGTTGGAGAAAAAGGAGGAAACTAAACACAGCTAAATAGCACGCGTCCCCGCGTTCCCTGTACCTCCCGCCATGCCTGCATCCTCGAAACGAGATACTAGTGTGGAGCGGAGTGGGTGCTCGTGCCATGGGCGGTGCTGCTGCTCGCGCTGCAACTCGCTGGTGCCTCCCATGTCATCCACCGGATCTTCCCGTTGTCAGTCCCCTGATCAGGACGGGGTATCATTTTCAGCTACTTCGAACTGGATCACGTGCTTGGTCCCATTTCTCATCCTTTCTATTCTGTTTTTTCCACTCTGCTTGCATGCCAATTCCCTGCATGTACTGATGTGTACATCCCTATAGAATAATATAAAGATAAGAAACTACTCTACCATTTTCACATGACGTTTTAATAATCTCTGTATATAACCAGTGCCCGGACGAATTTGCTATCTGACCTCTGAAGTCTCTCCATGTATATGATGTATCTAGACTTCTCGAGGATCAAGTCGTAGTACTGTAGTAGTTAAACAGTTAAGTTACAAACAAAAGGGCGCACCTCGATCGACACAGGCGCTCAGAGGCTGGTTTTACAACACGAAATCAAGCTCCGTGTCTCTGCGCCACCAATTGCCATTAGATTGGGCTATTTAATTTATTGTCACTCACTCCTCCCGATGTCAGCGTTAAAAGTGCTTCTACGTATTTGTCACTGCATGTAATTCGTCTCCTACGAATTTACCATTTTCACCGACGTGTCGTGCTAGATGGACTCACCAGCGTGGAAGGCAGCCTTGGAACTTTTTTTTTAACGAGAAGCATAGATTTCATTGATTAACAACAAAGAGTTGTAATGAGCCTTACATCATAAAGGTTACAGAGTTGCAGTGCCATTCGACATGGGCACTGAGAGGCAACTTCATGGTGAGTACAAGCTATTTGAGGAGGGTGGCTATTGATAGATTGTGGCAATGCCGCTTGTTTTGCAAGAGCATCAACCTAGAGTTTGTTGACCTTGATTTTGTACAGGCTGAAATGAGCCGCTAACCTGCAATTAATAAATTCCTAATCCTCCAGTCTGGCGGGTCACTGTGATGTTGGGAGGCCATGAAGCTGACTAACTGACTACTATTGTCAGAAAGAAAGTAGACATTTGTAAGATTAAGAGCAACAACTATTTTGTCTGCTAAGGCCAACGCCGATGTTTCCTCCATGATAACCGAGTAAGAGGAAGTCATCATCGCATTGATGTATATTTTGTTTCGCTGCATTTCAAAGTAGATACCTATCCCCGCTTCTCGTGGCTGGTTATTTATGTTATCCGGGGTGGTTGAAGCGTCCACAAAACATATGATTCCTTGCAGAAGTGTGGGCTGGATGTCGCACTGTTGGTGGTCTGTTGCTGCAGGAGTAGTATTGATACCTGTAGTAGTGATCATGGGAGGCAGCGTGTTTGTAGGAGTCCCTTGATCTAGCCGATGGAGTGCATTGAGCTGGCATATGACCTTCCTGCCACTGTGCCACAGGGAGAGGGCGCTGCGTGAGTTGCCCTGCCACAGCGAAGGCAAGTTGCTATGCAGGGAGCCTGACCCGATGGACGTACCAATCCGGATGCTCCAGACCATCGATCATGCATCTATCTCTCAAATGCGCTAATAACAATGTACTACTAGTAACTAGAGCTAGCTGCCACCAAAAAAGAAAACGAGCATGCATATATATAGTCGCTGGCAGTGTACAGTTATGCTGCACGTATGTCGTCGCTAGCACAACATGCATGTTAGTTGCAGGCGCGCGCAGAGGATCGACAGAGCATCATATGTATGCATGGTTCATGAGCGAGCGAGCCAGCTAGCCACTAGTAGAGAACATGTATTTAAACGATATGCTAATTTGACTTTAGTCCTGCTATTTTTTACGGTCGAGACTAAAGAGACCTTTAGTCCCGGTTGATAATGCCCAACGGCTAGTACGTCAGGCGTGCAGCAGCCTTTTGCAGATATGGACATTTAGTCCCGACTGGAGTTACCAACCGGGACTAAAGGCTCATCTTTAGTCCTGGTTGGTAGCTCAAGCCGGGACTAAATGTTTAATCCCGGTGTGAGGTACCAGCCGGGACTAAAGATGAGCATTTAGTCCCGGTTGGTAACTCCAGCCGGGACTAAAAAGCCCCTGTATAAATAGCCTTCTTCCTCCCCTGCCCGAGCCAGAGAGGACACATTCAGTGTTCTTGAGAAAACAGAGAGTGTTCTTGAGCAAGAGAGGAGGAAGAAAGGTGTTCTTGGTGATCTTGCTTCTTCTGACATATACACAAGATTTCTTCACTCGTACTTCACTCCTAAGCAAGGTTACCAATCTCATCCTCTCTTGTTTTATCACAATTTCATTTCATGCTTACAAATTGTTGTTTTCATTGTGTATTTTGAATTTTGCATGTCATTTTCTCTCTTATTAGTCTACAAATGACTTTATAGTTTTAATTGTTGTTGTATTTGCATACTAAGAACAACGGATCGAGGGAAGAGGAGCAAACCCTACCTTCCTCACCGGTCTCACCGGGTTAAGCACCGCCACCGGCAGGATCTTCGTCGTCGGGCCGAGCCCTGCGCTCGCCGGCCGGCTTAGTTCCTCAGAGCGGGCAGGGGAGCCGCCCTTTCCTCAGCGTGGGCAGGGAGCCGCTCGCGAGGCCGCTCAACGGCAGCACGCTGTTGACGGTAAGAATGACATACTTTAACATACTCAAAACCGTCAACAAAGGACCATTTCGCGAACCGAATAAGCAAAGAAGAAATGATTTGGTTCAAATAACTTGGTTCCACATGTATATGTCCTCTATTTGAATGTAGGCAAAAAACATCATGATTTGGGGCTCAACATGATATATTTCCAAGTATGGCAAATGTGCAAATCCAATACACCATCATGATGGACATTACCTCTAGAAACTACCTGCAAAAGATGAGCTTATTTGGCCACAAAAGACTATCGACTGATCTCACTTTGGGCCCAATTTTGCACAGTAGAATCCACAGCTATCAAGGAGGTCCCACACGAAGGGGAGGCTTAGAGCTCTCTAAAGGGGATCGACCGACCTGGAGTATGGGTCCAGAGGCCACCCACAGACCCCCTGACCAGTGGGCCAGCTTCTAGAAGAAAGGAGCAGGTCCCACCTGCCAAAGGGAGGTTGGCCGACCTGGCCCTGGTGCCCAAAAGATTCCCCGAGCTCTCCACCGCCTTCCTGCATGCCGCCATGCATCAACTTGATCTCCACCATCGGTTTAAGACGGTTACAATGACGGTTTGATCCTACGGTGGCTGATGGAGGTGGCGAGGATCGCTGACGTGGCACCGAAGTAGCTCCTACTCCACCTCTAGCTATAAATACCCCCTAGAGCACCCCACTACGTCAAAAACGATTTTGCACAACGTTGCCAAAAAGGCCTAAAAAGGCCTTCGTGGCGGACACCAATTTTTGCCCGCTGCTGTAAATCTCATGATTTACCGAAGCGGGCATTTTTATGTTACCGTGACAGACACTTTTGTCCGCCACGGTAAATAGATTTACCGCAGCGGGCTTTTTAAGATGACCGTCACGAAAAATACGTTATTTACCGTGACGGATGTCTTAAGAAGCCCGCTGCGGTAAATCGATTTACCGCAGCGGGCATCTTATAAGGCCCACCACGGTAAAGGCGGAGGCCCATTAGGCCCAGGGCAGGCCCAATAGCCGCACCCCATATAAAAAGGGAACTTAGGGTTTACTCCAACTCGCGCAACCCTCTCTCTCGGCACTCGTGCAGCCCTCTCTCTCAGCCTCTCTCTATCCCTCTGCACCTCTCTCGGCATCCCTCTCTCTCCCTCAGCAGCCCGAGGCCCGGCGGCGCGGACACTCGCGGCAGAGTGGAGGCGCGGAGACTGCACGCAAGGCGTGGGCACGGGCGTGGCCGCGGGTGGCGGCGCGGGGGCTCTGGCGCTCACGCTCGCGGCGCTTGTAGGTCCACGACGGCTCACGGGTCCATGGAGATGGCTCTGGCGCTCGCGCTCGCGGCGTCTTGACGGCGCGCGGTGGCGGCGCGGGCTCTCGCGGGTCCACGGAGGTGGCTCTGGCACTCGCGCTCGCGGTGGCGGCGCAAGGCGGATCCGGTGGACAGCGAGGCCGAGCGCGGAGAGCGGGGCCGCGGCGGCGCTTAGGCGTGGGCTCGGGACCGCGGCTGCGCAGGGCGGATCCGGCGTCGGTGGCAGCCTAGATGGGCTCGGCGGGCCTATCTAGGGTTTCTGTTTTTTTTTAATTTTTTTTGAATGATTAACCACAGAGGGCAAAGCGGCCCGCTGCGGGAAAACTTGATTTTCTGTGGCGTTGTCGCGGCAGCGGACCTAGTTGCGAGTCGTGATAAATCAAAAACGGTCGCCGCCAAAAATCGTTTTTCACATAGTGCCCCTCTCACTCATGACTCATTGGAGAAATACTACTTAGCTTAGCTATAGTGCTATGATAGTTGGAAGAGAGTGAGGGAAGTCTTCTGGAGAAAGCCCCGGATCTGCCGGGAATCTTCTCCGGAGCTCTACCTCAGCGGATGCGAATCTCTTGTAAGTTCAACACTTGTAAGTGATTCTTCCGAGTTCTTTATAGCATTTAGTATTCTAATTCTGGCATAGCTGTTATACATTTTTTCGCGCTTATTCATCGCTTTACTTTTAGTAGAGTGCTTTAATCTTATGCTAGGGTTAAAGTAGTAAGAATAGTGTAGACGTGGTGTCTAGACTAGATCTTGCCTTTGTAAAACGCTTATGACACAGATTATTTATGGTAGCTAGTAGGTGGTGACAACCCTATCTAGTCTTGCAAACACATGGTGTATAAGTACCCATGTAGTTCAGTTTTGTGATGAGTGATTGCCCAACACTTGAGCGTTTTAGTTTGAGTGGCTTAATTCTAACCTCTTGCGAAAGCATGTGTGTGCATGTCTATCGGCTTGTGGTGTATAGGTACTATGCCTAGTGACAGTGGTCAATGACATGAAGAAGGTCGAGTAGAGGCTTGCTGTGCTGATGGAATGAGAGCGGTGAAGGGCGGAAGCGGGGCTCGGACTGAGGGACCATGGGCGCCGGCGGACTAGCTGTGGTGGCTAGTACTTGGCACCGGCAAGTGCGAGAAGACATGGAGGTAGACCCAGTTGACCAAGTCAAAAAGGTGGACGAGCGCGTCGAGCGGAGGCTCATGGGACTCGGAGTCCGACCGGGCGAAGACAAGGTGGCTCATGTCGAGCGGTTTGGTGGTTTGGGCCTCAAAACCATCCGAGGACGGTTTCCGAGTTTGGGCCTCAAAACTCGGGGTTCGGGCGTCGGAAGCTCCGCCCGGGTTTTGGGGCACAAACCCGCGAAACCCGCCACCGGTAGCTCCATCCCCTTGTGATCAAATCCACCGAAGGATTCGGGCTAGGATGGATTGAGCAAAGAGATCGATTCGTTTTGCTTTCTTGCTCCGTTTTCACTCCTTTTATCATCCCGTGATTAATCCTAGAACTTGTGAGGGAAGGATGGACTAGATCCTCCAAAAGTAGAGTCACATCTACCTCAGAAACCTCCCCACAAAGTTTGGAATCAATCGGAGTTGAAACGAATGAGTTCCGACGTTTTTCGGGTTTCCCGTGCTGTTTTCGGGGGCGTCAGACGCTGGTTTTCCCTCGTCAGAGCGTCCGTCGGCTTTCTCGCAGAGCGTCTGTCGCCCACTGTTTTGGCCGTTTCTCTCTCGTCCGGACTCCAAATTGAGTTTCATTTGTTGCGTTGGTTTCGTAATCACGCAGGGAACTTGATGAAGCACTTGTGAGACCAGTTCTCATAAGTATTTTTGGGTGATCTCTCTTCTCCTCTCTCTAGGATTTGAGAGCATCACCATCGATGTCACGGTTTGGGTTTTTGGTTTCCGGAAGATCCGTTGTTCCTCTTGGTCATCACCAAAGGTATCCACCCTCTCTAGGGTCGTGATCTTGCTGTGTGAGTAAGCTTGTGTGCTGGGGTTGTTTTTGGAAAGAGTGATCTGAATATTTCCGAGTGAAATTTAAGGCTCCCATTCACCCCCCCTCTGGTCGCCGTTCTCGGTCCTTCAATTGGTATCAGAGCCGGTTAATGATCATTCCACTTTACACGGTTCTTGATCCGCGAAGGCGACATGGAGCGAGGTGCTGGTAAACCTCCTTACTTCGATGGAACCAACTTTGCCTATTAGAAGGTGCGCATGTGCGCTTACCTCCAAGGGCTTGATACGAAGTTTTGGGAGATTTGTGAGAATGAGAACTACGAGGTTCTTGCTACTCGGATCACCAAAGCCCAAGTTACGTAGCATGCGTCAGACGCAAGAGCACGTAGCATTCTTTTCTCGTGTCAGTCACTTCCTGAGTTTGAGCGAGTTTCGAGTCTCACTACGGCGAGATCTGACAAACACTCTTGAGATATCATGAGGGAAACCCTCAGATCAAGTCCAGACTCTTCGACACTTTACCGTAGAGAGTACGAGAACTTTGTTCAGTTGGTCGGCGAATCTGTTGACGGGATGTTCACTCGCTTCCAATCTATCGTCAACAAGATGCGTGCTAATCGAGCCAACTTGCCTTATGATGATCATGAGATGGCTATCAGGCTTTTGCATGCTCTTGATCGGAAGGTGTGAGAGATGAAGGTGGCTGCCATTCAGGAGTCACCGGGCTATGATGCCCTGACCGTGGACGAGCTGTTCAGCAAGCTTAAGTCCTCGTAGATTGAGTACCAGACCCGGGCCAAGATTGAAAACCTGTCGAAACCATCTATGGTGTTGGTTTCTGACCCCGGCGGTACGTCTTCTTCCTCCTCTGACCCTTCACACTCTTTGTTCGCTTTGTCTTTGATGTCTGTGACAGAGGAGCAAGTGGAGGCTCTTGGAGATGACGAGCTGGCTTTGGTCATCACTAGGTTCTCACGGTTTCACAACAACCGTTTGAACCGACGACGTGGTGGCTCACCAAGGGGTGCTACCATTGCGGTGATGAGGATCACTTCATCGCAAACTGCCCCAAGAAAGCTGCGGGTGACTTCACCAAGCATAAGGGCAAGCGTGAGCACCACTTCGAGGACAAGCACAAGCCCAAGGGTGGCTACATACGAATGTCCTCCAAGAAGGTGATCGACAAGGTGAAGGCCAAGCACCGAGCCTTCCTCGCCTCCCTCAGCGACATCGATGCCTCCTCCGATGAAGGTGCTTCTTCAAGCGATGATGAGTCGAAGGGAAAGGTTGAGGACTGTTGACATCTCTTATGACACTTAAGCTAAGTTGTCATCCCCAGCATGCCAGAGAGATGTGGTATTGAAATATGCAATTGCTCTAAGTAAATATAAATGTATTTCTGCAAGCGCACAAATTATACCGATGTAGCATTTTAACCAGGAGTATTTCAGGTATCGTTATTTATATTTTTACTACTGGGAAGGGATACTAAGGTATAAATGAGAAATGAATAAATATGATTAATGAGTATCACTGCATATGTAATGAAAAGTTTTCATCTATCTCACTCAGTACAAGATAGGTGTCACATAAGATATAGATAATGAATGAATAGTGACAAAAGATAAATACTAATCAGCATATATGTAGCCACATAAGATAATGATAAGCACCTCAACAGATATTCTAGCAAATCATTAGCATGGAATTAGGATGAACTACAAAGATATTTCCTAAGTCATTCTTAACTATACAGTCTAGCATATTATGATTAGTGCAATTACACTTGGCAATCATGGCAAGATAAGAGATATTCATGTGTAGTGAGTATTACTAAGGAAGATGAAGAACATAGCAATCACTTCCCCATAATAGTACTGCTCTGCTCTGCCTGTAGTGAGATGGATGATGAATAATGAATTAGGTCAGAGAGGCTCTCTTCCTCAGGGTCAGTGGGCCTTCCTTATATAGGCTCCTCAAATGAACGTCGACCGTCGGATCAAACCGACCTTGATGGAGGGACTAGATGTGATCTCAAAGGCGGTGGAGAGATGGTCCCACAGGCAGAGGCCCATTGGGCTTAACCCTAGGGCGGCCGCCCCAAGGGGTAGGGCGGCCGCCCTTCCCCTGTGCCCGCTCGACTTCTGGTTCCTTCACGCGCCTTCTTGACTCTTCTAGAATATTCTTGTTTGCACAAATGATGTTTATCTCTATGTAATCATGACATGTGGGCCTTTCCTCCATATTTCCTGATATCCCCCTGCAAAAATAGACATTCACCAAAACTCGTGGAATTCTGGCAGTATAAAGCTTATTTCTAAGTGTTGGTTTCATATAGATCCTTTTCCTTGTCTAGTTGACGGTTGGATTTGATACTTAAGGACCGTCAACAAGCTCCCCCAAGCTTACCTTTTGCTCGTCCCTGAGCAAAGATGGACTCAGTGATGGATCAGGAGTTGATGCAATGCTTTCATGCCTTAAAGATACACATGCTTTCAAATAAGATCTCGTCTCCGGGTTAGATCAACTATTAAGATAGAAAACTTACTCATTTTACCTTCCACCATGGGGCTTGTAACCATCACCTTTGTCTTAGGTAGTTGAAAGACAGAACAGTCTAGTCAAGCACCATGTACCTACTCTTTGATCAACTATAGCTCCAGAGTTTTTGTAGGTTTTCAAAATAAAACTCAGAGATTCCTTGTATGGCTCTCTCAGTCGCTCTTTTGTGGTATTTCTGGATCCTTACCTAGGCATTGATGGTGTATGCCTTTTTCTCAAATATGTGGTATTTGTGGTATAAGACATTGTGGTACCGCCTTCTCTCTCTCACCCTACTTCTAATAGGCTAATATCTGGAGCTCATAGGTGGGAGATAGCGTATACATACTTACAAGACATATGTTGCATAGCCAAACCGTGGATCCCAAGGAACCGATCAATAAGTCAAATCAAGATGTGCATGTTTGGTGAATGAATGGTGGGTGATGATGATGGTAAAGATGATAATGGTGATGATGATGATGATGATGATAACAGAGGTGAAAGTCTAATTCTACTTTTGCTCCCTTTTGATGGATGTACCTTTCCTTGTATTTGAAACCTTTTGAAGGGAATGAGATGCTCGATAATATATATATATATATATTCAGGTGGGTATCTTGTACCCCTAATTCTACTGTCGGACACTTGTTTATTTTTACCTCTCGTCTCACTTTTTTTTTTATTTTTCGAGGTTGGCGGACATTTTGCCCTTTTTATTTCCTCGTATCTCTTTTTTTTCAAGAGCACTCATCCTTGTAGAGCTATAAAGCGAACGCTGACTGGAGCCTTTATTTCACAGGGATAAAACCAGAATAGGAGAATATTTATGTGTTTCTATTCTCTCCCGGATTAGGAGTAGAATGTTTTTGGTGGGTGGATCTGGAGATGGAAATGAGTGGATATATGTAGGCGCGTACTTCTGAGGTAGAAGCAGCGTATGTGGATGGAGTATATGTGAATGCGTACTTCTGCGGCAGAAGCAGAATGTTTGGATGTGTGTGAATCTTGATTCAAACCGCATGACTAGTTCCCGAGGGTCGCACAGCTTGACCACACTCAATGCTCATATGTAAAAAGTGTGGTTTTCTAATCTAGTAAGCATGTATAATGGCTGTGGTAGGAATTTAAACTCTTGTCATACAGGAACTCATCATGTAGCATTTTTAAAGTTTTCAAAAGATAAAATTCTCCAGAATTCTAGTGTCTCTAGGAACAGATAAATAACAACTCAAACCTTTCCATATCATATCCGTCAACGACTTAGACTTTAGATCAGGTACTCTTCCCACAAGTTTTAGGTTCAGAGCAGATTTCAAATCATAACAATTATGCCTTTTCAATTCTAACACAAGGCCCACTTATCTCTTTTATAGATTTTTTTTGGTTTTTGTGTCCAAGCTGGCTATAAGATTATAGTACGCTTCTCCCTCTCTTCTTCTTCTTCTCTCTTATTCACCTCAGCTAGCAGTGCTCCTACAATATACTCTTAGAAGATAGTTTAGGGCTCGACTCGCCAGCATAGTGCTAAAACATCAAAGTTTTCTACAAAGGAAGTAGTAATATATAACCTACACCAACAAAATTTTGATCATTTGAAAATATTTTTAAATACAAATCCAATATATCTTCTTTGTGCTATAACTTTTTTATAATTAGGCTACATGTTGGTAAAAAATAGCCAACCTTGAATTTTAAAATTCGTGTACATCTTATATATATTTCGAGGTGAAGGAGAATATAGTAGTGAGCTGTAGTTGATCCACATGCAAATCACATATGTTTTCTACCATATAAGTTAGTATTTGTCTGTACGTTTTTAACAAAATCGTGTCAATATAGAAAGGTTTGATAAGATTTATAAGCATATACGCATTAGTTTTCAATGTAAAATATGTCAATAATTACATACCTACTATGCCTTGCCTATAGCTAGGCTATAAGTACTCACCTAGTCTGCCTACGTTTTCTCAACAGCTATAGGAGTAGCAGTAGAAAATCGCTCCTTCCGCCTAGCACGTCAGTTTTCTCTCTTCTGTTCCTACTACATACACACTAAAAAGGATGAGTCCATTGACTTTACTTGTCACCACATCCGCCGTAGTCGCCATTTTTGTTCTCCATGGTGCCGACGCTATGGTGGTGACGACGTGCAAGGCGGCTGCCGAGACGATAAACGTGTCGACTACGGTTTTTGTGTGTCAGAGTTGAGCAAGCACCATGAGAGCCCCGATGCAGATATCTGGGGCCTAGCAAAAGTGGCGGCTCAGGTCGGTGCTGTCAACTCCGGGAATGCTCTCGTCGAGATCAAGGCCCGGTTAGCCAAGCCGGGAACAGACGCCAAGACGACGACGGTGCTGCAAAAGTGCCTTAAGTTGTACGACCAAGCATATGGCGCGTTCCTGATCTCCTATGAAAGCATCAACCATCGCAATTACGCCGCAGGGAAGGAAGAGGTGGGGTTGGCCACAGCTCTTGCGCTCAGATGCGATGACGCATTCACTAAGATTGCCATCCCATCGCCTCTCAACCAGAGCAGCAGGTACACAGTGAAGATATCCATCGTATGCATAGAAATCACCAACCTCATAAAGTGATCAAAAGAACATCAAGGTTGTGGCAAGTCTTGTTCGTCAGGGCTGTACCACTGCCTGATTTTTTATTGAATAATAAAAGGCTGGTTTACCTCATTTAATTTTTTAGCTGTGATAAATACAAACCTTAAGCTGTTTAACTTGGATGATGTTGTGACTTACTGACCCCGCGTCCTCTCCGAGGGCCACCCCGGCCGCCGTCGCCGCTCCTCCCCCGGCTTGCGGCGGCGACGACCCGCTTCCCTTCCTCAGTCCCATCCTTTCTCCCTTCTCGTCATCCCTAGACTCTCCAACAGGCGTTCGTCCATCCGCTCACCTATCTCCATTGTCGGTTGCGGCGGTCGACCATGTGGGTGGATCCGGTTCTCCGGCGAGCGGTTCAGGTGTCTTTGGACCTGGGGCAGCCGTGTGGGCAGCGCCTGCGGCGGGGCTTCTTGGGTGACGGCGGCCAGATCTGGATCTGGCTGCCAACACCGTCATCTTCTGCGGCGGATGATCTGGACGGCGACCTGTTCCAACGTCCGGCGGCCGGTTCACGGGGCGGCAGTTTAGGTGAAAACCCTGCCTGGCATCTTACGCCGGGCCGGCGGCGGTGGCAGTCACCGTGCCTCGCATCTTGTTGAAGGCATCGCTGAAGCTGTTGCGCCCGTGGGCGTTCAATAACTGGGTGAAAACCTAGCCTGGTTTCTCCGGGCCGGCGGCGGTGGCGCAGCTGGGGCGTCGTCAAAGTTGTTGTTCGTCAGGGTCAGGATTTCCTACCACGTGTTACCTTGTTGTGCAGCTCAAGACGGAGGTGATGCTCGATGGCGTAACAGCTCGCTTTTGGTGGACAGACTTGCATCTGCACCAAGTGCTTTGTGCTGCTGTCTTAGAAAAAACATCTAGTCTTTAATGGTGGTCGGTGTCCAACGTTTTCAGTACTTTTTTAGGTCTGACAAATGTATTTTTAGCGGCTTTATCTTGACGCTGGTGATCTTATTCTAGTGGAGTTGTCATCACGTTGGTGATCTTATTCTAGTGAAGTTGACATCGCGGAGCAAGTCTATTTGTTGCGTAGGACTACTCGAGCTCCTTGTTGGGGATGTAATTTTTCCGTCAGTTTCTTTCCATTTAATTTTCTTGTTGTAATAATTTTGTCTGATTTTAACTATGGGTAGATGAAGCTGAATAGTTTTTATCCTTTATCTAAAAAATATCCAAACCTTAAGGATTACCCATGTATTTTACCCTACACGGTTTATTAGCCATGTTTGTCCTGTCTGCATATCGAGATTAATTTATATAAAACATATAGTGGTATTTTACGACGCTCGAAGAAAACTATGACGGCCATCAGCGGGGGTGGGGTTTGGGTGCACAGCTAGAGGGCCTTGTTTGGAACGCTAAAATTTTTTCTCGTTCCTATGTTTTTTTGGTAATGCTTCCTGACACACTCGCATTGGCCTGCTGGATTAGCCCGACCTGCTCCTTCTCAGGTCCATCTAAAATAAATGAGAAAACAAACGTATGTGATTTGCGGGAGCGGTGCTGGCCACGCAAAAAAGCAGGTAGGTGGCATGGTGCGGGGGCACAACGCTGGTCTGCGCGGGGGTAGCGTCGAGCGGTGCGAGCCCATGTGGCCACGCAAAAAATCAGGTACGGTGGCATGGTGCGGGGGCGGAGCGCTGGTCCGCGTCGGAAATAAAGGTACGTACCGGTGTGCCGTCTGGACGCACACGTCCGTTCGGACGTTTGGGCCCTAACACTGTCTTTTTTTAAAAAAAATGAACTAATTCTTTGAAATGTTTTTCCTATAAAATTTTTGTGTTCCAAACAGTCTTAATTAGGTGAGGAGAGGGCGAAGGTTTCCACAGAAAAGGGGGCCTGCGAAGCTCAGTAGCGAAGGTGGTGGAGATAGGAATAGGAATAAATTCGGAGTAAATATGTTAATTTATCAAAAATTGTGTCCGGAACATTACCACCCATCGAGTATTTATCATACATACCCGGGGACAAGGTGAAATTATATAAATGGTTAGTTACACAAACACGCACACGCCAGTAACTTCTCGTGCTCCCGCCAACCAATTCCACCACAGAATGGTACAATTAGTTTATAGACTCAAGGTTCAAGGCTCTCTTTAGTCTCAGTTTATAATTTTAAACCGAGATTACATATTTTTTAACCATCGACAAAAGGTAATCATAGCTGCCGTGATGTTTTTTTGATGCATGTAAGTTTGTGACCGTGATATTTTCTTGATGCACGGAAGTTCTCATTCCCAAATCCATGTAGTGACAGAACATGTGGTTTGTTTCCAACATACTCCCTCCATCCCCAAATAAAAACCATTCTTGCTTTTTGAGACATCATTTTTTTTAACTTTGACCGATTATTATATATAAAAAGATATTAATATTTACTTCTTCCATCCCAAATTATAAGATATTGCAAGAATCTTGGAGAGTCTAACCATCTCAAGTTTGACTAATAATTATAGAAGAAAATCATAAAGATTTATGACATCAAATATGCATACCATGAAAATATAATTGATAAAGAATCTAATGATACTTAGTTGGCATCATAAATGTTATTCTATTGTCATATAAGTTTAATCAAACTTGAAATATTTTGACTCTCTAAGATTCTTGGAACATCTTATAATTTGGGATGAAGGTGGTATAATACATATATACTCTCTCCAAACTCAAAAGTAAATTATTTTGAACAAGACTTAGTCAATCATTGAGAACATAAATCATGAATAACTTTTAAGTTATTAAGTTTGAAAATTTGAAAACCATATGAATAGATTTTTTTTTAAAAAAATATTTTCATACAAATATACATGTATCACTTTTCAATAAATAATTTTATAAAAATAAAAAGTCAAAGTTATGTTTTAGTGACCGTGACTGTCTAAAATGATTTAATTTTTTAGTATGGATGGTGTAATTAGTATTATTAGATAGATCATTAATATATTTTTATATAATAAACTTGTTTAGAGATATAAATGTTGCACGCATTTGCTATAAATCTAGTCAAAGTTGAGAAAATTTGATCTACATGTATATGATAACGACTTTTATTTTGGGACCAAGGGAGTCTATGACAATACGTGTGCTTGAGAGATTTTAGGATTTTATAGGTGTCTCTCGATCAATCACGTAATGGAGGGATTTTAGTTTTTTTTTCTTTTCCTAATAAGTTAACTAAAAATTAATTATTTTTAAAAAATAATTGCTTAGATTTATTTGAGGTAAACATTGCATAAATACAATAGGAAGCAAAAATAGACGATTTCATAATTTGAAGGTCAAAACCAGAATCACATAATATTCTAGGGACCAACTTACTCTAATTAGAACATGCTCCAAATTACAGCTGGCACGCAGAATTTTCTTCTAAGCATACAAGCCTGCAACTGCAGAGGCAAATATTACTTCTCTGGAGTCCGGACCAGGGATGTCCAGCGCTGCACCCGGCCCGGGCGATGTCCAGTGCTGCTTTACCACTGAGCTTGTTAGTTTGCTGATGCTCCAGGTAGTCTCTGTACACGATGCCCCGGAATTCCATGCCCTGCTATAACAATATATACCAAGTTTAAAAATATCTCAAGTTTGACCAAATTTATATAACAATATAATAACATTTATGATGTCAATAAATATCATTGTATTGTTTATCAATTATATTTTTATAGTATAACTATTTTCAATCATAAATTTTTATAATTTTCTCTATAATTATTGATCAAATTTGAGATACTTTGACTCTTCAAAATTTCTGGAATGTCTTATAATTTAGATTGGAGGGAGTAAAGGTAAAGATATGTTTAAAAACAGTTCTCTAGAGAGGTCTCTGGAATCAACACTACACCATTGATGGTAAACAGGTGACTCATTCTTTGTTGAACTTTTAGTGGTCTTTGCAAATGCATTTGCAGAGGTAGTTTCATTAAGAGAACCACTGCAAGAAATCCATTTTTAGGAGTAGTTTCTTAAGTAACCACCTCTCAAAATGCATTTCCATGGACAGTTCCCTTTTGATGAAACCACTACTAGAAATATGTAATTACAAGGACCGTTGCTAAAGGAAACCATCTTCTTGAAAAAAAATATGTGTCCAAGAATGATTGCTTTAAAAATAGCTCCCAAAAATCAAGTTTTAGTAACGTCTGGTTTACTATAACCATCTTAAACAGGCATTTTTCAGTGTTTTTTATATAGGAAGTTTTTATTATAACCCTTAAAAACAATACAACGAGATTATACATAAGCCTTAGTGGATAACTTCCGGCCTCTGACACGAGGCATAGCCAACAAAAGAGTTAAAACTATTATAGTGACTATCGATTCGTAAACTAGGCCACCATCTATGTGCCAAAGAGAAAAAAAAAATCCTTCACCATCTGTATTAGCTGTTGTGATATCGTCACAACTTTATCATGTAAACCTAGCTTCTATAGAATATCTCAGCACGTAGCCAGTGGGTAGCCAAGTAGATAATCATATACAGGAGAATCATATTTTTTTCCTTACAAAAGCAAGTCTCTAGCCGAAGTAAAAGCTTCACGTTGACACCTTTTAGCCAACCACTAAACATATAACATATATCATGCGGATTAAGAAACGTGTCACAACATGAATAAAAAGATCAAATTGAGTTAGTAAGCTGGTAGTCCAAGAACAAATGCTTAATTATCTCTTCTTATTACAAAAGCAACAAATTTTATTAACTTGCAATTACACTTTACTAGGTTATCCTTTGTCGATATACCTTCTCGTCGTAGGTGCCATAGGTTTTTTTTTATTTTCAATGATACAGTTTGGAATATCAATATATAATAAAGTTTGGTAGTGTGACTTTACTAAAAAATTGTCGATTTGGAAGCCAATTCCAAAGAAATTCATCTCGCTCGTGGGTCAACTGTATGTTAGCAATGTAGGGCAACACATTATTCTACAATGCTAACTTAGGACCTACAAGGTCTCTTCGCTAAGATAGTTTTGGTGAGGGACCAGAAAGTACATCCGCAAAGATATCATTGACCAAAAAGAAGAATCACTAATTTTTGTTTTCTGTGCCAGTTTTTCGTAAAATAAACTACCCCTAAAAATACTTTAAAAAATTTGAATTTCCTTTCATATTTAAATTTTCATTTACCCCAAAAATTTCAATTGTCAATTCTGTTTTCCACTTCGACTTGGGCTCTCTACTTGCTGGACTGGCGAATCGCAGGAAGGCCCAGACGTGGCCCAAAAAAACGTTTCGTCGGTCATCCCTCATCGACCAAAAAATCTATCTTCGTTAAAGAGAAACTGAATTGAATCTGAACCATGGCTGCCGGAGAGTAGTTCAGCCATGGGGGGGGGTGGGGGGGGGGGGGGGGGGGGGGGGTCGCTGGCGGGGAGGTCTAGCAGCCACCACTCTACAGACCTCTCCATATTGGTGGATCCGTGCCCTGCAGACTGGATTGCCAACTACCATTAACCCATGCTTTCACACTGAAGCCAGTGTTGGCGTTCCACACTGCAGTCTATATGTTGGTATTCCATTCCTCCCAAGAAAAGTAGTCTCGAACGCTGACAGAATGACAGGCGATAGTTCTTGTTCTTGGCAGACATGCCAAACCAAGAGCCTTCATCTTGAACTGTTTACGTAGGAGGGACTCATCAGCAAGAGCAGCCACATCCAGCGCGAGTCTCCCTGGCGATCGATCTCAAGCTGTAGCCGAATGCTACCGACAGATTTTAGAGGCCGGTGGCGGGCGGTGGCCTCCACCAGGTCGAGCATACGCCTTGCTGTCCGCTCGTCCCCAGTGTCGGTGGCGGAACTCATGCAAGAGCTGGCCTTCATCAACAACATGCCGGCTGCACCTGACGCAGCAGGCACTGCATATGTTGATTTGTTTGGGCATGATCTTCTGGAGCCGGCGGTCAAGGCAATCCGGGCTGCAATTCGCATGGGGGACAGGGATCTCTCCAAGGCGCTGGCAGCCATTGCAGCCGAGAGTGGAGCAGCTGAGATGGAGGTGCCATGATTCGACAGTGCATCAAGCAGCAAAGCAGTAGTTCAGTGCAATCCAGTTATTAATGTATCTTAGTTCAGAGTCAGCGCCAGCCGGTCTTCCACCGGTCGAGTTAGGAATGTTGTTTTTAAATTTTTTGTGTTGCTTTGCTTGGGATTGTGGATTGTGATCTGGAGTGAGGCTTTCAGAGGAAGTGTAGGGTGGGCTTCCTCCAGCAGCGAAGCGATGCGAAGTGTACTGTTGTTTGCTTCTAGTGGTAGTGAATGTCATTGGTTGTTGGCCAGATGCTCTGTCTGCTCTTCCTATGTGTTTGTTCTTCCTAAAAGTGTACAATGATGAATGAACACAAGATCCTCAACTGGCGTCAACAGCATTGCCAGAAGAGAAGCTGTGAAAATACTCATCCAACAGGCAAGGCCAACTGTGATCTGCATCCAGGAAATGAAATTGGACGCTGTGAATAGTTTGCTGGCGATAGAATTCCTGGAACAGGCCTGTTTTGAGTTCGAATACTTGGCCACATACTCCACAAAGAGGAGGGGGGGGGGGGGGGGGGGGGTTACTGCTGGCTTGGAATCAAGAGTTGATTAAAGCTGAAATACCAATACAGAAAGATACCTTGAGTATGAAGCTGACCATAAAGCTATCCAATATTTCTTACTGGATCACAACGGAACATGGACCGACAGAGGATAACCAGAAGCAACAATTCCTTGATGAGGTCATTGGCTGCCAACCAGCGGCAGGCATCCCTCTGTTCGGGTGACTTCAACCTAATATACGAAGCACGTGACAACAATAACAATAATATCAACCGCAGCCTCATGAGCAAATTCTGTATTTCTGTTGAGCCCTGGATGCTAGTGAACTCTTGGAAATAAAATTTCAAAATAGAAGGTATACCTGGAGCAATAGAATTGTGTTCTGCAACAGAGACGGGACGCCATCTTCCCAACACTAAACCTGCAAGCCATGTCCAGTTCCCTCTCCGACCACCGCCCTCTGTTTCTCTGTAGCCAGAAGCAGGCGCGAAGGCATGCATCCTTTCGATTGAGTAGTTTTGGATTCGCATACCAGGTTTCTTAGAGACTGTACAACATGCTTGGTGTGAACCATTCACCGGAAAATTCATGGTCGGATTATACCTCAAGGCCCAGAAGTGGGCTGCTGTCGAGCGTTTTCGTCATCGCCACAGCTCCAGGCTGGTCAAAATTAAGGAAATTGATGCTTGCACAAAACTCTTCCACCAGAAAGCGAGAGCGAGGTGGGCACGGAAGTTCATATTATACCTCAAGGCAGATGATGGCAACATTATTTGTGAAGGAGAATGTAATTGGTAAAATATTGTTAGTATTATATTGGGACTCATGGTCGGATTATATGCGGGCGTGTTTAGTTCCGTGGGAAATTTATTTGTCGTGTCACATCGAATCTTCCGGCACTAGTTTAGTCTATTAAAATAAACTACTTATAAAACTAATTACATGCCCATGCCGGAATTAACAAGATTATTCTATTAAGCCAAGTTAATCTATGATTAGCAAACATTTACTGTAGCACAACATTATCAAATTATGAACTAATTTGGCTTAAAAGATTCGTTTCACGAATTTGCCTCCGCCTGACGAATTACTTTTTTAATTAGTATATTTTAAATAGACCAAACTAGGGACAGAAGATTCAATGTGACAGGGGCAAACCTTTTGCCTTGTCAACCAAACTGGACCACAGTGGCGGAGCCACCGCCCGGCCACCCGGGCGACAGACCGGGCTCCTCGTCCAAGTATATGTTTTGTAATTGTATATTAAAAGAAATTTCTTTTATTTTTAAGTAGAGTTTTGTAATTTTATAGTAAAATATTTCTACGTAATGAAAATCGCCCACGCTCCTAAAATCTTCTGGCTCTGCCACTGATTATGTGGGTACATAGAACTAACACCTTATTTGAGTAGATAATGTGGTACTATTCACTCTAACATCCTCCTACAGTCATACCGGAAAAACTACATACAGCTAAGAACATCCCCGCATTCCTATGCATAAATAAGAAGTTGACGAGTCCTCATGCAAGGCAGTGCCATTTGTGTTGATGTCGAGATACCCTAACATGCGTGTTGAAGATTGTTGAGATCGACGTGGTTGTGGTCGGGTTATCACGTCGATAGAGCTGCAGGCGTAAACGCACAAGGGGCACCATAATGATAACATAGACACGTCAAGCCAGTCATTGTGGAAGGGGCGATGCCGAAGTCAATGCAATCAGGATCATCAAAGACGTAGACGAAAGATGATGATGCAATTGAGACAAACAGGGTGGGAACAAAGAGGGTCGATACCGTAGTCGATGTAGTCAAGCCACCTATGCGCCGAGGCGCTGGCTAGATTGGCAGACCCGAGCAGCGCATCGGTGTTGCCAATACCGAGCATACAAGGAAGAGAGCCTCAACCACAGTGACATGATTGTGTTGGACAAAAAAGCAGTGGGGTAGAGGACACATCGGTGAGCAAGGCTCAACGACAATGTGAGAGGGTGGCCAGCGAGCAAGGCTCTGTGACGGGGCAGGTAGCAACAGCTCGATGACAAATACACAATCGGCGGGAACAAGACCTTGTATAGATAGACGAAAAAACAAAGATTACGCAACACAAATGTTGATGCACAGGGGATGATAATATAAATACAACGACGAAGCGGACACACGGGTGTCGATGCTGCTCCCGATGAGGCGACACAATCCTGATCTATGAGGTCAACGAGTGGTGGATGGCTCAATCCCGATCTGTGATCGGGTAAACAAAAAAGATGCAATGTTAGGGAATCAAGTGTACCCAACCTGGATCGGGCTGCATGGGTCGTGGACGCACAGGGTCGAAGACACTGACACAGATAGGATTGATATGGTGAAGATGGATAGATTCGCTCGATATTAGCGACATGCTGGATCTGGTTGGCTCCATGGCAGCTCAGGGTCAAGGCGTGTGGTCGGCCTGGCCGCCACCACGACGCCACGGGACGGAGCGATATCCATCTGCCTTCATGCAACGAAGATTAGGAAGGTGTGGACAGCAACAGCTCAGCGACAAGGCAGAGACAGTCCGACGATGACGAGGGGGACATCCTGATCTGCTACGGGAGAACGAAGATAGTAAATCAATCGATAAGATCGGGCGCCTAAACTAGGGCGTTGCCTCCGGTGGAGATTGATCTCTCCCTGGGGGCGCATGGTGTGGAAGCGGAGACGGCTAGTGTTAGAATTAAAACCTAGGTGAATGATACCATGAAGGAGAATATAATTTGTGGAATATTGATTGTATTACATTAGGACCTACCAAATTGTCTGATAGTTCCAATCAGATATACAGACCTGAATTTGAACTAGATACTAGGCGGTTTCTCCGATCCGGCCAGCAAGTTCCCTTCTATTACTTACTTGGGTCGGCAGCTCAGCCGGCTTAAAAAGCTAGTCCGATCCATGTGCAAAGCATCCGACACGAACAAGGTTGGAAAGATGGCAAGGGAGACTACTTAATCCGGCTGGACGGCATGAACTGATACGATCGGTTTTGAGCGTTGTCCAATATGCATGTTAACCTCTCTAAAAGCGGCAAACAGCTAGGATCTTGATAAGGCACGTCGTCAATGCTTCCTTTGGACGGGAGACGGTGAATTTTCTGGGAACACAAGTGCAAGGTGGGATGACAACTTGTGACGAGACCGACACAATTCAGTAGCCAGTATTTTAGACTTGGAGAATTCAGTCAGGCACTAAGATTGATATGGCTCTGGTTTTCATGGACAAATCTCGAAAGACCTTGACTCGGGACGATACTCCCAGTTGATGTGGTGGACCAATCGCTCTTTATAGCAGCCACTAGAGTCACCATTCCACAGTGGACGCGCAGGGTTTGTTTTGGCATTCTAGCTGGCTAAACAACAAGCCACCAGCAGCACTATTCCCGCTGCTACACAGCCATAGCAAGAGGAAAAATAGAATATAGTCAACCGCACCATTATTGGTGGGAAGTGGATCGGATCAGAGACATTGCACACACACATTGAGCTGGCCGAATACTTCAGATTGTGGAACTGGATACAGACATGCAACTAAATTTGGGCAGCTTTGAAGAAGACCAAAATTTGCTGGACCCTTAAAAGCTCTCGAAATTACTATGCGAAATCTGCCTACATCATCCAATGGCTATGCCTCCATTCGTCCTTGGGCGAAGACTATTGTATTGGTTTTAGTTTGATTTTCTAAAATTAACCTAACGAAAGGTTTTTACCTCGTTTCCTACAAACGAGGTTGTTGATATTAATCAAAATCAGGTGGGGAACGTCTCCCCCCGTTGACCTTAAAAAAAATTGCTGGCAGTATCCTTTTAAACTTTCCAAAATTAATATGGCGGCACCGAAATGCAGGTTCTTCTTATAGCTACCGCTCCAGAATAGGCTGTGGGCTACGACCCAACTTCAACGAGGATGGGAGAACAATTACTTCTGCCCTCTGTGCATAAGAAAGCTGGAAACAATCATGCATCTCTTTATTGAATGCCTCATCACCAGAGCCATTTGGGTGCAGATCTTAAACTGGAGTAACTGTTACTGCTTGCACCCTTCGCACTTGGCCAGGTAGTTGATGTTGAGGATTGGCTACTAGAACTTGCCACGGGGAACCAAAATACCGCACACCTTCGCCATCTTGACGATATATATGATACATTTTGAAAGCAGCAGAACGCGGCAAGACTATTGTGCAAGCCCGCTATCTCGGTAGGCGGTAGCCAACCCCCTGGCCCCTGCGCGAGTAATAATTTTTTTCTTCTCGCTTTGTAAAACCCCTGTGGATGTCAGTTGTACGGGTTAGTGCCACACTGCCACTCACGTTTGTAGTGTTAACTCTTGATAAGCTGGGTAACCGGGTCTTTAAAATAATAATAATTTGCACCCGAGCGCCTTCCGGCCTTGCCAGTGTTTCTCAGTTTCCAATCCAAAAATTCCGAAACCGTACGCTTCCGGCCATCGCCCATCGGGGCAGGTCCATGCAGCGCGCACATCATGTCATCATCATGCAGTTTGTGCCAGATGATTTCGGACCGAAATCTTTTGGCAGAGCACGGCACAGAGTAGTAGTTAGCCTGTTCGCTTGACTTTTCAGCCGGCTTAAATCCAGTCGTAACAGTGTTTTTCTCTCATAAGAAATTAGCCAACAGTGAATAATCCTGTCAAAACAGTACATAATTCTACCAAACGAGCTGAGTATTGGTTAATGGTCAGAGCATGCAATCGCTCGACAGACAGCGAATGAGACATGAGAGTGCTATCTACTGTACCCTTTTTATTGTTCCTTTCCATGGTGCGTGGTAGTAGTACAGTACATAGACAACATTATATATAGAGATAGGTTTAAACAAACAAACTTGCAATACACTGGAATGATTTGTGATGGAATGGAATATCGTAACAGAGCGCCCATGAAACTATGTCACATGACAAACTACAATACTTCGATCGTAAGCTTATAGGCAAAGTTTAATTTAATTACATATAAATATCATAATTAATAATAATATAGAATGTGGCCAAACAAGAGCGAGGCGGGAGTCGCGGGACCCGCCGGACGAAATAGAGACAGCCAGCCCAGAACAGATAGGACACACACACGTACTACGATACGAATCTGGCATGCATTAATCCATAATACGAGTACGTGCCTGCGAATGAGATACGAAGCCGGTCTTTTACATGGAATGGAAATACTGACCAGGATCAGACCACCCAAATCCGAGAGCCATGTTGCCAAACTGCGGCATCATCATGTTCATGTCGCCACCGGCGCCGAAGCCGCCACCGCGGACCAGCGCGCCAAGATCTCCTCCGGCCACCAGCCAGCCCGCCTGCGGCTGCGGCACCTGCATCTGCATCATCGTCATGTCCCTGGGGCCGGGGCCGGTCGTCCCGGCGCTGCTGTAAGCAGGCATCAGTGGCATGATGGACGACGGCGGCGCCTGGGGCGGCTGCAGCGCCACCGTCGCCGGAACTTCCTGTCCCATCCGCTGGAGTCGCTCGATGGCGTCCTTGACGCCCTTGAGGCGGTTCTCCACCATGCAGCCGAGGCTGGCGATCTCCTCCACGGAGAGGCCCACGAGACCCGGGCGGCGGCCGACGATGGCGTCGTGCAGGAGCAGCGTCGCCTCGCGCTCCCGGTTGTCGCGCTGCGCCTTGTGCAGCTGGTCCCTGAGCTTGTCCATGCGCTGCTTGAGGAAGCCCTCCATGTCCAGCATCTTCTTGCACTGGTCCAGCTCCGGCACGGCCTTGAAGCGGGCGAGGACGTGCTCCGCCGTGGGGACGTCCGGCCACACCTCCGGCTGCGACTCGCCCTCGCCGTACACCACGACGCAGGTGTCCACGTCGCACAGCGTCGCCAGCTCGCTCGCCTTCTTCATCAGGCCCTTGCGCCGCTTCTTGAAGGTCCCGCGCCGGGTGGAGTCGTTCGCGATGCGGTGCAGGGTCACCTTCTTGCGAGCCATGGATCTCGGGCTCGGCCGCCCGCCCGCCTGCAGATCGATCAAATCACAAAGGGGAAATGGTTAGGCGGCTTGAGCAATGGAAGGGAAGGAGATGGTGGTGGTTTTATAGCACAGGACTGCGTGTGGAATGAAAAGGATACAGGTTGGAGAGGTTTTCATGATATGGAAACAAATTATGTGTCAGGATTTGCAAGATCGCAGGAATGAGTGCGTGTTCATGCTTGTGTAAGCAAGATCCATCCAAATCCAAATTATTAAGAACTCGATCCTAGGGAAACTTGTTTTTTTTGCATGGCTCGGCAAGACGGGCGGATTGTAGGCTTGTAGCGCGCGCGTAGGCTGTGTGTGGGATCTTAAGTTATTAGACAGAATGGAAAGTTGGAAACGGCAAAATTTGTAGTTCACCCATACGTAGGTCCGTTTGAGTCAAGGCAGGCTCACGGCATATTATGTTGTTTGGTTCCCGAGTAATACAAGTCTCTAACTTTTTATATAAAAAAAATTCACCAATAACTCTTAATGATGCATGTATTGAGATGTCATCTAAATCGCCACGGTCCTAAAATACATTTTGTGTCCCTAAAGTTGTAACATGTTTCATCCAGATCCAAATGGACGTTTACTCGACATGTTGTCTTATGTGGAGAGGATCAGTGTCGGTGTCTAAAATGACGGGGTCTAGACGGCCAACGAGTAAATTTCTAAGCGTGTCGGAGTTCGGATGGTTACGCTCGGAGAACATAGAGGTTTATACTGGTTCAGGCACGAACGTCCTACGTCTAGTGTGTTGCGGGGTAGTATTACCGAGCGCGGAGAGCTCGTAGAGGGGAGCTACAAGCTTTGGTGAGAGAGGGAAGGCGGTTCACAGGTCTCGTGCGTATGAGGTTCTTGGTTCTGGTGTGTGCTCGCGTGTGTGCGAGTTTGGGTGTGTGTGAATGAATGTTGGAATGTCGAGAGAGGGAGATCGGAGGTCCATTCTCTCCCTTTATATGCAGGGAGAGATGGAGGAGTACAATAGAGAGAGGGGGAGTGAACGTGGGCCCGACTTGGGCTGCTGCCGAGGGGGAGCTTTGTCTTCATTCTGCCTTCCTTCTTGAGGAAGATTGCGCCAGTAGACACATGTTCGGGTCCTGTTCATCCTTGTTGTGCTGTAGTCATGCGTCTTGTGACCGGGAACTCCACTGTTCCCTTACCTGGGCATGGGCCGGGGCTGGTCGCACAAGACCAGGCACCCCCGCGTTCCATCATACAGGGTTGATGGCGCGGATGTAGCGCGCAGAAGTCGCCGGTTAGGCAACACAGGACCTTGTACCGCAGGGTGAACAGAGGTTGGCATGGCGACTCATGCCTTGAACCCATCCCTGAGGATGGAGGGCACTGTGAACCTTTTGACTATACGGACTAAGGCATCCCAGACTGTTGATGGTTGTGAGATCTCCGAAGGTGAGGAACGTCACGGGTGATGTCTCCCTGGCTCGGACGGGGCGGAAGAGCCCGCGAGGGTTGATGACGTCTCGGATGACGCCACCTTGGCTCGGGTGAAGAGGAAGGGCCCCGAGGGTTGATGACGTCCTAGATGACGCCACCTTGACTCGGGCGAGGCGGAAGAGCCCCCGAGGGTTGATGGCATCACGGATGATGCCACCTTGGCTCGGGCGAGGCGGAAGGGCCCCCGAGGGTTGATGACATCACGGATGACGCCACCTTGGCTCGGGCGAGGCGGAAGAGCCTCCGAGGGTTGATGGCTTCACGGATGACGCCACCTTGGCTCGGGCGAGGCGGAAGGGCCCCCGAGAGTTGATGGCGTCACGGATGACGCCACCTTGGCTCGGGCGAGGCGGAAGGGCCCCCGAGGGTTGATGACATCATGGATGACGCCATCTTGGCTCGGGCGAGGCGGAAGAGCCCCTGAGGGTTGATGGCATCACGGATGACGCCACCTTGGCTCGGGCGTGGTGGAAGAGCCCCCGTTGGTGATTTTGTTTTTGTGGAGTCTGGTAAATTGGGTACCCTATTTCTAGGTATCCGACAGTAGCCCCCGAGCCTTCGATGTAGTGAAGGACTACACCGAAGGCTGCCGAGAGCGTTTATGGTGATTTGGTAAGATTTTTGGATTCCGGTGGGTTCGCATGAGCGCACTCGTCGGGTGTAGCCCCCGAGGCCTTAGGAGGAAGATTTTTCCTCCTAAGGAATTATTCGGAAGTCTTGCACAGTGCTTGACCCTTCGCTTCCCTCATGAGGCGGAGAGGGAGTACACTGGTCCGTTCGTCAGAGCCAGAGCTCTGGTCGCACACCAGCCCTGGCACGGGCAGCACTGTTGGCCTCGGGATGATGCATCTTGAAATGATGAGTCGGCCCTGCGCCGTGCTGTCTTTCGGCCCGTACGGTCGATTGACAGGTCGAAGACATGTTTGTCGGATTTCGGGTTTGACGTGCCGTGCCGTGCCATGCCGTGCCGGCCCCCCTCGTAGCCCAAAAGTGGACGTGCCGTGCCTTTCCCGTTCGAGAAGCGGTGCCAGAGTACTGCTTGCTCTATGGTTAAGACTCCGAACGGCACGCCCTTAGCCACCCATCTGCTTGGCCATTTATAGCCTCGCTGCACCCTCTTGAAGTGGGCGTTGTCGCACAGTGCGACGTGGTTGGGGGGTAGTGCTGTAGTCTCGCGGGCCTGCTGCCACGTGAGTGCCCTGGCGGGCTATAAATAGGGGCGGCCGCCCGTGGGGAGATTCACATCCACACAGTATGTCCTGCCCTAGATTCTTCCTCCGAGGTCTCGTCGGAGAGTCCCTTGAGCCGCCCTGGCGGGCGGCCTTTTGAGAGCTGCACCGGATTCAGAGGAAGTTCTGCGTTGGGAGCGCCACCGTCTTGTGTCATCAGACAGGAGATATCAGCGGGAGTTTTGCGGCATGCGCAGTTCTTCCCCGTCATCTCGTCCCACGGGACGGTTGTGATCCCTTACTGTCTCCCGTAGCAGGGGGCCAAGGATGCATCTAGCGGAAAGACTATGCGGTCCGCCCGCACAGTTTTCTAAGCCAGACATTTCTTGGGCCTGCTCGTGGCGACACCACCGTTGGGAGACGGTGGACTTGCGGGCTGGTGAGCCCGGTCGCGTCCGGGCGTGGACGTGTCAGTGCCGCCGCCCCGAAGCCCTAGGGATCAGAAGGTGATCGTCCGCGCATGCGCACGAGGTCGCCTTGATCATGTAGCACCTGTGTAAACACTGGTGCTGCATGCCTAGTTGGGCTTCGAGGGAGTGGTCCTGAACGCTTCTCGGTGCTGGTGAACGCCCTCCCGGAGTAGGGCGGGGCATGTCGCCAGACCGATGGGCGTTCCGCGGCCCGGCGTACAAAGCGCGACCCAGAAAAATGCTTGACCAACTCGTCATGCCTTTTTCTAGGGATGCAGTCGACCACACAGGTCCTGGGTGACGGTGGTGCAGTTACTGTCCCGTCGCGAGAGACGAAGCAGGGGCAGTTGGCTCGCTGGGTGTTCGCTTGATAGGCAGCCCTCGGAGCGACGTTACCGGTGTGCGCAGGGCGCTTGAAGCTTGCCCTGTTTCCCTTTCCTTTGGCCCTCGGTCGGGGTCCCCCTTCAGTCCACCTTGTGTTTGATTAGGTGTATGATGATTTGGTTTGGCCCTTGCGGTACCTGAGAAGTATGTAACCTTCACAAGGATTAGCGTATAAGAATGTGACGTTCGTTTGTCGTTTTTACCTGTGTGGACCTCTGATGAGTGAGGTTTGGTGCGCATTTTCCCTCTCCGTTATCCAGTTGCTTGAACCGGTAGGAGGGGTGCGACGGCAGGCCCCGGGCCTCTACTCGATGTAAAGGAACGTCTCGGGTCGGTGCCGTCTTTTCGTACGTTCCCCGCACATCTCTCCGCGAGAAGGGGGAATATGAGCCGAACCATGCTATCCTCAAGGCGGACGAACCATGGATGCTTGTCGAGGTAATAACGGGAAAATCTGAGTGGGGTGCTCGGTTCCCGTTCGCTGGGGTTCCGGCTTGTGGCCCATGTCGTGGCTCACTCCAAATCGGTTTCATCTAGTAGCCGGGTCCGTTCGATGGGTCCCGTGGGCCTGTTTGCTTCCTTCGGTAGGAATACCATGAACCAATTATCCATAAAGACGGACTCAAATACGAAATCTGGGAATGACCTTGGCATCCGATTGTCAGGCTAATGACCGCTAGCGTGTCCATTCCCTGTTCGCCCGTCGCTCTGTTGTCCTGAGATGGCCATTTTGAACCCCGCTGGGTCGGCCTTCATATCTCTGGACCGTAGCGGGCCGTCGGGGCGTCTATAGCCCTTATCCCTTGGTCTTACCTGGACCCGGAGGCCGCCCCTGTTGGTGTCGGTGTGTACGCGTTCGTCCGATCTCTGGATGCGTCGGGTGAACCGTGTCGGGGGTCGGTCCGAGCCCTGCTTGCGCTTGGGGGTAAGGGTGGCGTTGAGCCTAGTGTTCCTGCGAATGTTAGAAAAAGATGTTTTCGCGTGCGAGCGGGGACAGAATTCGAGCGAAAATGGTCGAACACGGGGAGGAGATCGGGACGAGGCAAGATTTTATTGAAAAAAAATCGAGGAAAAGCAGCCCCCTTCATCCAGCCCCCGAGTAAGACGTGCAACCACAGGCTGGGAGCATGTCTTGCTTAGCGTCCGGGCTGCGCGTCGCCCGCGTGGCGTATATCGAATTTCTTCTAAAGGAAAGATACTAACACCAGTGTATGTGATTTTGGGGGGAGATGTTTAGGGATAGAAGAGACGTAGCTTTTCGATGTTCCAGGCGTTGGAGAAGACCTGGCTGTCGGGACCCACGGTGGAGATCTTGTAGCTTCCAGGGCGGAGGACCTCCACCACGATGTACGGTCCTTCCCACGGCGGCGTGAGTTTGTGCTTATCTTTGTTGCTTTGCCTGAACCGAAGCACTAGGTCATCGATGTTGAATTCGCGCTTGCGGACGCGGCGGTCGTGGTACCTCCGGAGGGCCTACTGGTACTTTGCGGAGTGTAGGAGGGCGATGTCCCTTGCTTCGTCTAGCTGGTCCACGACGTCCTCCATGTTGGCTTGGTTGCCCTCCTCGTCGTAAGCCTTGACCCGCGGGGAACCGTACTATAGGTCGGTGGGGAGAACGACCTCTACCCCGTAGAGCATGAAGAAAGGGGAGCAGCCGGTGCCTCTACTCTGGGTCATTCTGAGGCTCTAGAGGACGACTGCCAATTCCGCGACCCAATGGACTCCAAAATTCTTAAGCCGACTGAAGATTCTCGATTTTAACCCGTGCAGGATCATCCCGTTGGCGCGCTCGACCTGCCCATTTGTTTGGGGGTGCGCGACGGCGGCCCAGTCCACCCGGATGTGGTTCCTGTCGCAGAAGTCCAGGAACTTCTTGCCAGTGAATTGGGTGCCGTTGTCGGTGATGATCGTGTTGGACACTCTGAATCGATATATTATGTCCGTGAAGAACATGACTGCATGCTCCGACTTGATCCGGGCGAGGGGGCGTGCCTCGATCCACCTCGAGAATTTGTCGATGGAGACGAGAAGGTGGTCGAAGCCCCCGGGCACCCTGGGCAGCGGTCCCACTAGGTCCAAACCCCAGACCGCGAAAGGCCATGTGAGGGGGATGGTCTGTAGCGCCTGCGTGGGCAGATGCGTCTTGTTGGCGTAGAACTGGCACCCTTCACAAGCACGTACTACCTCCGTGGCGTTTGCTACGACCGTTGGCCAGTAGAAACCTTGGCAGAAAGCCTTTCCGACAATCATGCGGGGGGCTGCGTGGTGCCCGCAGTCCCCCGCGTGTATGTCCTCCACCAGGCTCACACCGTGCTCCGTGGGGATGCAACGTTGCAGGATTCCCGTGGGGCTGCGCATGTAGAGTTCTTCGTCGGGGAGGCGCTCCCGAACCAGCCAATCCATGATAGGTACCCTCCAGTCGGGGGGAGGGTCGTCGTTACCGATCGGTGCGTCGACCTCGGTGTCGCGTACCTCCTCGATGTCCATGACCTCCGCCGTGGTAATCTCCGGGGTCTCGGCCTCGGGTTCCACATGCCAGGTGACGTACGACTTGTGGAGATCGCTGGCGAAGACTCCGGGCGGGACCGTACCCCGACTGGAAGCCAGCTTCGCGAGCTCGTCCGCCGCCTCGTTGTATCTTCTGGCGACGTGGTTGTGCTCCAGACCGTCAAAGTTTTCCTCCATGCGGCGGACCGCCTGGCAGTATGCTGTCATCTTTGGGTCGTGGCAGTTCGACCCCTTCATGACCTGCTCGACTACGAGCTGGGAGTTGCCTCGCACGTCGAGCCTTTTGATACCCAACTCCGCTGCTATGTATAGCCCGTTTACCAGGGCCTCGTATTATGCGACGTTGTTAGACGCCGGGAAGAACATATGCATCATGTACTTGAGCTGGACCCCGAGCGGGGAGATGAAAACCAGGCCGGCGCTGGCACCAGTATTCATTAGCGATCCGTCGAAATACATGACCCAGAAGTCCTGGTTCTCCGCCGCCGGTGGCAGATGGATCTCGGTCCATTCGGCAATGAAATCCACGAGGACCTGGGATTTGATGGCCGTCCGTGGTGCATAAGAGATGAACTCACCCATGAGCTCCAGTCCCCACTTCGTTACCCTCCCCGTAGCCTCGCGGCTCTGTATCACCTCCCCGAGGGAGTAGGATGACACGACGGTGACGTGATGGCCGTCGAAGTAGTGGGCCAGCTTTCTCCGTGTGATTAGAACCGCGTAAAGGAGCTTATGGATTTGGGGGTACCTGGTCTTGGTCTCGGATAGTACCTCGCTGATGAAGTATACCGGCCGCTGGACCTTTAGCGCGTGGCCCTCCTCCCTTTCGACGACGATGACGGAGCTCACCACCTGGGTGGTGGTGGCTATGTGTAGGGTTATGAGGTTGCTATGCTAGCTAGAAAACAAAATTTTTCTACCCCATAAACCAGGAACTAGTGCTAATTATAGATCACGGGGTTACCACTAGACGTGCAGGTGCAGCGGAAGCAACTTGATGTAGTCGTGCGCGTCGCAGCAGTGTCGTGCAGTTGCGAGGTCATCCGTCTCAACGTCTCCTTCTCGCGGTTTGTCCTTGTGCTCTAGATGCAGCACCTCCGAGGAATCCCACACGTGCAGGGAAGAAGCGTCACCCCTCTGGACTGCTAGGTCCGCGAGGAGTACTAGGCGCGAGCGTGGGGAGGGCGACGACGGCTACCAAAGGACGTGAGTATCTCGCCCCGCACCCACCCCTTGCTTATATAGGCGTCCTAATGAGCTCCCACGTTGGAGGCCCATTAGCAACCCTAAACCTATTCTAATTCGGGTCCAACCCGAATTAGGCTTCCAGCCCCTTAAGCGTGCGACCCTATGGGCTTACGCACACATAGACATGGCCCAAGTACTCTTACTCGACCAATAGTTGATAGCAGCCTCTAGCAAGGCGTGTCAACTCCTATGCATACGCTATGATCATATCAGACGAACCACCACAATACAATATACATGTTATTCCTTTGCCTCATGATATTTGGTTCAACTCGTGGGTTAACACTTAACCCAAGCACGACCATGCATTTCATGATCTAATTATTTGAGTGATCCAGTGATATCTCTCTCATATGGAGAGTGGCAAATTCCATCTTGATTGACTATGTCTCACAACATGTTTCCTAACAAACCCGAAAGCTACCTTTATAACTACCCAGTCACGGAGTAGCGTTTGGTAGTCTTAGGGTAGGTCGTTTCACATCTTGAGTACATATGACAATCTCAGGTCTAAGGACATAACGTACACGATGTGTATAGAGACAATCTCATGTCAGATCTGTCCAGCACCATGTCCTACATGTGCCCACATTATTAGTTTGACATCTCATGTCCATGACTTGTGAAACATAGTTATCAACTAATAATGTGCTGATCTAATATTCATGTGCATTCTTGCACGAACTCCGATTAGGGACAACTTTTATAATAACCATACAAGTAAAAGAGTTTCACAAGCAATTCACATAATTGCTAATCGATACAAGTTGCTTTAATGGATATTCATAACATGTCATGGATACAAGGAATACATCATCTCTATGATTACCTCTAGGGCAAATTCCGAACACTATGTATAGGAGAAGGTCCTCGCACAGAGTTGGCGGCACGAGGATGGGTGCGCTCGTGAGGATCGCCTTAAGCTTGTCTAGGGCCTCCTGCGCCTCGGGGGTCCAGGTGAAGTGTTCGGTCTTCTTGAGAAGTCGGTAAAGGGGGAGGCCTCGTTCGCCGGGGTGCGAGATGAAGCGACTCAAGAACGCAAGGCATCCCATGACCCGCTGCACCCCCTTCATGTTGCGGATCGCTCCCATACCGGCAATGGCGGAGATTTTATCGGGATTGACCTCGATGCCACGCTCAGAGACAATGAAGCCGAGAAGCAGGCCGCGCGGCACCCCGAACACACACTTCTCAGGGATGAGCTTGACGTGCTTGAGTCTCATGGACCGGAACGTTGTCTCGAGGTCTGCGACCATGGTTTCCGTCTGTTTCGACTTCGCCACGATATCGTCCACATACGCCTCAACGGTCGTGCGATGAGCTTCCCAAAAACCGAGTGCATGCACCGCTGGTACGTGGCTCCCACGTTTTTGAGTCCGAATGGCATAGTGACGTAGCAAAATGAGCCAAACGGCGTGATGAAGGATGTCACGAGCGGATCGGACTCCTTCATCTGGATTTGGTGGTAACCGGAGTATGCGTCGAGGAACGAAAGTGTTTCGCACCCCGAGGTGGAATCGATGATTTGATCGATACACGGCAGAGGGTACGGGTCCTTGCCGCATGCCTTGTTCAGGCTGGTGTAATCTACACATATTCTCAATTTTCCGCTCTTCTTCTTAACTAGCACTGATTAGATAACCATTTAGGATGGAATACCTCTTTGATGAATCCAGCCGCTAGAAGTTTGTGGAGCTCCTCCCCGATGGACCGCCGCTTCTCCTCGTTGAAACGGCATAGGCGTTGCTTCACTGGCTGGGCCATAGAATGAATCATCAAAGAGTGTTCGACCACGTCTCTCAGAATGCCTGGAATGTCCGCCGGGCTCCACGCGAACATATCGCCATTCACGCGGAGAAAATCGACAAGCGCCGATTCCTGTTCCGGATCTAGGGAGGCGCTGATGCGCAGCACTCGGTCATCGTCTTGGACGGGTTGAGGAAGATTTCTTTTACCCCTTCTAACGGGGTGAAGTTGCCCGTGCCCTTAGAGTCGACTCTCTCGTTGCTTGCGGCCTCGGTCGCCGTCGCTAGTTCCGGGCATCGTGTTGTGGCCATTGCTTTCTCGCAACTGTCCACGTCGCACTGGTACGCCTCCGCAAGCTCGGAGGTGACCGCGATGACCCCGTGAGGCCCTGGCATTTTGAGCTTGAGGTAGGTGTAGTTTGAAACGGCCATGAACTTCACGTAGCACAGCCTTCCCAACACCGCGTGGCAGGGCGCGCGGTAGTGAGCGACCTCGAAGGTGAGGAGCTCGTTCTGGAAATTATCCGACTCCCCAAACGTCACGGGCAAGTCAACCTGCCCGAGGGGTATGGAAGGTTTCCCGGGGACGATCCCATGGAAGGCAACCCCCTCCAGCAGGCAAAGTTTTTTCCGAGGTACCTTTAGGGCCTCGAAGGCGTTGTAGAACATGATGTTGAGGTCACTGCCCTCGTCCATCAGTAGCTTGGTGAAGCGTATGCCCCCTATGATCGGGTCCATGATGAGTGGATAGCGTCCCGGATGGGTGGTATGCTTCGGGTGGTAGCCTTGCCCGAACGTGATGTCGGTCTCCGACCAGTCGAGGAAAACAGGGACCGTCGGGACGACCGTGAGGACCTCGCACCGCTCCTGCTCCCGCCGACACTTGTGGTATCCAGGCCCCGAATCGCCGAAGATCATGAGTCATTTGTCCCTAGGGGGGAAAAGGTTGTTGCGACTTCTGCCCCCATTTTCGGCGATTGAGAGATACCTAGCCACCTTGTCACACTGCTGAAGAGTGTGTCTGACCGGCATGCTGTGGTACGGGCACGGCTTGGTGAGGATGTCGTCGTAGTAGCCTCCCTTCCTCCCGCCGTGGGGAGGAAAAGGAGGCTCGCGATCCGCCGATGCGACCGCGTCGTCGTAGCCGCATCGCGCCCCGCCCTTTGCCTTGCTAGAACGGAAGGTCACACCAATCGCCCTTCCGCCCAGTGTATAGGTCGCGATGACGCTAGGGAGGTTCCTGCTGACTGGCCGTCGCTGTCCTTTCTCGGGTCGCCGTCCTGCGCCGCCGGGCCTCCCGAGGTTTAGCTGTCGGGGGTCCGGGAAACACGGGTCGTCCCGCGGTGTGAGCGTCGGAGCCCCTGTTTCGCGTATGGGCGTGTTGTGCCTGGAGGAGAGGGGCTGCCCTCCCACGAGTTGCGCCGTAGTGTTGGCGATCGCGAAGTAGAGGTTGTGCAGGGACTCCCGAGTCGGCTGGGGTCCCATGAGCGTGTAGAGCTGGCGCTCGAACTGAGGATAATCGGCCTGCGGGACGACCACCCCACAAGCGGCTCGTTACCCGAAGGGATACAGATGGAGGTGGGTCATGGATCCGGTGATGGCGTCCATGGCTACCTCGGAGGATGCCGTAGGGCAACGGAGAACTAGGTCGCCCCCTGCTCGTGGCACTGGAAGTCCAGGCTACCAAAATGAACAATGGAGCCCGGAGCGAAATCAACATGGCGATCAGCCATCCGAAACTCAAAAATGCGGGTGACACACAAAGGTCCCCTACCTGGCGCGCCAACTGTCGATGTCTAAAATGGCAGGGTCTAGACGACCAACGAGTAAATTTCTAAGCGTGTCGGAGTTCGGATGGTTACACTCGGAGAACACAGAGGTTTATACTGGTTCGGGCACGAACGCGCTACATCCAGTGTGTTGCGGGGTTGTATCACCGAGCGCGGAGAGCTCGTAGAGGGGAGCTACAAGCTTTGGTGAGAGAGGGAAGGCGGTTCCCAGGTCTCGTGCGTATGAGGTTCTTGGTTCTGGTGTGTGCTCGCGTGTGTGCGAGTTTGGGTGTGTGTGAATAAATGTTGGAATGTCGAGAGAGGGAGATTGGAGGTCCATTCTCTCCCTTTATACGTAGGGAGAGATGGTGGTGAGATCTCCGAAGTTGAGGGACGTCACGGGTGATGTCTCCCCGGCTCGGACGGGGCGGAAGAGCCCCTGAGGGTTGATGACGTCTCGGATGACGCCACCTTTGCTCGGGTGAAGAGGAAGGGCCCCCGAGGGTTGATGACGTCCTGGATGATGCCACCTTGGCTCGGGAGAGGCGGAAGAGCCCCCGAGGGTTGATGGCGTCACGGATGACACCACCTTGGATCGGGCGAGGCGGAAGGGCCCCCGAGGGTTGATGACATCACGGATGACGCCACCTTGGCTCGGGCGAGGTGGAAGAGCCCCCGAGGGTTGATGGCGTCACGGATGATGCCACCTTGGCCCGGGCGAGGCGGAAGAGCCCCCGTTGGTGATTTTGTTTTTGTGGAGTCTGGTAAATTGGGTACCCTATTTCTAGGTATCCGACAAACAGCCAAAAAATGTCGTCTCCTTCCACTCCGGTCGATACGGCCTTGGCGCCCGACCTCTCCTCACATCCCCATGACCGGGATGCTGCTGGAGGAGGCCCTGGAGAGGAGACCAAGGCTCACCCGTCTCTTCCTAGTGCGCAGCCCACCGTTGCACAAGTGCCTGTGCATGGGGAGGGGGAGACTCTACTATGGTCTATGGATGATTCATTCCCGGCGCTTTCTAAGCCATCCTCAGCTTCATCAGGCAATCATGGTGAGTCCTCCATCTCATCCCAATTGGCTGTCCCATCTTTGGTTGCACAACGGGGAAAACAGAGTTTCCCCATGAACACCAATTCCCCAAAGAGGATGAGGGATGCGTACTTCCTCCCGATTGCAAGCTCACCAAAAGACCTTGAACTCAAGGCTATGGCGACCAAATTCCCATTTGATGAAGTAACGAAATCCATGGTCAAATTGAAACATATGATGATTTGGTTACAATGGAGGTCACATGAGAATCCAGCGATGATTTCACCAAAACCTGATAACAAAGGTGCTGAAGAACAATGATTTGAGAAAGGGGGATTGACTCTGGCAGTGGGGTTGGGGAGTCAACCTCGATGGTTCCGGTCACCGCCAAAAGTGAGGGTGGTGCTAGGAATCCTAGGGCCGTATCCGGAGGGAGAGACACGCGGTGTTCATCCGTGTCCAAAGGTGGGCGGTGATCTATTGGAAACCGATATCCTCGAGTCGTGGCATCCAATCTCCGATCCCTTACCCTTCCAAACCCAGACCAATTCTGAACCAAACCCTAACCGTCCCTTCCTCTCCAATCTCACCAAGTTTGTTGGGCACTCGTGGGCTAATCCTACCACAAAATCATTCACGGCGGCCGTGAGGACCAAATCGTCCCCCATGGTTGAAGTCGTGATGCAGCCTCGGGGTGGGGGAAGAAGACCCGGCTGGCTAGATCGTGGCCGAGATCGGGGTGGCTATGGTGGGAAGAAGCAAGATCGCGGTGGCTTTGAGGGCGGTCGATTCAATCAGGATGGAACTGGTGGGGGAGACCAAATCGCGGTCGGGATAGGACCCCCGCCCGGGGGAATGTCTGGGAGAGGAAACAAGCTATTGCTGAAGCCATCAATAGTGCTTTGGGTCAAGCTGATGAAGAAGGAGAAGTTTAGCAAGATCCCATCAATCAGCAAGATAACTCCAAGTGGGAAGCCTATGAAGAGAAGAAGCAGATCAAGAGCGAGGACTAGGGGAATCAAGAAGATGAGGCAGTTGTCGGGCAATAGAAAAAATAAACTGAGGTATTCCCTGTGAAAAATGCTAGAGCTACTTGTGAGATTTGTGGCTTCTACAATCATACAACTAGGGAGTGTCGCAGGATGCTTTGTGAGATATGTGGATGCAATTCTCATTTTACTTATGCCTATGACAATTTTCTCCCTTGGAACTATGGTTCAGAGTTGTGTGCAACTCAAGTTGAGGGACAAAGTTTCTTTCATATTGATGAAGTCATAGATCCTAAGGTTTCTAGGGAGAAAGCTAGTACTATCGTTTTTACTGTGTTGTATGGTAGAGTTTCTGCTAAGGACATTGAGCACATGTTCATGAATCTATTGGGAGCTGATGCTTGGAGATGGTCTGCTCGGCCAATCAATGAATCTACTTTTTGTGATGAGATTCCCTACTCCAAAAATGGTCACTGAGTGGAGCCACATTAGACAAATGTCTATGAAAGGAGGTGATGCTAAGATTCAGATTGATCCCTGGTCCCCTACTAGTGGAAGTAAGGGCAAATTACAGCAAGGGTGGTTTAGAGTGACCAATGTCCCTAATGACCAGAGATCTATTATCACACTTGCCAAAGTGGGAGGTCTTGTTGGCAAAGTGATGGAGATTGATGAAAAAACCAGGTTCAGAATTGATTTTGTGAGGATCAAAATTGCTTTTAGGGATGTAGCCAAAGTACCAAATACTGTTGAAGGTGTCCTTGGGATGGTTGTTTATGACTTCGGCTTTTAGAGAGAGATTATGGGAGAAATCTCTGGGAAGGTGCTCAAAAGTGGGATCAAAATTAGTGAAGACCAGCCCCCTAACAAGAAACTTAGAGCAGAGATAGGAGCAGAAGGCAACAAGCTGAGTGAAATTGCCAATCCAGAGCAAGGGTGTGATTCACCCCAAACCAAGACACATGGTAAACAGGTTATGGGTTCTGCTGTTGAGAGCTCTCAACATGAAGATCATACAGCTAGAAAGTCAAAGCTCATGAAAGATGCACATAAGACTTACAAAGCTAAATATGTTGATGATTTCGAGGATATGGTGTTTATTCTCGAAACAATCGAAGAATCAGACTCTGAAAGTGATTCTTTTGGTGAAAAACTGAGGAAACTGAATGAAGAAGGCCAATCCTCCAAACATATTGTTGGATCTGCTCAGTTATGGTTCAGGGAAGCTAATGATAATAATCTTATAACTGATAGTAAACAAGCTATGAAGGTAGCAGGTCTGGTTGAGGAGAAAGTAAAAGAGAATGAATCAACAACAGTGGATGTTGTATCTAAGAAAATATGTGAGTCTCCTGAGATTTTCCTATCTGATGATAAAATCATACAAACTCAAGAAAGTCGGAATCAAGAAGAAGACCTCCTTGTGTCTGACTCACACCTACAAGATGACAAGAAGCAGGACTTGATAACCAATCACACTTGGGGAGTAGGCCAGGACATGATTCCTCAAGATAGAAGGCGAAGTGAACGACTCAAGAAAGATATCATCCTCACTACAAAGGAGAATAATGAGAAGCTAGCTAAGAAAAGAAATCTGGAAGGTACCTGTTCTAAATAGAATATGTTTTTTGCTTTACCTCTTGATGATATTGTCGATTTATCAGTTCATATGGGTGTTGATATAGAAAAAATGACTTTGATACTTTTAATCTGCTTAAGGATTTAGAAAGTGCTAGAGCTGATTTATTTGCTAAACAGAGTACTATTAATCAAATTCCTCAAGCTGAGATAGCTGAGAACATAGAGAATGAAAAATCTCCATTACCTATTGAGTGGATTCAGGAGGAAAACTCTGATACAGAGGATTTCATCCTTGTTTTATCCAAGAAAAAGGCCAAAGAAAGAAAGAGGAAACTCAAGCTTTCTCCCTGCCTCAAAAGGGATAAGTTGATACAAGAAAATCCTGGTCATAACTTAGGAAAAGGTGAGAAGCCACCTTTAACTAGGAAGAATAAAAAGAGAGGTAAAAAATGACATTATGAAAGCATCTAGGCCCCTAGTGTTTCGGTGATTAACGAGAATGCAAGATTACTATGACTAACGTGTGTTTTGCAGAGGCAATAAGAATGTTAGGTCATGGTAATGGATGGTTGATTGGACTATCATGGTATTCATGCCCCTTATTGGAATCGTTTTGGTTTTCAAACTATTGGCGACAAGGTTGAAGCATAGACTGGGTCTAAGTGTCATTTGGAGTTGAGAGATACTTAGAGTAGTTTAGCACCTTTATTTTTCCTTTGGCCGTACTATGAAGGGGGGTACTATCTAGTAGCTTGACCTATGAGAGACTAAGTATTTATGTGTGATGCACACTTGTCAAACTAGCACTAGGAAGCTTTAGAAATAGTCCTTGGACCAAATAGAGCAACTTCCATGTTGGAAGTGTGCTGATCAGGTGAAGAAAGAAGCTCCGGACGCTAGTGAAACCTAGGATCTGGACCATTGGTTGTGCGTCCGGATCCCTAGGGTTAGCTCTGCTTTATCTAGGCGTCCGGGTGTTATGAACAGTGCAGGGTCCAGACCATTGGTTGCGTCCAGACCCTATACAAAGAGCTCCAGAATGGCAATTTTGATCCGGACGCTGTTCGGTTGTAGAGTCTGGACCATTGGTTGCGTCCGAACCCTACATAGAGAGTTCCATAGAGCGTTTTTCCATCCGAATGCGGTCCGGAGCCTTGCGTTCGGACATTGAACAGGGTTCGGACTGCAGGTAAGTTTGAAATGTGTTCAGAGAGATGAGGGGGTACGGACGCATGAGCTATGGTCCGGATCCCACACCATTGTGAGCGTCCGGAGTGACGTAGAGAGGTGGTTTTTGCCTCTAATGGCTAGGGGCTTGCTTGGGGGGTATTTATACTTCCCCATCAGCCTCATGGAGGCTCTCTTGCCCATTCAAATTGCCGAGGAACACTTGTGAGAGAGCTAGTTGTGCAAGAGCCCTAGTGAGAGTGTGAATTGCAATTCCATGTGTTGATTCTCACTAGTTGCTTAGAGTTAGCAAGTGTGCATCCATTCAATCACTAGACTAGCCTTGGTCAAGTGAGAGTTAGTGCTTGTTACTCTTGGTGATCGACATCACCTAGACGGCTTCGCAGAGGTTTGCTTGGTGATCATTAGGTGGAGTTCATTGTGGATGACCCAAGTTCGATTGTGATCGGTTGTGGGCGATTCACTGAGCCGGAGTGGCGAAGAATCAGCCCGTAGAGAGCACTTAGTCCTTGTGCGGACTAAGGGGGAGCGATACCGTGCGCGGTGCTCCAATGAGGACTAGGGGGGAGTGTCGACTCCTCGATACCTCGGCAAAAGTCATCGTGTCAATTTCCTTGCCCCTTCTCCTTACTTATTGCAATTACATTCAAGCATTACTTTCCGCATTACATTCTTGTTGCTTGAGTAGAATTGCATAGGGCTTTACCACTTTCATTACCATGTCTTGCTTGTGTAGCTAGGACACACTTGGGAAAAGCACTAGGGGGTTAATTGGCTCTTGATAAGGTTTAATTCTTGCTTAGAAATTTAAAAGAGCCCAATTCAGCCCCCTCTTGGGCATCTTGATCCTTTCAATTGGTATCAGAGCAAGGTTGCTCTAAATTAGGCTTCACCGCCTAGAGCAAGATGTCCCATGCCAACATTGTGACGGTGTTGCATCAAGGTGATCTTTCCAAATATACACCAACACAAGTCTTGGGAAAGATCAATGCACGTGAGATGCACATGCACATCCACAAAGAAGATGAAGCCTCATCATCCACCAATAAGAAGGACTTGACACTCAAATCTAGCCATGATATGGGCAAGTCAAAGGTGGTGTATGATAGCTCAAGTGAAGATGATGATTCAAACATTTCTCTAATGGTGAGGAAGACCACCAAGATGCTAAAGAAGCTAAACAAGAGCGGTGTCAAGTTTGATTCAAGAAAGAAGAAGTTCTTCACCAGCAACAAGAGGAAGCCATTATCGGAGATGGATTGCTTCAATTGTGGTGATCTTGGCCATCTAGCTCACCATTGTACCAAGCCCAAGAAGGACAAATACAAGAAGAAGTACAAGAATGGTAGAGAACAAAAAGATGAGTCAAGTGATGATGAGAAGAAGGATGAGAAGCCACACAAGAATAAAGATGGCTTCAAGAATAAAAGGTTCCAACACCAAAAGAAGAAAGATGGCAAGGCATACATAGTTGGTGATTGGTTAACCGACATTGAAGATTCAAGTGATTCATCCGATGATGAAAGTGATGATGAGAAGGTGGCCGCTCTAGTCATTGGGACTTCATTGCCTCCTTCGCCATCATCGTCTTCTACCACTACATCCTCTAGACACCTATGCCTTATGGCCAAGGGTGACCGGAAGGTACAATCTAAAGTAGAGAAGGATGATGATAGTGATGATAGTGGTAGTGAAAGTGAAAATGAATACCAAGCTCCCTCTTATGATGAACTCATAAAATTGCTCACTAGATATACTAAAATTGTGAAGAAGGAGCAAGCTAAAAATGAGAAGCTTGAAAAATAAAATGATGACTTGCAGGAGAAACTTGAAATAACATCAAACGCTAGTGATGAGCTAATAAGTGAAAAAAAATCCTTATCCTCACATGCTAAGGAGCTCAAATCCTCTCTCAAAGAGCTAAAAGAGAAACATGATAAGCTAGAGAGGACATCACAAGAGCTTAGAGAAAGATGCAACAAACTTAGGGAAGAGTACACCGAAGTAAAGATGAACTATGATACTCTCCTTATAGCTAATGAATGTCTTAAAGATGCTTTGCCTATTTTTGCTAACCCCATTGTCAAGATTGACATTGGCACATCTTGTGATGATTTAATTTTTGAGCCAATTGAGAAAGAGCCTAAGTGCAGAGGCAAGCAAGTGGTTGTGGCGGATCGCTATGATGACTATATCAAGATCAAGAATGAGAAGCTCAAGCAAGATCTTATCGAGCTCAAGTCAACCAAGTCAATAGTGATTGAGACACAAGATGAAGACTATGATGTGGCACTTGAAGTTGATATGCTTAGAGAAGAAAACAAGAGGCTAAAGAATGAAAAGAACCACCTAGCCATTGGAATGGAGAGGTTCACTAAGGGCCACAATATTCAAAGTGAGCTCCTCATGAACACCGTCATGAAGAATGACAAGACCGGTCTTGGTTACAAGTCCGCTGAAGTGAAGAAGGCCAAAGCTAAAGCCAAAGCTCAATATCAACAACAAGCCAAGTACTTATATCAAGCAAAGCCAAAGCCAAAGATGAAGACATGCTTTGAGTGTGGGAATCAAGGACACTTTGCTCATGATTGTGTGACTCCACCTCCACAACCCTTGCCCAAGCACACTAGGCCTTTTGCATACAATGCTCACTATATCATCAATAAGAATGTCAAGGGCAAGCCACTTGTTGTGTTCTTGGGACCACCCAACAAGAATAGACCAAAGACACTTTGGGTGGCTAAGTCAATAGTAGAGAAAGCAATGGGCCCCCGTACTCAATGGGTGCCTAAACAACAAGCTTGATCTCTTGTGTGTGTAGGTGAACTAGAAGACCGGTGGAAGTCATTGGGTGATAGATAGTGGTTGCAGTCAACACATGACCGGTGACCCCCGGATGTTCACCTCATTGGAAGAAGATGTCAACAACCAAGACAAGATTACATTTGGGGACAACTCAAAGGGAAAGGTCAAAGGGCTTGGAAAAGTGGCAATCTCAAATGATAACTCAATATCAAATGTCTTGCTAGTTGCATAACTAAGCTTCAACTTACTCTCGGTTGGCCAATTGTGTGACCTTGGTTTCCAATTCCTATTCACTCCAAATGAAGTCATTGTGTCAAAGATTGATGATAGTCAAGTAATATTCAAAGGCTTTCGGCACAATAACCTCTACCTTGTGGATTTCTCATCAAATGATGCCAACCTCCAAACATTCTTGCTCACTAAGTCATCTCTTGGTTGGTTGTGGCATAGAAGGCTAGCTCATGTTGGAATGTCTACTCTCAAGAAGCTATTGAAGAAGGAAATGGTTAGAGGCATCAAGGATGTTGTGTTTGAAAAGGATAATCTTTGTAGTGCATGTCAAGCCAGCAAGCAAGTTGCCAACACTCACCCTCACAAAGCAGTCATGTCAACATCAAGAGTTCTTGAGCTCCTACACATGGATTTATTTGGACCTACAACATATGCTAGTTTGGGTGGCAACCTCTTTTGTCTTGTGATATGGATGATTATTCAAGATACACATGGGTGTTCTTTCTTCATGACAAAGGGGAAGCCAGATATATCTTTCTTTAGGGTGTTTGTGTGCAAGGTCTACATCTACAAGAAGCATCAACATCTAGGGAAGTTTCAAAGAAGATGTGATATTGGCTTCCTAGTTGGTTATTCTTTGAAATCCAAAGAATACCGTGTATTTAACCAAGCCACCGACTTAGTTGAAGAAACGTATGACTTGGAATTTGATGAGACTAATGGCTCCCAAGGAGCAAATCAAAATCTTGATGATGTAGGTGATGAACCATTGAGGAAGGCTATGAAGAACATGCCTACCGGTGAAATCAACCCCAAAGAAGAAGACCAAGTGTTGATAGAAGTTGAAGATAATGCAAATGCTCAACCTTCTACATCACAAGAGCCTCAAGATGATGATGATAAAGTGAGGGAAACAAATGAAGATACCTTCATCCCTCAAGCTCAAGTAGAGGCTCAAGCTCAAGATGTTGATGCACCTACACCTCCTCCTCAAGTGGTTAATAAAAGATCCGCACCCAAACTCCAATCCCATCCACAAGAACTCATCATTGGGAGTCCTTCAAGGGGAGTAATGACTCAGTCCCAAAAGATTGCTTTATTTATTGAACATCACTCTTTTGTCTCTTGTGTTGAGCCTACTTGTGTAGAGGAAGCGCTTGAGAATCCGGATTGGGTGAATGCCATGCATGAAGAATTGAACAACTTCACTCGCAATCAAGTGTGGACTCTAGAAGAAAAGCCACAAGATGCAAGAGTGATAGGAACTAAGTGGGTGTTCCGCAACAAGCAAGATGATCAAGGTCAAGTGGTTAGAAACAAGGCAATGCTAGTTGCAAAGGGGTTCTCCCAAGTTGAAGGCTTGGATTTTGGGGAGACCTTTATACCGGTTGCAAGACTTGAAGCCATTTGTATCCTCCTTTCATATGCATCACACCATGATATGAAAATATATCAAATGGATGTGAAAAGTGCATTCTTAAATGGCTTCATAAATGAACTAGTCTATGTCAATCAACCTCCCGGTTTTGAGGACCCTAGATATCCTAACCATGTTTATAGGTTGTCCAAGGCGCTATATGGGCTCAAGCAAGCCCCTAGAGCTTGGTATGAGCGTCTTCAGGACTTCCTCTTGAAGAAGGGATTCACTATTGGGAAGGTTGATACAACATTTTTCACCAAGAAGCAAGATGGAGATATCTTCATTTGTCAAGTGTATGTGGATGATATTATCTTTGGCTCAACGAATGAAGATCATTGCAAGGAGTTTGGTGACTTGATGTCAAAGGAATTTGAGATGTCCATGATTGGAGAGCTTACTTTCTTCCTTGGGTTTCAAGTGAAGAAATTGAGAGAAGGCAGATTTGTATCTCAAGAGAAGTATACCAATGATGTGCTAAATAAGTTCAAGATGGAAGATTGTAAGCCAATCAAGACCCCAATGCCAACAAATGGACAACTCGACCTTGATGAGGACGGTAAAACTATTGATCAAACTCTCTACCACTCTATGATTGATAGTTTGTTATATCTTACCGCATGTAGGCTCGATATCATGTTTAGTGTGTGCGTGTGTGCTAGATTTCAAGAAAAACCTAAGGAATCCCACCTAAGTGCCATAAAAAGAATCCTTAGATATGTAAAGCACACCCCAAACATTGGCCTTTGGTATCCCAAAGGAGCTACTTTTCAACTAGTGGGCTATTCCGATTCGGATTATGCCGGTTGCAAAGTTGATAGGAAGAGTACCTCCGGAGGTTGCCATTTGCTTGGTAGATCACTTGTATCATGGTCATCTAAGAAACAAAATAGTGTGGCTTTGTCTACTGCGGAAGCAGAATACATAGCCGTTGGAGCTTGTTGTGCACAAATCCTATACATGAAACAAACTCTTCTAGACTATGGTGTTGAGCTTAAAAGTGTACCACTTCTTTGTGATAATGAAAGTGCGGTAAAACTTGCAAACAATCCGGTTCAACACTCACAAACTAAGCACATAGATATCCATCATCAGTTTCTAAGAGACCATGTTTCAAAGAAAGATATCTCTCTAGTTGGTGTAAGAAGTGAGGATCAATTGGCGGATATCTTCACAAAACCTCTTGATGAAGTGACCTTTTGTAGGTTGAGAAGTGAACTAAATGTGCTTGATCTAAGTAACTTCACTAAAAGATGATCTTGTGTTGGTACCTTGCATTCATGTCTAAATTATGTACGTGCACATAGGCTTGTCTAACGCGGTTAAGATAACCGCCCCAAAGCGTGTGAAGAAGCTTAATCGCGGTTCAAACATGGCAAGCAACTAGGCTCAAATTCAAGTATTGCATTGCATATGCATGCTTGTTGCTTGATCATTCTTTTTCGGTTAAGTTTTGAGCATCCGCTAAGTTCGTCCGCTTTAGGGGGAGCATTCCACGCTCAAGTTGTTACTAGTTGAAAAGTAACAACTTGAGCGTGGTTCTCACACTATTGGCCTTATGGTGTTCCTCGCCCTCGTTTATTGCCTATTTTCATAAAATGAGCTAAGCCAAAGGTTAACTATTTGAAAAACCTTGAGGGTTTGAGTGATGGTTCTCACACTATGTCCAACAACTGTTTATTCGAGTCTTGTTTGTGTTGGAAATAGTATGGGAGAGAGCAAGGGAGAGATAGAAAAAATGTCAATGCATTTTGGGCTTCGGATCAAGGTCCGGACACTACTATTCCCTCCGGTCCGAACACACATCCGTGTCCGGATCCCCCTGTGTTCTCTGTTTTGCTCCGGACGCAAGGTCCGGACGCGGGTTTTCAGCCGTCCGAACCATCGCGGATGCGTCCCGTAAGCCCCCTCCCACTGTGCACTTCCTCCGCACAGTGCTCCGGTCGCTACTGTTACCCGCGTCCGGCCCCGCTTCTGCGTTCGGACGACTTTACACATGGAGCATGTAATTCGATTTTGAACCCTCTGTCGTCCGGTTCCTTGCGTCCAGACAAGGATCAGCGTCCGGAGACCACTTATCAGCTCGGTTACCCCTTCGTTGTGTTCACCCTCTTCTGTCCCTCACCTGTGCCTCAGCCCGTACACTGCCACCGCCTCATCGCCATCAGCGCCGCCCGCAAGCCTCGCCGTCGACGATCCTTGCCGCCGGCCTCCTTGAGCGGGCCCGCGCGCTCCACCAACCCGCGCCTACGCGCTCCTCCTCCCAGCGCCCGAGCGCACCTCGCCGCGCGCTTGCTGCCCACTCTTCCACGCAGTGTCTGCTCTGCTCCGCGCCGCCTCACGCCGCCATGCCACCTCAGCCTCGCAGAGCACTACACCCCCCCATCCTAGGATTCACTCTGAACCCTAGCCTTCTTCTCTATCACCCCCTTCACCCACCATCAGAACCCCCCTCCCCCTAGGGTTTCCACTGTTCTCCACTACCCTCCCTAGGGTTTCTTCGTCCACTCGTCATCGTGCGTTTTAGCCGTCGTCGACTCGCTCTTCGTGGTGTCCCGATCCATTGTCCGACTTGCATTGGATTTAGCGCCTCTTACCTCAGGTAGCCAGCCATGTTCATTCTATACTTACCTTCATTCTTGCTTCCATAGGCTTTTCACACCTCTAGATTATATGTGTTGCTTATATATATCCTATCTATCTATCTTGGCAGTCGGGTTCGTGGTTGTGACAGACAACTCGGGGCAAAGCCCGCGAGTATGGATTGAGGCAAAGCCTCTCGAGCTTGATAGTGGCATATGGGCCTCTTATAGTGACAGTACTTCTGTTGGGCAGTGATTTCTTGTCAGAGGCAGTGCTTCAATATCAGTGGGGATCTCACTTGTGATTGTCAGTGGTAGTGGCATATCGGGCCTCTTTCTGTTTGCTTGATTAATTGATCAGATGACTAGAGTGAAGAATGTTGGTGGTGGTCCCGGTGACGACGAGCCACCTCGCCCTCGCCCTCGTGTTGATAAGGGCAATGCTAAGGCTCAGGAGAAGCCCCGCAGCAAGAAGAGGAAGCTTCTTGACAGAGACGCTTTGGCAGCGATTGTAGCAGCTGATGCAGCGGACAGGGCCGAGCGTGGTGCTTCGCTTCAGATTGGTGCTCGCCCTCGTGCTTCTATAGTATCTTCAGCACCCAGAGCTCCTCAGACATAGTCTACTTAGGCACCGGCAGAGGCAGTTGAGGACATTCAGGCCACAGAGGCAACTGAGTTAGTAGAGCCAGCTCAGCAGACACCTCCTCTTAGATGCTCCACTCATACCCTGAGGGTCCTCGCTCTGAGGGTCCTTGCCGGTGTGACAGAGTCCCCAGAGCAGCTCCAGCTCCACCACCGTCCATGGCTAGGCCCCCAGTGATGCTCATTCACCTTGACCTCAGTCTGGCTACTACACAGCAGGTGTTCGAGCTACGATTTGTGGACCTCGAGGAGTGGTGTCCCGTTCAGCGTCACCCAGACGCCTCTCCAGGTTGGTGGCACCCTCACCACCATGACTTCTACGACGTAGCCCGCACGATGAGGATCAGGCTGCGACCCCACCGTGTGTGCCCTCTTGAGCACATCTTGGAGACTGGTGGAGAGGTGCTTCGACCTCTACTTACGTACCTTCCCGGGCTGGCGGACCTCCTAGGCCGCTCGGGGAACTACGTCGAGTACTCGGTCGGGAGTTCTACGCGTCCCTTTGGATAGACCCGGATCACGCCTTCTTCCAGTACACCTTCAGAGGCGAGCGCCACCGGACCTACCTGATAGACTTCAAGGCTCGGTTTCACCTGACAGAGGCTCCCTTGAGGCTACACGAGCAGTGTTTTGGGGCTGTGGATCCCCCCCCCCCCCGCGCAGAGCAGTTGGAGGCTCTTGAGAGTTCCCTTGTGTTTTGGTTTTGAGTAATTGATGAAACCTACCTAAGTACTAACCTTGATCTCTAAGTGTGAATCATGAGATAGGTTGGTACATGCCATGTGAGGGATCAAGGTGGATCAAGTGAAGATAGCACAACCTCTAGCATGGTGAAGGAGATGGAAAGAAAAATGGTGTCAAGGCAAAGGTGATATAGGACCCATTTTCGGTTTAGTGATCAAGTCACCATAGAGGGTGAGATCACATTTAGGATAGATATCCGTACTATCAAGGAGGGAGCTCTTGCAAATGATTACAGTTATCATGTGCCACTAGGTTCATTGCATTGCATTTAAAATCAATTGAACTAGTGAAACAACCAACTAAATCCAAGATAATTGTGAACTAAAAGCTAACACACGTGCACAAGTGTTGAGATCACTTAGTGTTGGCTCTTGGAAGCTTGGGAGAAGTTGGTGGCTATGTTTGGTAGAGAAAAGCAGTCCGAATGCAGGGTCTGGACGCAGATGATGGTCCGGACCCCCTATGAAAGTTGCGTCCGGAGTGGACGCAGAGGCTGTGTTTTGAAGGGAAAACGGTTAGTGTTTGAGTGTGGGCTATATAAGGTGGTATGGCCGGCCCTTTGGGCTATCTCTTGCACTCCTACATCACTCATACACTTGTGATTGCTTGAGAAGCTCCACCACTCATTCCTCTCAACACAATTGCATAATTCATGAGAGATTGAGTGAATCCAAGTGCATTGCTCTTTGATTGCATATTAGTGGCACTTGGTGATCGTCGTCATCGCGGAAGCACTTGTTATTCTTGGAGGTTGCCACCTCCTAGACGGCTTGGTGCGACGAGGATCGTTGAGCGGAGGAAGGTGATTGTCTCCGGCTCTGATCGGTGGATTGTGAGGGGTTCTTGAGTCTTCCCAGCGGGAGTTCGAAAAAAACATCTCTAGTGGATTGCGCGTGACTTGTGGATCCCTATCTTGTGTTGGTTTTGTGGCACCCGGTGACGGGTTTGGCGTGTGATGCCAATTAGCGTGTGAACCTCCAAGTAGGTGAATCGTCACAACGAGGACTAGCTTGTTGGCAAACAAGTGAACATCGGTAAAAAATATTGTGTCTCATTGTCTCTCTACCGAGGATTCATCTTGTGATTGATTGGTTATCTCTTTGCTACTCTCCACGTCGGTATAACCTTTCTAACTCTAGCTTTGCAATTACATTCTTTACATTCTTGCAAAGTAGAACCTCTAGCTTAGCTTGTGTAGCTTAGTCTAGAATCACTAGTTATCTAGCCCGTGTGTGTGACATAGGATATATCTTGCTAGTAACTAGAATTGTGGTAGGTGGCTTGCCGACCCTAGTAGTGCTAGTGCAAACTTGCTTTAAGCCGAGTTTTATTCTAACAAGTTTGCTAAGTGTTGTTGTAGAATTTTTAATTAGGCTATTCACCCCCCCTCTATCCATTCCTAGACCTTTTAGCACTACACCAGACTCAGACTTGGTCGCTCCCTGCTTCCGTCCTCCGTTCGGTCCCGGTAGCAGTCGGACACCTGTCGAGTTACACTCTCATGTTCGTCTCATTAACAACGTGATGAGGCGCACTCTTCTACCTCGCACTGGGTACCGTGACGCGCTCATGAACCTTTAGCAGTACCTCCTGGCACCGATAGCTACTCAGACACCGTTTGACATCGCTGACTTCATTCTGTGTGAGATGGAGGATACCATAGAATATGGTATGGTTTCTAGGAGGCAGCTTCCCCATAGGCAATGGATCTATTCTTTGTTGGTCCTGTCTCTTCGAGTCACAGTGCCAGGGATTGCTAGAGAGCTTGACCACTCCTCCTCAGTGTTTTCGATCTACAAGATGAGTGTTGTGATCGATGGCCGTTGTGGCAACCGGGTCTTGAGGGTGATCCGTCGTGGAGTACCGCCAGAGAGATGGCCGATGTTGATGCCCAGGATGAGGCGATGCGCACTATTGCACAGGCAAAGCTTGAGGCTCTTCACCAGCAGGACTTGGATCAGGGCACAGAGCCGATCCCCTCTGACAGTGATGACGACGACTACCATCCCCACCATCCTGCACCACCTCGTCCAGCAGCAGCTCACGACGCAGAGGCCAGTCCCTCCAGTGTAGCACCTCCTCCAGCACCGACTGACCCTGTCCTTCTCCGAGTACTGGACAGGCTAGACGCATACCAGTAGTCTATGGTTGCGATGATGGGCCAAGTTCAGGCCAGGCAAGATCAGTTCCGGGAGCAGCTACTGGCGTCTCAGGCCCAGACTTTTCAGTTCATGACCTATATCCTGCAGCACACTGGAGCTCCTCCTCCTCCATACTGTAACACCCTAGGTGTTAAGCTTGCATTGGCATAACATTTCATGATCATGAGCACAAGCATCATTTCATTTATGCATTTCGATGATCATATGAAATGATAACCCTTAGTGATCACCCTGTTTTGCATGTGTGTATGTGTTAACCTACACTTAGATTTAGTTAAGTTATACTTGTTTATCCAAGTACTTGATGTATTGATCACTAATGGCCACCTAGAAATACTTAGGGATGAAATTGGAACCATGTTTATTTTCATGATCAAGTCCAATTAGGCTTCTAGGGTTTAAGCTTTAATGATTGACCCTTGGAACCCTTTTGATTGATTTAACAAATTGACCATGTTAATGACTTTTTTTGAAAAAGTTGGTTTAAGCAAAGTTGTAGAGTTTTTAATTCTGAACAAACTTTGTTTAACCACCTTGAGGTGATTTGGATCCTAAAATACCCTAATTAGTCAATCAAGGCTGATTTGGGGGCTGTTTTAGCTTCTGAAATCGTCTAAGTCCTAAGTGACTTGTAGTTTGAATGTTACCATGTTTGAATGCTTGTAGTTTGAAATCCAAACCGTTTTAGTGCAAACAAATTGCATCAAAGTTGGAGTTCAACTATAGCTCTACAAAAGTGTGCAATTGGTTGAAGCTAAGACGCAGAGGTTAGGGAGTTAATCGCGTTGCAAATAGCTCCGTCAGTCAGCCTGATCGGGCGTTTGAACGGGATGCAGAGTGCGCCGCTCGGTCGGTGGCCGACCGCGTCAGGCATCGCGCGCCGCGTGGCTGTCATACATCGGCGTTCGGCCCACGCTAGCCGCGCCTTGGACGCCCGCACACTCCACCACGCGACCGCACTCACGCCCGCGCCCTCAGTCTCTCCCTCTCCTCTCTGCTTCACGCAAGAAAGCGGAACACCACGCCATTGCCGAGCAGCGCCGTCGCCGAGCTCGCCTACACCGCACAGCACCGCATTGGCCGCCAAAACACATCCACAGCTTCGCCTTGCTCTTCTACACCTTTTGCACCGCTCATTTTCAGCGCTAGCCGCACGGGTAAGACGGACCAAGCAACACCGCGGGCGCCATTGACGACCTAAGCTCTGCCGAGCTTTGCGCCGCCGTGGCTAGCCCAATCCAGTGCCTCTCCCTCTCTTCTAGCTCTTGTACGCGGTAGCCTAGAGGTGGTAGATGCTCACCGCAGAGTCAGTTGAATAGATTAGGGTTAGGGTTCGCCGGAACGGGAACTCCGCCGCGCGCAAGCGCAAGGCACCCGCAACGTCGGCGACGGTTACGCTGGGCTTCTCAGCACCGCTCGCGTTCGTCTGAGTCACGTTAGGGTTAGTTGGTTAGCCAGTGGTTAGATAGCCGGAGTTGGTTGAAGCATCTGTGCCTCGCCATCGCCGGAACAGCAGCACCGCGCCACCGTGAACTCGCCACCGTGCCGCTGTGCATGTGGCCGAGCTCATCGGAGGGTTCGCACGGCCCCAATCCAGGCTAGATTGGACCGCTAGGGTTCCGTGTAGATGTAGCAGCCGCTAGTTCGGCTGGAGGAAGCTTGCACCGGCCAGCGCAAGAGCCGCAGCGCCACCGTGCCGCCATGAACGTCGTCGAGCATGCTCCGGTGTACCTGGGGTACAACTAATTACATGGTTCGATGCGGGTTGCGAAGGGGAACACTGCCGTTGGGTTGGTTTTGTCGGAAACCTCACCGCCGGCGAAGGATTGACGGTCGAGCACCCCCAGTGCAGTCGGTTCTGTGAGAGAAGGAGCTGACCAGTGGGTCCCATGTGTCATAGGCTCTAGGTGTTTCTCTGTTTTGTCTTTTTCAGTTTTGTTTGCTGACTTTGGAAATTCATAACTAATTCTAGGAAAATGCTAAAAATGTGAAACCTGTTCTGTTAGCTTTGTTATGTTTTTCTCTATTTATGAAAAATGTTAAGTAACCTGTTGTTACTGTTGTCCTATCTTTTTTTAATAAAAGTGGACAGCAAGCTTTATATGCTTAGGTTAACTTGTTTAATTTATATCTGGAGTTTGGTAAGTGCTAAAATCATGTTTCTAGTTGTGTTGAGCTTGTCTCAGCATCAACTTTCCATGAAAAATGTTAAAGTGCCAGTAACCTATGTTTTTGTTGCATGTTGTAGTTCTTTTGATTAAATGCTTGTTTAATTAAAGGCAAACTAGTTTAAATTGCTAAGCTAAGTTGTTTGTGTTTTCTGTGCTTGTTAATTTTTGTACATGTGTTGTGTTCTTAGTATAAGCTAAGAAAAATATGAAATCTTTTGTTTTACACTTTTCATATTGTTTAAGTAATATTTGTATAACTTGTGCTTGTTTCCTCATCACCAGCAAAGAAGTAATTTTAATCCTGTTTTATGTATGTTTTCTGTTGAGGTTGTGAACACCAAAGTGGTAGCTTAATATGTAATCTGTCCTTTCTAGTTTTATCATAATTTTTGGATAGATAGTTAAAGGCTTTATAACTGTTCTAAGTCTTATCTGTTTGCTGTTAAGTAGCTGAAACATGTTTGCTTGTTAGAATAGTTTGAGCTATTTATGTTTAGTTTAAGCAGTAGCTACAGTTGGATTTGTTGTAGATAACTTGTTGATCTATCTGGTGTTAAATTTTCACAGCCATAACCTATCTAGTTTAACCTGAGTGCTTTTTACAAGTTCAGCTTTAAATCTATGTTTTCTTGTTTCTTCAAAACAGCTTTGCTTAAAGTGTCTGTTAGGCCTTTTTTAATTTTAGTTTTAGCTGGAGAGTGTCTGGAATGTTTTGTAGAAAATTTCATGACCTTTACAAAATGTCTTAGTTTCTAATTTTTGGTTATGTGTAGCTCCAGCTACACAGTTTTCTTCTAGCTACTATTTTAGGTGTTTCTATGCCTTGTTGTGTGTGCTATAAGTGATGTATGCTTTGTGTAAGTTAATCAAGTGTCTTAAACCATAAAACTTGTTAATGCAGGTGTAAGAGAGCTTACCTCAGAGGAGAAACTCTATTACAGGTTGCTAAAGAAAGGTAAGTGTAAACTTCTCTACAACCGAAGAGATTTGCACATATTCGGTCAATGATATAAAATGTTGCATAAAACATTCATCATGAGCATTCATTCATATGAATTAGACATGTCTTATTTCTAGTATATGACTTGTCATATATGTTGGATTATCATACATGTATACATGCATCCAAGATCGCTGGAGGGAGTGACATTGTTGGAGTTTGGGGAGATAGAAGGAGGAGTCCCACCAGAGATACAAGCTCCAGGAGTTCCAGAACAAGGAGAACAGGACTCTGACCTTCCCGAGTGCCCAAACCAACTTCCCTCCACCTTTGTGAAAGGCAAGCCCCGGAGCATTATACACCTTCTTACTCTTTTTGAAGTATTTTACTTACAGTTCAACCACTTGTTTGTGCATTAAGTTAGTAGGAATTGAGATGAAACCCCTTGATGCATTATATCTCCTTGTCCACTAAAAAGAACCTTGTAGGCCCAGGAACGAAACCTTTGCTTAGCCATGCTTAGACCGGTAGCATGGGTGGTCTATCATCCCCCGCAAAGATAGGATGCTGGTCACGGTTGGCTATAGTTTGCTATCATGGAAAATAACCTTGTGGAAGTAATAAATCGAGACCGGGCAGACAAGATGTTGTGAGCCACTTGACTTGGAGTTCTTGTGAGCGGGTTCTCTCCGCTTGTATCGCTAGGCACTGGATCGTGGTTGGACATCTGCCGAGATTGAACGCATGCCTCTTTTATAGCTAGCTGAATAACTCGTTTTGACCGCGAAGCCTAACTATGTGGGTTTGGGTCGGTATCTCCCCTACTTGGGTCATGAAGACCGCGAGCGGCATACTAGACCGTGGGCAAGTACCCTGATCGTCCTGCCCTGGCACCAAGGGCAGGCACTGCTTGAACTACCTGGCTATCCATGAGTCGCTACTCATGCTTGTACATGGAGATCCGCGGCTACCCGAGCGACAATGAAGGTGACCCGCATAAGTGTGCCAGCAGGCATGCTTGGGTGTTATTGAGGAATAAACCTCCAGCTGGATTGGAATTCGATTCGAATCGCGGTCTCTCCCCGTCAGTGAGAAACTTGAAAGATCTTCCTCCCACTGTAGAAACCTGAACTCTAATAAGTAACCAAAAGATGGTTATGTGGTTTTATGCCAAGAACAATATGGTTATTTGAAGGACCGAGAACGGCGACCAGAGGGGGGTGAATGGGAGCCAAATAAAATTCAACTCAAAGACATGGCCCGTGTCCCAAACTCACACCCAAAACTTGACCTCGGACGAACCGACTCGCACACGACCTAACAAGTAGGTGTACACCTTAGGAAGACCCCTAACAGTGCAGCGGAGCGTTCTTAGAAGATGGAGAACTATCGAAGCCACAAACTCGAAACCGATACACCGAGAGCGGTACTCTCAACCCCTAGAGAGAAGAGGCAAGAACACACCCAAAAATACTTATGAAAACTGTTCTCAAAAGTACCTAATCATGTTCCTTACGTGAATACGAATCCAACACAACAAACGGAACTTGATTCGGAGTCCGGACGAGAGAGAAACGAGCACAGGACCACTTCAGTCAGTGACCACATGACCAAGACGAGTGGTCCGACGCTTAGGTCCGGAACTAGGTGCCTTATTGTAGTTTTTCGGCCACACCACATGACCACTCGCGATGGTCCGGTGCTATGCTCCGGAGGGTGGTCCGATGCTTTTTCTTCTCAAAATCAGCCAACGCAGTGAGCTCCCAACCTCCGGACTAGTGGTCCGATGGTACCACAGGACTAGTCCGGAGCTTGGTCCGGCGCTAGGGGCTGCTCTGCAGACTTTCGGCCAGACCACAGGACCACATGTTTATGGTCTGGAGCCTTGTCCAAAGTGGTCTGGAGGGTGGTCCGGAGCTCACGGACAGTGTACAGAAAAAACCGCCAAAATCGATTTCACTCCGCCAAATCTTCCCAAAACTCAACCAAATGAACTCCAACTGCAACCAAACTTTGTAGGCATGATCCTTGTGCAGTTGGGGAGCTATCCCGAAGAAATCATTGCTCAATTTGGAGAGGATAAACGGGAACACTCGGATTTGTGGGAGAAAAGGAAAATCGAAGAACGCCGCAAAGAAATCGTCCGATCTACGTATTCGTGAGGTTTGAGGAGAAACCCTTCGGTGCAAAGATGCTCCTCACGATTACGAACAACTTGGTTCAAACGGAATTGCAATAGCTACTCCCTACAAAGAGATTTCATCTCGGGAACAAAGAGGGAGTGTCGGTGTCTAAAATGGCGGGGTCTAGACGGCCAACGAGTAAATTTCTAAGCGTGTCGGAGTTTGGATGGTTGCGCTCGGAGAACACGGAGGTTTATACTGGTTCGAGCACGAACGCCCTACATCCAGTGTGTCGCAGGGTTGTATTACCGAGCACGGAGAGCTTGTAGGAATTGCAATAACTACTCCCTACAAAGAGATTTCATCTCGGGAAGAAAGAGGGAGCAAAAGAAAAAAGCGAAGAACACAAGCAAACCGAGAGACGTGATCAAGTAATCAAAGCCGCCATGGCTTACGGAGGGTAAGGCCTCCGATTCCCACCAAAAATAAAGTGCAAATCCTTACAAAGGTTGGAGAGATCAACCTAGGGACCTCATGAACTGGAGAGAGGTTAGAGAGAGATAGAGAGAGTTGGGGCTAATGAAAGGTGTTCAAGAGGTGGGATGAGGATACCCCTTCATCCCCTATTTAACAGGGCTTTGGCTATTTCCCAAAGACCACCCTAGATACATGAGTGAACTACCTAGCCTAAGCATTGCAGTCCAAGCTCCGGAAAATATCTTCCTCGATTTGAATGGACGGCCCCGCTTCCTACCAAGAGTTGTCGTCGCCTCGATGCAACCTCTAGGATTCCGCCACGTGCCATCCCTGCTTCCTCGGAAGCTCCACCTAGGTTTTGAGGCCCAAACCCAGGAAACCCGCCACCTGTAGATTTGGGCTCAACTACCGAACCCCGAGTTTTGAGGCCCAAACTCGGAAAACCGTCCTCGGATGGTTTTGAGGCCCAAACCACCAAACCGCTCGACTCGAGCCACCTTGTCCTCGCCCGGTCGGACTCCAAGTCCCCTGAGCCTCCACTCGACTCGCACGTCCACCGTCTTTACTCGGTCGACTCGGTCTACCTCCATGTCTTCTCGCACTCCCCGGTGCCAAGCACTAGTCACCACAGCTAGTTTGTCAGCGCCCATGATCCCTCGGTCCGAGCCCCGCTTCCGCCCTTCACCGCTCTCAGTCCATCGGCATGGCAAGCCTCTAGTTGACCTTCTCCACGCCATTGACCACTGTCACTAGGCATAGCACCTGCACACCATAAGCCGATAGACATGCACAAACTTGCTTTCACAAGGGTTAGGGTAAGCCACTCAAACTGAAACACTCACGTGTTGGACGATCACTCATCATAAAGCTAAACATACATGGGTACTTATCCACCATGTGTTCGCAATCTCCCCCTTGATGAGTGCATTGTCAACACAAGTCCATTTCAGATTTGAGCCACAAGGTAAAGCTCTCCAAATGACCAAAAAGCTAAGAAAGCCAAAACGGGGTCACTTGAGAGAAGCAAAACGAGTCCAAAACTTGGTTCCCAAATACATGGGCAACGGCTCGACGCAACCAAGCAAAACAAAGCTAGCCCTCAAGCAGAGGCACAAAAATGGGCTCAACACCGCTAGCAAGTCCAAAATACCAAACACAGTTCTCAAAGCTCAAAATGCCAATAGAAACACCAAGGGAACTCCAAAGATACCAATTAAAACACTTAATGCTTAAGAAGCACTCGAAACCTGTCGGAGCCAACAAAGCAAGCTAGACCCTCCAGAAGAGGCAAAGGCTCAACATATCTAGCAAAAGCTCCCCCTGGGAAAAAGCATACTCAAGATACCAAATGAGCTCCTTAGGGCAAAAGAAGCACACAAAACTCCCCCTTGACCAAAGAAGCTCTAAACCAATGAGATGCACTCTTTCTCCCCCTTGGAAGTAGATGGCTGAAAATGGAATGAAATGCACATCTCTCCCCCTTGTTGACAATGTAGCTCATCAAACATCAACAACTCAAGATCCGGCTACAAATGCCATGAAATGCAAAATGAGTGCAAAAGCTTCATACTTAGAGCTAAGACAATGAATAGATGCTCTAAGTGATGTGATCCTATGAGAATAGGAAAAGCTCTACGTGCCCAACAAAGACTCAAGTTGAGCTTAAGATCACTTTAGAAGCTATTTTAGAGAGCATATCATGTGAGAGCAGAGAAAGGGTATCACCTCCTAGAGACAGCTAGACATGGAAAATAAGATAGGATCTATCTCAAAGCAGTCTCATGTATAGCAAGTCAAACTATCCCTTAGCAAAGTTCATACAACAAGCCAATGACCCAACTGAATGAATTTTCCAAATTTCAGAGTTTTGCAGCCAATTTCCAGTTTTAGGCACATTTAAGTTGTATGCGAGTGGTTGTAAGAAAAGTGATGCCACTTCTTACCAACCGGGCGAAGTCAAAGGACTTGACACACCGGTTTTGGTCATACACAACACCGCTCAAGTATCGACCCATATGGGAAGCAATCTCGAACACACGGTGAAGTGCTCACAATGCAGACCCAACTCGATCTTTCCAATTCACAAAATAGAGCAATTTCATTTTAGATATTAATCATGGTGCTCAAAGGTAGTGAATGAAACAATGAAGAGCCATAGTTACAAGCTATATACAAGGCAACCAAGAAGGATCTTCAAAAGCCTACTCATGCTAGTGCCATTTCAGAGGTGACATGGGGAATTAAATTCAGTTTTAAAGCTTTGCTAACTTAGCTCTATTGCATATCTAGAGATCAAAAAGAGTTTAAGTTAGGCAACACCATAGACACATAAAGAACCTCAAACAGAGCATAGATTCATTATATCGGCTATAAGTATGAAGCTTGAAATGAACTATGTCACAAATGCAAATGAGATGCACAATGCAATGACACCAACTAACACTAACAAGACACCAATTGATAAGAAGGACAAAGAAAATACAAAAAGAACCAAAAAGAACTATGATACACAAAACTTTCCTCCTCTAAAAAGGAAAGCAAACACCCAACTCGCCTCGACATGCAAGCTGGTTGTGGGTCTCGACATGCCGGAGGTCAATGTCGCCCTTCTCGTAATGATCTCGCAAGAAATGAAAGCAAACCTCAATGTGCTTGGTCTTTGAATGAAGCACATGATTTTTTGCCACACTAATTGCACTTGTGCTATCGCAAAGCACAGGCACCTTAGTAAGCTCAAGACCGAAATCTTTCAAAGTGGCAATCATCCAAATCAACTGCGAGCAACAGCTAGCCGCGGCAACATACTCAGCTTCGCACATCAACTGTGCCACACTAGACTACTTGCGAGAAGACCAAGAAACCAAAGAAGACCCGAGAAACTGGCAAGTCCCAGAAGTGGACTTCCGATCAAGTCGGCAACCGGCAAAGTCGGCGTCAGAATAACCGCAAAGCACAAGAGAGGAAGAGGTGGAAAACCAAAGACCAAATTCGGGAGTGAAGCGCAAGTACCTCATGATGCATTTCACCGCCTGCTTGTGCGAAGTCTGTGGGGACACCTGAAAGCGTGCACACAAGCAGACAACGAACTGAATGTCCGGCCGAGTCGCTATCAAGTACAGAATCGACCCGATCATGCTTCGGTACTCCATTTGATCCACCGCCTCTCCTTCCTCGTCTGCATCCAAGGCAGTCGTAGTCGACATGGGCGTCGAGAGGGGCTTTGCCTCACCCATGTCAAACTTCTTCAAGATGTCCTTCGTCTACTTGCCTTAGTGCACAAACGTCCCTTCCCGGGTTTGCTTGATTTGCAACCCAAGAAAGAAAGGCAACTCTCCCATCATGCTCATCTCAAATTCCCTGCTCATAAGATCTGCAAACTTGGCAACAAGAGCATGAGAAGAACCACCAAAGATGATATCATCCACGTATATTTGGACAAGGAGAGTGTGTTTGCCTTGCTTGAGGAGAAACAACGTCTTATCTACCGATCCCATTTTAAAGCCCTTAGCAAGAAAAAAGGTTTTTAGCCTATCATACCATGCTCTAGGTGCTTTTTTCAAACCATACAAAGCTTTGTGAAGTTTAAAAACATGGTTTGGAAACTTGGGATTTTCGAAACCGGGAGGTTGTTTAACATAAACTGCCTCCTCTATGTAGTCGTTTAAGAAAGCACTTTTAACGTCCATTTGAAAAAGTTTAAAACCCTTAGAAGCCGCAAAAGCTAGAAGGATTCTAATGGCTTCTAAATGAGCTACGGGAGCAAAGGTTTCCTCATAGTCTATTCCCTCCTTTTGACAAAAGCCTTGAGCTACCAACCTAGCCTTGTTGTGCACTACCACCCCATCTTCACTTTGTTTATTTTTGAAAACCCATTTGGTACCTATGGGGTGGCAACTAGGTGGTGGAGGAACTAAGACCCAAACGCGGTTTCGCTCAAAGTTCTCTAACTCCTCATTCATGGCATTAACCCAATCCGGATCCATCAAAGCGTGTCCAACATCTTGGGGCTCAAAAGATTTGACAAAAGCCAAATGAGCAAAATTAGAGAGATAGGACCTGGACCGCGTGACTCGACGGTCAATGTTGCTGATGATGTTCTCCGGCAGGTGCTGCCGCTGGATGTGGCGGGGAGCCTGCCTGGACGAAGTGGCCTCCCCCTCGACAGCAGCTGGAGCTCCCTCAGGTGCAACGGGCACTGACTGAGGAAGCTGCTCGAACGGCCCCCATGTAGAGGAAGTAGTCGGATCAGGACCGTGAGCCGAAGTGGACATCGCAGGGTCGATGGGGGCAGCCAGTGGAGTTGGCTCGGGATCACCCCAATCAGCGTCGTCCTGCTCCTCCACAAAGATGCTAGTGTTCACCTCATCATCACCTGCAAGCTCAAAAGCAGTGGAAACACAGGGCATAGTCTCATCGAAGGTAATCTCACAATTCTCCATCACTCGGTTATTTTCAAGGTTAAGTGAACGATAAGCACGAGAATGAGTAGAATAACCAAGAAAGATACCGTCAGAAGACCGTGATTCAAATTTGTCCAACTTACCGCCCTTTTTGAGGATGAAGCACCTGCACCCAAACACCCGTAGGTGACTTACCTTGGGTGGTCTCTCAAATCGCAACTCATAAGAAGTCTTCTTCTTGAAAGCTCGGAGAAAAATGCGATTGGAAACATAGCAAGCAGAACTGAGTGCTTCGGCCCAATACTGCCTAGGAGTCCTATGCTCATCGAGCATCATCCTGGCCATCTCAACAAGGGTCCGATTCTTATGCTCAACAACACCGTTCTGCTGGGGAGTGTGAGGTGAGGAAAACTGGTGATCGAGACCCAAAGAAGAGCAAAGAGTTGCAGAGTGAGCATTCTTGAATTTCGTGTCATTGTCACTGCGGATAGCTCTCATGGCATTCTTAGGTAGCTCATTTTGCAATCTCAAAATCAGATCTCGAACAAGTGGAAAAGTCTCATCCTTACTCTCCAAAAAGAACACCCAAGAGTATCTCGAATAGTCATCAATGACTACAACCACATACCACTTCCCTCCTTCCGACCTAACCCGAGCTGGACCAACTGTGTCCATGTGTAAGAGCTCACTGGGTTGTAAGGTCATAATTTGAGTTACGGGAGGATGGGAAGCAGTAACCATCTTGCCATGTCTGCAAGGATGGCAAACCAAGTCCTTCTCGAACTTTAGCTTTGGAAATCCTTGGATAAGGTCCATTGAGCTAAGCCTTGCAAGCAAGTCAAAACTCAAATGTCCCAATCTCCTATGCCACTTCCAAAGCTCGGAGGAAGAACCGGCAAGAAGACAATGAGAAGGTCCAGAAGAGATAGAAAAATCTGCACGAAAAACCTTCCCGAAGGGCAAAATCCGGCAAACAAGATCACCCCGAGAGTCCAAAATCCAAGAGAGGTTTGGCTTAAAGCTCACCTCAAGACCGTCTTCAAGGAGTTGCGAAACCGATAGAAGGTTAAAATGCAAATTCGCAACCAAAGCAACATCCTTGAGGACAAAAGAAGAGTTCACTCGGATGGACCCTCGGGAGACAACCTTACCTTTACTCTTGTCCCCAAATGTGATATACTCGGTGTGGTGCACGGGGTCGAGGCTGGAGAACCACTAGGCACTTCCGGTCATATGGCATGAGCATCCGAAATCCACAAGCCAAGTCTGCTCCATTCCTCCTTCCTACATGAATAAAAAGACATAGGGTGAGCAAACGGACCAACACTGGGGTTAGTAAACTGTGAAGGATACCAGTGTTGTCCCACTTGCCCAAAGAATGGATTAGGAGAAAAACCAAACATCTCCTACCCCACGGAGGGATAGAGATCACCACGATAGGGAAAACGTGGTCCGCTAGAGAAGGGTGGAGTAAAGCCACCGCCATGAGGCCCGTAGTCGTATGGCTCACGACCGGTACCCCCGCCGGGCACGACCACCACGTGGTCTCGCCTCCTGAGGCCTAGCACCTAGAGGCATTGTACCTCTAGGCCTAGTAGTGTGCATCTGAACTTCCGGTTCACGCACCCCAACTCATGGGTGGTACATGTCCCGGTTGTTCAACTCAAACTGCCTATGATCATCTGTCTTCCTCCTATAGCAAAACTCAGCCAAATGCCCATCCCGCTCACAATACTCACAATGGTACCTCACCACACTCTTGGTAGGCACTCTCTTGTTGGGTTGGGTGGCTCTTGCTTTCTTAGGAAGGAGATCACTAGATATGTCTGGCATTGTGTCAAGTGGGTTGCGAAGGTGGTTCGGTTTGGCAATCCACACTTGCTTCTATGGAGTGGTTTTGGGTGGCTCTTCAAACACACCATCTCTCACAGGAAACTCAGAGGGGTTGGTAGGATTAGGTGGAGTGGTCTTGGTAAGCTTGGGAGTTGTGGTGGGTTTCTCACTCTCGCTCAAACCACTGCACTCACCAATCTTACCGAACATGCTATCGTCCTTCCCACCTATAGCAAAGACTACTCCCGTGCTGCCAGCCCTTTTGCATTGGCTAAGCATCATCCCCAACTGCGTCTCTCGGCAAGACACCCAGCTCAAGATGGACCGAAGGTATGTATTTTCTTCCTCGATACGCATCTTGTCGTGTCTGCACGACGCGATCTCAAGCTCCAAGGCCTCAAAGCGATCCGACTCTCTAGTGATATCTGAGCTGACCTTCTCTAACACAGCGATCCTAGCATCCTTCTATGCCAGCTCAGAACGCAAGCCTAAGCAAGACTTGCACACACCAAGTAAGCTAGGCCTAGCCTTCACCTCACTGACCTCCTCAAGTAGAGTGTCATACTTGTCCTGGAGAGTGACAAGATCAGACATGTGAATGGCGCAACATCACACTCTACCTCCTCGGTAACCACCACAGACGCCTTAGCAAAATCTAGCTCATGAAGTGCGCTAAGGTACATCGCCTTAAAGTCGTTCCTCTCACAAGCGGCACGCTTGAGCAATGCATCCTGACTCATCAAGGTGTCGTTCAGAGACTCAAGCTCGAGAGAGAGGGACTCGACGGTGGGTGATACCTTGGGTGTGTCAGAGTCGTAGTCATAGTCGGGGCCATCCTTGCGCTTGCTGACCTTGCCTTCTTCAATCGCCATGGTGCAAAAGCCACCATGCTTGGTGTCAGCATAGAAGCATAGGTCGTTGAACTTGTCCTCAACCTTTCCCTTCGACTCATCATCGCTTGAGGAAGCACCTCCGTCGGAGGAGGCATCGATGTCGCTGAGGGAGGCGAGGAAGGCTCGGTGCTTGGCCTTCACCTTGTCGATCACCTTCTTGGAGGACCTTCAGTGGTAGCCGCCCTTGATCTTGCGCTTGTCCTCGAAGTGGTGCTCGCACTTGTTCTTGCGCTTGGTGAAGTCGCCCGCAGCTTTCTTGGGGCAGTTTGCGATGAAGTGATCCTCATCACCGCAACGGTAGCACCCCTTATCCGAGCCACCATATCGTCGGTTCAAACGGTTGTTGTGAAACCGTGAGAGCCTAGCGATGACTAGGGCCAACTCATCATCTCCAAGAGCCTCCACTTGCTCCTCTATCACAGAAATCAAAGACAAAGCAAACAAGGAGTGTGAAGGGTCAGAGGAGGAAGAAGACATACCACCGGGGCCAGAAACCAACGCCATAGATGGTTTCAAGGGGTTTTCAAGCTTGGCCCGGGTCTGGTAGTCAATCTCCGAGGACTTGAGCTTGCTGAACAGCTCATCCACGATCAGGGCATAATAGCCTAGGGACTCCTGAATGGCAGCCACCTTCATCACCCATACCTTCCAATCAAGAGCATGCAAAAGCTTGATAGCCATCTCATGATTATCATAAGGCAAGTTGGCTCGATTAGCACACATCTTGTTGACGATAGATTGGAAGCGAGTGAACATCCTGTCAAGAGATTCGCCGGCCAACTGAGAAAATTTCTCGTACTCTCTACGGTATGTGTCGAAGAGTCTAGACTTGATCTGAGTGTTATCCTCATGATATCGCACAAGTGTTTGCCAGATCTCCCGTGCCGTAGTGAGACTCGAAACTCGCTCAAACTCGGGAAGAGACAAACTCAAGAAGAGAATGCTACGGGCTCTTGCGTTTGACGCATGTTGCGTGATTTGCAGCTCATTAATCCGAGCGCCAAGAACCACGTAGTCAACACTCTCACAAATCTCCCAATACTTCGTATCAAGCCCTTGGAGGTAAGCGGACATGCGCACCTTCCAATAGGAGAAGTTAGTTCCATCGAAGAACGGAGGCTTGCCAGCACCTCGCTCCATGTCGCCTTCGCGGATCAAGAACCGTGTAAGGTGGATTGATCCTTAACCGGCTCTGATACCAATTGAAGGACTGAGAACGGCGACCAGAGAGGGGGTGAATGGGAGCCAAATAAAATTCAACTCAAAGACTTAGCCCGTGTCCCAAACACACACCCAAAACTTGACCTCGGACGAACCGACTCGCACATGACCTAACAAGTAGGTGGACACCTTAGGAAGACCCCTAACGGTGCAGCGGAGCGTTCTTAGAAGATGGAGAACTATCAAAGCCACAAACGCGAAACTGATACACCGAGAGCGGTACTGTCAACCCCTAGAGAGAAGATGCAAGAACACACCCAAAAATACTTATGAAAACTGTTCTCAAAAGTACCTAATCATGTTCCTTACGTGAATACGAATCCAACACAACAAACGGAACTTGATTCGGAGTCCGAACGAGAGAGAAACGAGCACAGGACCACTTCAGTCAGTGACCACAGGACCAAGACGAGTGGTCCGACGCTTAGGTCCGGAGCTAGGTGCCTTACTGTAGTTTTTCGGCCACACCACATGACCACTCGCTATGGTCCGGTGCTATGCTCCGGAGGGTGGTCCGATGCTTTTTCTTCTCAAAATCAGCCAACGCAGTGAGCTCCCAACCTCCGAACTAGTGGTCCGACGGTACCACAGGACTAGTCCGGAGCTTAGTCCGGAGCTAGGCGCTGCTCTACAGACTTTCGGCCAGACCACAGGACCACTCGACTATGGTCCGGAGCCTTGTCCAAAGTGGTCCGGAGGGTGGTCCGGAGCTCACGAACAGCGCACAGAAAACCCGGGAAAATCGATTTCACTCCGCCAAATCTTCCCAAAACTCAACCAAATGAACTCCAACTGCAACCAAAATTTGTAGGCATGATCCTTGTGCAGTTGGGGAGCTATCCCGAAGAAATCATCGCTCAATTTGGAGAGGATAAATGGGAACACTCGGATTTGTGGGAGAAAAGGAAAAACAAAGAATGCCGCAAAGAAATCTTCCGATCTACGTACTCATGAGGTTTGAGGAGAAACCCTTCAGTGCAAAGATGCCCCTCATGATTACTAACAACTTGGTTCAAAAGGAATTGCAAGAGCTACTCCCTACAAAGCGATTTCATCTCGGGAACAAAGAGGGAGTGTCGGTGTCTAAAATGACGGGGTCTAGACGGCCAACGAGTAAATTTCTAAGCGTGTCGGAGTTTGGATGGTTGCGCTCGGAGAACACAGAGGTTTATACTGGTTCGGGCACGAACGCCCTACATCCAGTGTGTCGCAGGGTTGTATTACCGAGCACGAAGAGCTCGTAGGAGGGAGCTACAAGCTTTTGGTCAGAGAGGGGAGGCTGTCCCCAAGTCTCGTGCGTATGAGGTTCTTGGTTCTGGTGAGTGCTCGCGTGTGTGCGAGTTTGAGTGTGTGTGAATGAGAGTTGGAATGTCGAGTCCCCCTGAGATTGGGGGTCCATTCCCTCCCTTTATACGTAGGGAGAGATGGAGGAGTACAGTAGATAGAGAGGGAGTGAACATGGGCCTGGCTTGGGCTGCTGCCGAAGGAAGCCTTTGTCTTCATCCTGTCTTCCTTCCTGAGGAAGATTGCGCCAGTGGACGCATATCCGAGTCCTGTTCGCCCCTGCCCAGCTGTAGCCATGCGCCCTGCGACCGGGAACCCTACTATTCCCCCTTTCCGGGTATGGGCGGGGGTTGGTTGCACAGGACCAGGCACCCCCGCGTTCTGTCGTACAGTCCTTGATTACGCCCTAATCCCTGTTGGAGTGTCCTTCGAAGCCATGGCGTGGATATCACGCGCGGAAGTCATCGGTTAGGCAGCACAGGACCCTGTACCGCAGGGTGAACAGGGGTCGACATGGTGGCTCGTGCTCTGAACCCCATCCCTAAGGACGGAGGGTACTGTGGACCTTTTGACTATGTGGGCTAGAGCGCCTTGGGCCGTGGCATGGCGGTGAATTCTCCGAGGGCGAGGGTCGTCACCAATGAGGTTTTCCGGGCTTGGACGGGGCGGAAGGGCCCCCGAGGGTAGATACCGTCACGGGCGACGCCACCTAGGCTCGGACGAGGCGGAAGAGACTCCGAGGGTAGATGACATCTCAGGAGACGCCACCTTGGCTCGGGCGAGGCAGAAGAGCCCCTGAGGGTCGATGACGTCACGGGCGACGCCATCTTGGCTCGGGTGAGGCGGAAGAGCCCCCGAGGGTCGATGACGTCACGGGCGACGCCATCTTGGCTCGGGCAAGGCGGAAGAGCCCCCGAGGGTTGATAATGTCTCGGGCGACGCCCCCTTGGCTCGAGCGAGGCAGAAAAGCCCCCGAGGGTCGACGACGTCACGGGCGACGCCATCTTGGCGCGGGCGAGACGGAAGAGCCCCCGAGGGTTGATGACGTCTCGGGCGACGCCACCTTGGCTTGGGCGAGGCGGAAGAGCCCCTAACGGTGATTTTTGTTTTTTGTAGAGTCTGGTAATTTGGGTACCCTATTTCTAGGTATCCAACAGTAGCCCCCGAGCCTTCGTTGTAGTGAAGGACTACACCGGAGGTTTCTGAGATCGTTTTTGGTGGTTTGGTTTGATTCTGTGTATTCCGTTGGGTGCGCGCGAGCGCACCCGCTAGGTGTAGCCCTTGAGGCCTTAGGAGGGAGATTTTTCCTCCTAAGGGATTATTCGGAAGACTTCTACAGTGCTTGACCCTTCGCCTCCCTTACGAGGCCGGGAGGAAGTGGTCTGCTCCGTACGTTGGAGCTAGAGTTCTGGCTGCACGACAGTCCTGCTGCGGGTTGCACTGTTGCCCTTGGGTCGGCGCGTCTTGAAATGATGAGTCGGCTCTGCGCCGTACTTTCTTTCGGCCTGTACGGCCGATTGATTGGTCGAAGATCTATTTCTCGGATTTCGGAGTCTGACTGCGCCCCCTCCCGATGTAGCCCAAAAGTGGACGTGCCGTGTCTTTCCCGTTCGAGGAGTGGTGCCAAAGCACTGCTCGCTCTACGGTTCAGACTCTGAATGGCGTGCCCCTGAGTCCACAGTCTGCTTGGCCATTTATAGCTTTGTTGCACGGCTGCGCCCCCTTGACGTGGGTGCCGTCGCACAGTGCAATGTGGTTGGGGGCAGAGCTATAGCTTCACGGGACAGCCGTCACGTGAGTGCCCTGGCGGGCTATAAATAGGGGCGGCCGCCTGTGGGAAATCACACATCCTCACAGCATGGCTTGCCCCAAGTTCTTCCTCCAATGTCCCATCGGAGAGCCCTCCGAGCCGCCCTGGCGGACAACCCTTTTAGAGCAAAATTGGATTCAGAGGAAGTTCAGCGTAAGGGGTGCTCGTGTCCCTTTCTCCTAGTGGCTGGATTAAGAGGAAGCTCTGCGAGATGTGCATAGCTTCCTCTTATCCTCACCTCAGGGCGGAAGACGGGTGTCACCACCCCCTGCACGAATCGCTCCCAGAGGGTGGAAAGTGTGGAGTCCATCCTTTTGGTTGGATCCTGCTCTCCACCCTCGGGGAGTGGTGGCGTGCTCCCCCCACCAGAGGACAGTCAAGGATGTGTCCACTGGAAAAGTCATTGTTGTTCTAGCACGACTCCTGGAGCGGGCGCATCCCTAAATGCTGGTTGATGGTGATGTCGCTGTCTGCGAGATGAGCGGGCTCGGAGCCGCCGGTATATGGCAAGCTTGGGACCACTTGCCGGCGGTGGCATCGCCCACGGAGGAGCTGGGGTGACTTAGCTTTGGAGTCCCCAAACGACTCCGGTGGGGGGGATGTGACCCGGGGTTTCCTGAAGACGAGGCGGCTGCTGTTCTCCCATAGCTGCAGCATGCCTGGTCTAGGTGGCCCCTGGGTCATAGCGCTGCCGTCCGAGGTGACCTTGCGCTTCAGGCGAGCGCCTCCCGAGCCCCGCGGCTGGGTTGCTTGACCTATACACATAGGCGCGTTGGGTGGTGGCGCATTTTTTAGCGCGGGCGTCCCTTGGGCACCCTTAGCTTTTGTCTGTTTGGCCTGGGATTTCCCTTCAGTCCACCTTGTAATCGTTTTTTCGTGTTTTTTTGGTGTCTGATGATTGGGCTTGTCCCCCGTGGCTCTTTGAGAGCATGTAACCCGTGCAAGGGTCAGAATTCATGTATTTGAAATAATAAAGAGATGTTTTATGTTTACCTTGGTGGACCTCTAACGAGCGAGGCGTAGTCCGTTGTTTCTCCCGCTCCGTTCCCCAGTTGCTAAACCGGTAGGAGGGCCGCGGCGGCAGCCCCCGAGTCTTCACTCGACGCGAAGAAATCGTCTCGGGTCTGTGCCGTCTTTTCGTGCGTTCCCCGCGCATCTCTCTCCGCGAGAAGGGGGGATGTGAGCCGGTCCACACTATCCTCGAATCGGACGAACCATGGATGCTTGTCGAGGTAATAACGGGAAAATCTAAGTGGGGTGCTCAGTTCCCGTTTGATGTGGTCCCGGCTGGCGGCCCATGTCGTGGCTCACCCCAAATCGGTTTCATATAGTAGCTGGGTCTGTTCGATGGGTCCTGGGGGCTTGTTGCCTTCCTTCGGTAGGAATACCATGAACCAATCATCCGTGAACATAGGATACAGATCGAAACGAGGAAAAAAGGCGAGTGGTGTCAGTTACCTGTCATCACGCGCGACTCCCGGTATTCGAGCGCATAGTAGAGTGAATGTGACCGATCGGCCGCATTTAATGCGACTCGGGTCGTGGGGTTGTGCAAGCGGGGAGTTGTGAAGACACCGTTCCGTCTTCCTACCCCTTAACAATATCCATGCTCCGCGGGTCTGTACCGTTCACCTCCTTCACTGCTTCGTCTTGCTCGCGTCGAGTCCTCCGGAGCTAGGGTTTGCGTCGTAGTGCGTCTGTCCTAACCACCTCTTGCGCCGTGCCGCGCGTTGCTTTCCGGGAGAACCTCCAATGGCTGGCGTACTTCCAGAGAAGAGCTGGCCCCGGTGTGAGGCTAAGCACGAGCAGGCGCTTGCGCTGGTGGATGCGGGGATGTTGCGCCCGTAACTCTCCGCCGACAACGACGCCGAATGGATCGTCCCCACCGGTGTTGAGAGGCCGGACCCACCGGGCGGGTACATGGTCTCTTTCCTGACGTTCCACGAGCGTAGATTCAGGACGCCGGCGTCTCGTTTCTTCAGGGGGATTCTTCATCACTATGGGATTGAGCTCCACAATCTCATCCCCAACTCCGTCCTTCACCTCGCGGCCTTCGGGCTATGTCGGAAGGCATGTTGGGTTCTTCTTCAAGGCGGCGGTTTTCCTCCTGTATTCGGAGGGAATAAGGTGGGTGGCGTCCTGCGGAGGGTGCGTCATCAGCCTCTGTTCCGCTAACTCCCACCTCTACATGCCGGCGCGAACGAGCTCGTCCAACCGGGGGTGGCACTCCCAATGGTTCTACATTCGGAACCATCCTGAGGCGCCACTCCCGGAGTACACAGGCCAGCGCTTCGCAGAAAAGCTCCCCAGTTGGAGCGACGACTTGACGCCGAAGGAGCTCTCACGAATACAGCCTTATCTCCGAAGCTTGAGGAGGCTTCGCGACGAGGAGCTGAACCTCTCGGGGGTGGTGGCGCAGTTCTTGCGGCACCGGGTGCTCCCGCTTATGGCGCGGACGCATCTGTTGGGTGACATGGTGCCCGGGGTGTCCCTCAAGGGATCCGCTATGGCGGAGGTGGAGCTAGAGCTGGAGGACGCAGTCGACGTCACCCGGAGGCTGCTTGGGGATGCGCTGAACGAAGACGGCATTTTCCGTTCTCCGCCGATGCGCCCGGACCCCAACTTTGTTGAGCTGGTAAGTCGGGACTATGGTGTGGTGCCTTTTTTCCCGCGCTTCCTTCATTTGGTAGTGACGAATCGCACCCCACTCATTCTTTTTTCTGCAGGGGCCCCTCTCGACGGCTCGCCATGTGGCCGCGCCTCTCCCTGCTCCGCCGGTGCAAGGCGCGGCGGACCTGGATTGGGAGGCCCTTGAGGACGATGACGACGATGATGACGACGAGGACAGACGCCCTCTATCAGAGGTGGTCCCTGTGCTTCGAACAGCGGGGACAGCGAGTCAGTCGAGTGCTAGCGCGACCATGGTGGTGGCGCCATCGGTGAGGGTGCTTGGCGCACACCTGACCCCTGGTAGTTCCGGGGGCGGCGCTGCCGGCGGCACTCCATCTACTCCTACTCCCATCCGGCCCAGCGAAGGCGGGGTTGGCGAATGGAGCGGCGGTTCGGGGGCCTCGAACCGTGGCGCGATGGACACGACGCGGAAATGTGGCCGTGTCTTCTCCTTGCGGTAAGTTTGCGTCGCCCTTGGTTCTTTTCTGTTTTACCAATGGGATGTGGTTGTTTGCGGTGTCAGTGCGGGATGGACCTTGCAGGATCAGTGGGAGCCCCGACCATGAGGGGTGGAAGAAAATGTGCTAGGAGGCGCCCCTGGTAGGTCCGGAGCGGAGCACCGCGGCGTTGGCCGCGTGTTCGGCGAACGCCGCCGGACGTGGGGGTGGACCGACCCCGCGCGGCGCCGCCGCGACTGGCGCAGCGTCGCGGGCGCCTGCTGACTCTGGGCCCGCAGAAGCCTTGTCGTCCTCTCTCTCGGGACTGGTAGTCATAGACGATTCCGGGGAAGAGGATGGCCTGGATGTTGACGTGGCGACGGACGTCAGGGGTGCCCGGTCGGAGGCGGAGCTGGAGGATGTGGCGGTGGCAACCGGCGCGAGGGAGGAAAGGCACGTAGGCGACCCCCTTCCCCGCGGCGGGCTGCCCCGTGGCGCGCTAGTCCCTCAGTTGTATACAGAAGAGGAGCTGGCAACCGCGCGTGCGTCGAAGGCCGTTCTTCCTCAGCCCGGAATGACCTCATCGGGTGAGGGGGGCGGCGCCCGGGGGGAGGACGCTCTCGGGGCCCTACGTCGTCTTGGCACCGACCGTCGCTCCTTCGGGGACACTGACCCGGTCGCGTGGGTCAACCAGGAGAACCCCGGGGAGCCGGCGTTCATGCTGGACGTCCGGCGTGAACTCCGGCATTGGCAACGCGTTGCGGGTGTTCGCCGGGAACATGGCCGCCACGTGGCGCGTGCGGTGGAGGAGCTCCAGAGATTGGTCGCCTCGATGAACGACGATCTCACTCATCATAGCGATGTGAGGGACCGCCCAAACGTAAGTGTCGTTTCTTCCGCATTGGTCGGGTTCCTGACATCCTTTTTGCGCAGATACTGATGGCGATGAGTGCCGAGAAGTCGGAGTTCCTCCGTCGCGAGGTTGGGGGATGGGCCCCGGGTCATGGACGGAAGCCGGGGATATGGACGTGGCTGAGATCCTCCTGACCACTCGCAGTAGGGTGGTCGAGCTGGAGGAGCAATTGAAGGCCTCGGTGGCGAGGGAGGAAGAAGCTCGAGCGTCAGCGCGCTAGACCACGGCCAACGTCGAGCGAATCGAGTAGGAGCAGGACTTTGCGCTCACTGGTGCCGAGGATATCCGCAAGATGCTGGAGGACGAGCACATGGCACATCAGGTCGAAGTCGGGCGTCTGATGACCGAGACGTGACGCCGGGCCGTCTCGGCACTGAACTCCATGGAGGTGGAGCGCAACGCTATGCGACGCCAGCGTGACGACAACCGTCGGGAGCGGGACAGCGTCGTGGCCCGCTTTGAGAACTTGTCCAGCCAGGCGCGCGAGCGCCATATTGATGCCGAGCGGAGGATTCTGGAGTTCTCCTCTCAGGTGGGTGAGTTGACGACGGTCGCCTCATAGCTCCGCGCGACGATCACCGGTCTAGGGGTAGAAAACGCAGGTACGTCTCCTTTTTCTGCCCGCCCGCCTTGGTGCCGTGTGGAGTATGTTTTTAGAGATTGAGGTCCTTTTTCCTGTTGCTTCAGGGTTGCAAGTCGGCGCTCAGGAGGCGCAGGCGCTGTCGAGGGTGGTCCGGCAACGGCCAGAACTCGCGTCGGCCTGCTGTGGGAGCGGGGCCAAGCGTGGATCCGGGAGGCCCTGCGCATCGGGGTCCACCGCACGATGTCGATCGCCGCCTGCCTCTACGACGTGGTTACTCCCACGCTCGTCAGCAAAGGGTACCCCCACGATGCCCCGGAGGACTTGCTTGATCAGATCGAGGCCGACGCAGAGGAGCCAGCGGCGGTCTTGGCCGCCAAGCTTGATGACGAGGTGTTCCCGCCGCCGGAGGAGTGACCCTGCATGGTCAAAGATCAGGCCCGAGGGCCCTTGTAATAAACAAACTTAAGTTGTTTTGTAATGTTCCCCCAAGGGGGCTTTGGACAACTTTTAGCGGCTCCTGAGTGAGCTTGTTATATGTTTGTTTGCTTGTTGGTTTTCACATTTGCTTTTTCGCTTGGGCTACTTGCCCGACTTTCCCTGGGAGGAGCTTTGATCTGTTCGGGTGTGAGGTCGGGTGAAGATACTTGGCTCCGGGGAGCCGGAGTATTTCGTGGCCCTTTGGCACCGTTCGGCGAGATCTCTTCTCTCGGTGGGGGAGGTCGGGCTTTCGCCTAGCAGGTTTGGCAAAGCGATTTTGAGCAAAAACGTTTTTGGAGTGAAAGACAGGGGGTGACCCCCTTCCCAGCCCTCGAGTGAGGTGTGTTCTGGCGCGCGCCGAGAGTGCACCTTGCTAAGCGGTCGATCCGAGGGTTCCCGCATTTTTATTCCTCAAACTTTTTGCTCTTAAGAGAGGTTACATGCGTATGTACATGATGATAAATATACTAGATAATAATGAGGGAGGCGACATAGCTATTGGTGTTGTGGGAGTCTGAGCTCTTCGCGCTCTAGGGGTCGACATCCCTCTTGTGAGCGGCTTCGATCGCCGCCACCAGCTCCTCCCTGCGCTCCTCTGCCATGGCATTTTCATAGCAGTCCACCTCGCACTGGTATGCCAACTTGACATCGGAGGAGACTGTGATGATGCCGCACGGCCCCGACATCTTGTGCTTTAGGTAAGTGTAGTTTGGGATGGCCATGAACTTCGCGTAGCACGGCCTCCCCAAAACGGCGTGGTAGGTGCCACGATATGCCACGACCTCGAAGGTAAGGTACTCGGTCCGGAAGTTGTCCGCCTCCCTGAACGTGACGGGCAGGTCCATCTGCCCCAGAGGTACCGTTTGTCTTCCGGGAATGTTGCCCTGAAAGGGAGCCCCCGAGGGTCGGAGCTTTCCCTTGCGTAGGCCCAGGGACTCGAAGGCGTTCTAGTACAAGATGTTGAGGTTGCTGCCCCCGTCCATCAATATTTTGGTGAAACGCACGCTCCCTATGATCGGATCCATGACGAGTGGATAACGTCCCGGGTGAGGAACGTGGCTCGGATGGTCATCTCAACTGAACGTGATGTCGAGTTCCGACCAGTCAAGGTGCGTCGGCGTTGCCGGGGCAACAGCGAAGACCTCGCGCCGCTCCTTCTTCTGCCGGCGCTGGCAGTTGTAGTCCTCTAGGCCTCCGAAGATCATGAGGCACTTTTTGACGTGGGGGTAAGAGTCTTCGCGACCCCCATCCCCGTCCTGGCCTTCTGACTCCTTCGGCTCGTCCTTGTCGGGGACGGTTTTGATGTACCTGGCCATCATTTCACATTGCTGGAGTGTGTGTTTGACCGGTCCGTTGTGATATGGGCACGGCTTTGTGAGCATGTGATCAAACTTGCCCACCTTCTTCCGCCCTGGGGGCGGGGAGGCTTGCGGACGTCCGCCGCCGCCACGCTGCGGCTTGCCCTCTTTTTGTTCCTATTCTGAGCACGGTTCGAGCCGCCTTCGCTGGCGATTTTGACTTCCTTGCCCTTTCCCTTGTCTAGGAGGAAAATCGCACCGACCGCCTCCTCTCCAGACACATAGCTAGTGGCGATGTCGAGGAGTCGCTCGGTGGTACGTGGGTTGCTGCGGCCTAGCTCGTGGACCAGCTTCTTGCAGGTGTTACCCGCGAGGAAAGCCCCGACCACGTCCACGTCGGCCGCGGTCGGGAGCTTTGTGCACTGCTGGGAGAAACGGCGGATGTATTTCCGGAGGGATTCGTCCGGCTTATGCCTGCAGCTGCGGAGATCCCAAGGGTTCCCGGGGCACATATATGTGCCTTGGAAGTTCCCGACAAAAGCCTGTCGCAGGGATTCCCACCCATCAATGGTGTTGGGAGGCAAGTGCTCGAGCCACGTGCGGGTCGAGTCCGAGAAGTGGAGAGGCAGGTTGCGAATGATGAAATCGTCATTGTCCGTGCTGCCAGCCTGACACGCAAGTCGGTATTCGTCGAGCCAGAGCCCGGGGTTCATTTCCCCGGAGTACCGGACGACGTTGGTCTGCTATCGGAAAGGGTGCGGGAACGGCGCGCGCCGGATGTGGCAGATGAATGCCAGGGGACCCGGGGGCTCCGGCGTGGGAGATCGTTCCTCATCGCTGTCGTATCGACCGCCACGTCGGACGTGGTAGCCTCGGCTCGCGCCGTCCTGCTTCGCGTGCTTGCGCGCATTGAGCGTGTCGCGCACGTCGCGCTTCTCGCCTACGCGGGCGTGCACCGTCAGGCGCCGGTGCCCGACCGGGTCGGGATCCGGGTGGACCGACCCCTCGCAATCGTTAGGAGCCGCAACGGTCGGGGGGGCGGCGCTGAGCCCGCGTCTCCGCGAAGCGGAGCACTCGGCCCGTTGCTCCGCGGCCCGCTCCAAGAGGGTCTTTAGCTCGTCATGGGCGAGCTTGCCATCTGGAGCATCCAGGATCGGGAGGTTGCGGAGTAACACCCTTGCTGCCACGATGTTTTGGCTTGCTCGTGTGAACTGTAGCGTGCCATGCTCATCGTTAATGATGCCGTGGTATACCGCCCGGGCATGCCTGCGAGCGTGGGGCTCTGCGGCGTCCCTGGCGGCTTCACGCTCAAGCTTCTCGCGCTCGAACGTCACCCTTCGCTGGTGCTCCGCGAGCTGCTGCTCCACGTTGCGGAGGTCGCAAAGCTGCTACTGCCAGGCCTCCGAGGACTGCGGATCGGGCCGTTGGTGAGGTACCGGAACACCTGTCCAGTCCTCGGGCGTGTGGTTGCCGTCACCGTCTTCGTCCTCCTCATTGATGTGTGTGGGGTCGACCGCGACCACGGGTGGTGATGCGTCGCACATGAAGCACTCGTGGTTGTGGTCTTCGCTGGGACCGCTTGAGTCGGTGTCGAGCAGATAATTGCTGGCCTAGAGGAAGTCGTGTAGCGCCTCCTGATCCTCCAGACCGTCGAAGTCTAGGAGGTCGTCGCTCCCAAGGCTCGAGTCAGCGTAAGCCACAGCCTCGGGGCTTGAGGGAAGATCGGAGGTGGAACGAGAGTGGTGGCACGTGACTCCCACACGTTTTCCTTTTGTTGGGTCTGCGTGGAACCACGTGGCCACCGCCTCCGCGTATGACGTGGCGGCATTCTTCATGCAGAAAGGGTGTGCTTCCGAGACGGGCATTTCGTCGCGCCTGGGGGAGAGCGGCTGCCCTCCCGTGAGCGGTGTCGTCACGTTGGCGAACACAGAGTAGAGGTTGTGCAGGGATTCCCGAGTCGGCTGGGGTCCCATGAGCATGTCGAGCTGGCGCTCGAGCTGAGGATGATTGGCCCACGGGACGGCCGCCCCGCGAGCGATTTGTTCCCCGGAGGGAGATAGATGAAGGTGGGCCATGGAAGCAGTGATGGTGTCCATGGCTCCTCAGGAGATGCCGTAGGGCGACGGAGAGCCAAGTCGGCGTCCTGCCCGTGGCACTGGAAATCCAGGCTAGCGAAACGAATGATGGTGCCCGGAGCGAAACGAACATGGCGATCAGCCATCCGAAACTCGAAAATACGGGTGACACGCAAAGTCCCCCTACCTGGCGCGCCAATTGTCGGTGTCTAAAATGGCGGGGTCTAGACGGCCAACGAGTAAATTTCTAAGCGTGTCGGAGTTCGGATGGTTGTGCTCGGAGAACATGGAGGTTTATATTGGTTCGGGCACGAACGCCCTACATCCAGTGTGTCGCGGGGTTGTATTACCGAGCGCGGAGAGCTCGTAGGAGGGAGCTACAAGCTTTTGGTAAGAGAGGGGAGGTTGTCCCCAGGTCTCGTGCATATGAGGTTCTTGGTTCTGGTGAGTGCTCGCGTGTGTGCGAGTTTGAGTTTGTGTGAATGAGAGTTGGAATGTCGAGTCCCCCTGAGATTGGGGGTCCATTCCCTTCCTTTATACGTAGGGAGAGATGGAGGAGTACAGTAGAGAGAGAGAGGGAGTGAACATGGACCCGGCTTGGGCTGCTGTCGAAAGAAGCCTTTGTCTTCATCATGTCTTCCTTCCTGAGGAAGATTGCGCCAGTGGACGCATGTCTGAGTCCTGTTCGCCCCTGACAAGCTGTAGCCATGCGTCTTGCGACCGGGAACCCTGTTATTCCCCCTTTCCGGGTATGGGCGGGGGTTGGTCGCATAGGACCAGGCACCCCCGCATTCTGTCGTACAGTGCTTGATGATGCCCTAATCCCTGTTGGAGTGTCCTTCGGAGCCATGGCATGGATATCACGCGCGGAAGTCTTCGGTTAGGCAACACAGGACCCTGTACCGTAGGGTGAACAGGGGTTGGCATGGTGGCTCATGCTCTGAACCCCATCCCTAAGGACGGAGGGTACTGTGGACCTTTTGACTATGTGGGCTAGAGCGCCTTGGGCCGCGGCATGGCGGTGAAGTCTCCGAGGGCGAGGGTCATCACGAATGATGTTTGCCGGGCTCGGACGGGGCGAAAGGGCCCCCGAGGGTAGATGACGCCAGGAGCGACGCCACCTAGGCTCGGACGAGGCGGAAGAGACCCCGAGGGTCGATGACGTCACGGGCGACGCCACCTTGGCTCGGGCAAGGCGGAAGAGCCCCCGAGGGTCGATGACGTCACGGGCGACGCCATCTTGGCTCGGGCGAGGCGGAAGAACCCCCGAGGGTTGATGACGTCTCGGGCGACGCCACCTTGGCTCAAGCGAGGCAGAAAAGCCCCCGAGGATCGACAACATCACGGGCGACGCCATCTTCGCACGGGCGAGGCGGAAGAGCCCCCGAGGGTTGATGACGTCTCGGGTGACGCCACCTTGGCTCGGGCGAGGCGGAAGAGCCCCTGACGGTGATTTTTGTTTTTTGTAGAGTCTGGTAATTTGGGTACCCTATTTCTAGGTATCCGACAGGGAGCAAAAGAAAAACGCAAAGAACACAAGCAAAACGAGACACACGATCAAGTAATCAAAGCCGACATGGCTTACGGAGGGTAAGGCCTCCGATTCCCACCGAAACCAAAGTCCAAATCCTTACAAAGGTTGGAGAGATCAACCTAGGGACCTCATGAACTAGAGAGAGGTTAGAGAGAGAGAGTTGGGGCTAATGAAAGGTGTTCAAGAGGTGGGATGAGGATACCCCTTCATCCCCTATTTAACAGGATTTTGGCTATTTCCCAAAGACCCCCCCTAGATACATGAGTGAACTACCTAGCCTAAGCATTGCAGTCCAAGCTCTGGAAAATATCTTCCGCGATTTGAATGGATGGCCCCGCTTCCTGCCAAGAGTTGCCGTCACCTCGATGCAACCTCCAGGATTCCGCCACGTGCCATCCCCGCTTCCTCGGAAGCTCCGCCTAGGTTTTGAGGCCAAAACCCAGGAAACCCGCCACCGGTAGATTTGGGCTCAACTACCGAACCCCGATTTTTGAGGCCCAAACTCGAAAACCCTCCTCGGATGGTTTTGAGGCCCAAACCACCAAACCACTCGACTCGAGCCACCTTGTCCTCGCCCGTTCGGACTCCGAGTCCCCTAAGCCTCCGCTCGATTCGTGCGTCCACCATCTTGACTCGGTCGACTCGGTCTACCTCCATGTCTTCTCGCACTCGCCGGTGCCAAGCACTAGCCACCACAGCTAGTCCGCCGGCGCCCATGGTCCCTCGGTCCGAGCCCCGCTTCTGCCCTTCACCGCTCTCAGTCCATTGGCACGGCAAGCCTCTACTCGACCTTCTCCACGCCATTGACCACTGTCACTAGGCATAGCACCTGCACACCACAAACCGATAGACATGCACAAACTTGCTTTCGCAAGGGGTTAGGGTAAGCCACTCAAACTGAAACACCCACATGTTGGACGATCACTCATCATAAAGCTGAACATACATGGGTACTTATCCACCATGTGTTCGCATTATTATTGTTTGATAACTCAGTGATTTCTCTAGTATAGGTGCTAATGAGATTTGATTAATGTTACTTAACCTACTGCTAAATGTTGTTTTCTAATAATGAGAATACATGAGTAATTAGGATGCTCTTTTATGCAAAAGTCTGCTATCTCATGAGATGCACCTGATAAAGCCTTGCATAATCCTTGAAGTGTCTATGGTTATATATATCTATCCTTCTGTCGGGTAAGTCTAGCTGAGTACAATTGAGTACTCAGGGTTTCTTTACCCTTGTTGCAGATGGTATGGTGTATTCTGGTTATTGCCAGGCGTGCCTCTACCCTGCATGTGATGAAGAGTGAAGGCCATGGGCAATAGTGAATTCTGATGTCTCTCCTTGCTGCTTTTGATGGGATTGTACTAAGCCCGGCACTATATTTGTGTTAAACAGTTTGCAATGGGTGTTTGTGAAAACAAGACTTCCACTACTTTGATTTGAACTTGGTGTTGTAATAACACTTCTTTGAACTCAGTTGTAATATTATTTCGTTTCGAACTTATCACTGTGGATGTGCGGTTACTGAATCTAGTGTACGATCTCGGGTTGTTACTCATTGTGGTTTGAGATCCTTCGAGATTTCAAGGACTACCGGGCTTATATGGGCTCCAGAATGACAGTGTTGTCAGAAATGATTACCATTACACTAGTGCTCTTATATGTTGGGCGGTTCCGTGACACGTACCTTCAGAGGCCTCCGCAGTTTCAGCTTGGAGCGCCACCTGGCTAGTTTGGGGTCCGTCAGCTTAGACTCAGTTCAGACCGCGACCAGGGTTTTCACCTCAGCCACCGCCTCCTAGCGTTCCGTACTACGTCCAGCACCCGGCACCGTCGTCCTCGTCCTTCACAGCACCGGTAGTTTCTACTCCGTCGTACGTGTGCCGGTTGGCTTCTCCCGTGCCATCTCGGCCAATGACTCCTACTCCAGCTACATAGTCCTCCGGTGGACAGCAGAGTGTGACTCCTTCAGGGTCGTTTCAGTCTCCAGTCTGACAGATCCGCCAGTGGTTTGACACGGTAGAGCAGACGACACAGTTTACACCAATCACTACGGGGTTCACCCCTTACTCAGCGTCTACCGAGCTTGGTACTCCTGCACGTGACTTCTCGGCTAGCTACAGTGCCCTCACCGGCCTTGCTAGTCCTATGGACTACCAGCCCTCTCCGCCGGAGCCAGCACCACAGACAGGTGGCACGTTCCCCTCTTCAGTGGCTTCGTCAGAGGCAGCTCCAGTCACTCCTACCCCAGAGGTCTAGCTCGCCGTGACTCCAGTGGCTGATGAGCCCCAGGGCCATGCAGTTCAGACTTCAGTGTCAGAGACACCACATACAGTTCCTACTCCAGAGTCAGAGGTTGCTCCCTCAGTGCCCGCTCCAGCTTCAAACTTGCCTAGTACAGAGGCACCTGCACAGACAGAGTCAGCGGTTCCGGAGACTTAGCCGTCAGATGCACCAGCAGAGTCAGTGGCCGATGCTATAGCTTCTACTTCTGTGGCCACTGCTCCTGTGACAGCTACTTCTCCTCCGCCAGCTACAGCTACAGCGGGTCAGACTGACGACAACGACTCCAGTCCAGACTACGAGCAGTTCGACTTTCGTGCTCGTGCCAGTGACCCGGCTGTTCCTCCTGCGCCCGACGCTTAGTTTTTGGCACTTTGTCGCCAAAGGGGGAGAGAGCGAGAGTATGCTAGTGATAGGGGGAGTTGAACGAGAGATTTGGTTCTTTTGTGTGATACTTTTCTCGTACTCATGCATCATGTTTACCCTATCTTGCATATGCTTTTGTGTGATGATACACTTGCTTGTGCCTTGTGATTCACTCTCATATATCGTATGTCACATGCTTTTGTCCCTTGATATGCTTTCGTGCTTTACTTTGATATATACCTCATGTACTTGCACTCGATTCATATCCTTAGTACTTGCACTCGATTTGAGCATGTATTATTCATTCTTATTCACTAACCCATGCTTAGATAAGCCAAGTCACTTAAAAACCAAAATAAAACTCTCTTATCATACTCTATGGCATATTGTCATCAATCACCAAAAAGGGGGAGATTGAAAGCATCTAGGCCCCTAGTGTTTCGGTGATTAACAACAATACAAGATTACTATGACTAATGTGTGTTTTGCAGAGACAATAAGAAAGTTAGGTCATGGTAATGGATGGTTGATTGGACTATCATGGTATTTGTGCCCCTTATTGGAATTGTTTCGGTTTTCAAAGGATTGGCGACAAGGTTGAAGCATAGACTAGGTATAAGTGTCGTTTGGAGTTGAGAAACACTTATAGTAGTTTAGAACCTTTATTTTTCCTTTGGTCTACTATGAAGGGGGTACTATCTAGTAGCTTGACCTAGGAGAGGCTAAGTGTTTAGGTGTGATGCACACTTGTCAAACTAGCACTAGGAAGCTTTAGAAATAGTCCTTGGACCAAATAGAGCAACTTCCATGTTGGAAGTGTGTTGATCAGGTGAAGAAAGAAGCTCCGGACGCTAGTGAAACCTAGGATCCGGACCATTGGTTGTGCGTCCAGATCCCTAGGGTTAGCTCTGCTTTATCAGGGCGTCCGGGCGCTATGAACAGTGCAGGGTCCGGACCATTGGTTGCGTCCGGACCCTATACAAAGAGCTCCAGAACGGCAATTTTGATCCGGACGTTGTCCGGTTGTAGAGTCCGGACCATTGGTTGCGTCCGAACCCTACACAGAGAGTTCCAGAGAGCGTTTTTCCATCCGAATGCGGTCCGGAGCCTTGCGTTCGGACATTGAACAACGTCCGGACTGCAGGTAAGTTTGAAATGTGTTTAGAGAGATGAGGGGGTACGGACGCATGAGCTATGGTCCGGATCCCACACTATTGTGAGCGTCCGGAGTGACGTAGAGAGGTGGTTTTTGCCTCTAATGGCTAGGGGCTTGCTTGGGGGGTATTTATACTTCCCCATCAGCCCATGGAGGCTCTCTTGCCCATTCCAATTGCCGAGGAACACTTCTGAGAGAGCTAGTTGTGCAAGAGCCCTAGTGAGAGTGTGAATTGCAATTCCATGTGTTGATTCTCACTAGTTGCTTAGAGTTAGCAAGTGTGCATCCATTCAATCACTAGACTAGCCTTGGTCAAGTGAGAGTTAGTGCTTGTTACTCTTGGTGATCGACATCACCTAGACGGCTTCGCAGAGGTTTGCTTGGTGATCATTAGGTGGAGTTCATTGTGGATGACCCAAGTTCGATTGTGATCGGTTGTGGGCGATTCACTAAGCCGGAGTGGCGAAGAATCAGCCCGTAGAGAGCACTTAGTCCTTGTGCGGACTAAGGGGGAGCGATACCGTGCGCGGTGCTCCAATGAGGACTAGGGGGGAGTGTCGACTCCTCGATACCTCGGCAAAAAGTCGTCGTGTCAATTTCCTTGCCCCTTCTCCTTACTTATTGCAATTACATTCAAGCATTACTTTCCGCATTACATTCTTGTTGCTTGAGTAGAATTGCATAGGGCTTTACCGCTTTCATTACCATGTCTTGCTTGTGTAGCTAGGACACACTTGGGAAAAGCACTAGGGGGTTAATTGGGTCTTGATAAGGTTTAATTCTTGCTTAGAAATTTAAAAGAGCCCAATTCACCCCCTCCCTCTTGGGCATCTTGATCCTTTCACATTACAAGGTCTTATCTGGAATTGTAGGGGTCTCAGAAAAAATGGGGTTGCTACTTTCCTGAAATCTCTCATCCATCAGTACTCTCTTCACTTCATTGGTCTACAAGAAACTATGATAGAGGATTGTGAGGACAACCTCTTGAGAAAATTCGATGTGGAACAAAATTACCTTTGGTTGTGGAATCCCTCCAAAGGTAAATCTGGGGGAATTTTAGTGTGAATTAGATAAGATTTTTATGATGTTGGATCATTTAAACAAGGAGATTTCATGCTCCAGGTGAATTTGTGGGATAAACAAAATAGATTCAAGTGGAATCTGTTAGTTGTTTATGGTGCTGCTCAAGAGGAAAACAAATTAAAGTTCCTTAGTGAACTATCCCTGTTCTGCTCTTCCAATAATGAACCTGTGGTGATAGGGGGTGATTTTAATATCATACGATATGCTAATGAGAGGAATAGGAATTCAGGGGTGCATAGATACACTGATCTTTTCAATACTCTAATACACCTTCATGAGCTAAGAGAGATAGTCATGACTGGTGGCACTTTCACTTGGTCTAACAACCAAGAATTCCCTGTGTTGGAAAAGTTGGATAGATTGTTAATGACTAAAGATTGGGAGGACTACTTCCCTCTAACCATGGTTAAAAAGTTACCTAGAGAGGTGTCTAATCACAACCCCCTCATTCTGTTCACTGACTCCAAATTACCTTCTAAGGTTATTAATTTAGATTTGAACTTAGCTGGTTAAAAAACCCTGAATTCTTCATTCATGTTGATAGGATTTAGAATAATCCTTGCAATGCTAAAACTACCATTGACAAAATACAACAGAAATTGAAGCTTTTGAAACAATATTTTAAAGGTTGGGGTCTTAATCTGCAATGAGAGCTTAGAAAGCTCAGGAAAACTTATCTGGAAGAACTCATTGGACTAGAAGAAAGTAATTCTTTATCTACTGAGCAATGGGTGAGGAAATCTTGGATCTTATGTGAAAATATGAGATTACTGGAACATGAAGAATTATACTGGAGTAGTAGATCCCATGAATCATGGCTGCTAAAAGGTGATTTGAATACAAATTAGTTCCATAGAGTGGCTAGTGGCAGAAAGAGGAAAAATACTATTCTTAGTCTGGAAAAAGATGGGATAGTAATTGAGGGGAATGAAAAACTCTTAAAGCATGCCACTAAATACTATAAGGAACTATTTGGTCCTGCTCCTGAGTTTAATGTTCAAATCAATGAAAACATCTGGGAGGGTTTGATTACCTTGTCCAACTTTGCAAGCCATTCACTAAGTTAGAGGTTTGGACTTCCCTTTCCCAAATGGAAAAGAACAAAGCTACTGGCCTAGATAGCATTCCTATTGAATTTTATCAAGCATGTTGGCAAATTATCAAACAAGACATTATGCAACTTTTCTTTGATTTTCATCAGGGGCAAGTTGATATTAGTAGGATTAACTATGGTATCATTACCTTGCTTCCAAAAATTGTTGATGCTGCTAGAATTCAGCAGTATAGACCTATCTACCTTCTGAATTGCTTATATAAACTCATAACCAAAACCCTTACCATTAGGCTAGAGTCTTTTGCTGATAAACTGATTCACTTTGCTCAATCAGCCTTCATGAAAGGCAGAAATATTATGTCTGGAATCCTTACTTTACATGAAACTCTTCATGAAACAAAATTAAGGAAGAACAAAGGAGTGATCCTGAAGTTAGACTTTGAGAAAGCTTACGATAAAGTAAATTGGAGTCTGCTTCTTATCTATTTAAAGTCTAGAGGTTTCAATAATATTTGGTGTAGTTGGATTAAACAAGTGGTTGAAGGGGGGACAGTCAGTGTTAAGATCAATGGCTTGATTGGACCTTACATTAAAAGCTATTAAGGAGTTAGGCAGGGTGATCCACTCTCACCTATACTCTTCAATTTTGTGGTCTATTGCCTAACCAGAATGATACACCAAGCTCAGGAGAATGGCCTGATCACAGGTCTTATTTCTCACATCATTCCCCATGGAGTTGCCATTTTACAATATGCTGATGACACTATAATATGCATAGAACATGATTTTGTGAGTGCAAGAAACTTGAAACTCCTCTTATATCTTTATGAGATCATGGCTGGCCCTAAAATCAACTTTAGTAAAAGTGAAATTATTCTGATCAATGATCCTGATAACTTGGCCTTAGCATATGCTGAGATTTTCAATTGTCAAATTAGTTTCTTCCCTATGAAATACTTAGGTGTTCCAATTAGCCCCAATAGGTTGCATGTGGCAGACTGGTATCCTCTGTTGGAAAAAATCTACAAAAGGTTGGATATATGGAAAGGATCTTCCCTATCTATAGCTGGAAGATCCACTCTTATATCTTTCAGTCTGAACAGTGCTCCAACTTACCATATGTCGATTTACCTCCTGCCTAAGTCTATGATTAAAGATATTGATAAAGTAAGGCGAACATTATTTTGGCAGGGTGGTCATTCCAAGAGAAAGTACCACCTTGTGAAATGGACGAAAATATGCAACAGTAAGAAAAAAGGGAGGTCTGGGGATAAAAGATATTAGAAAAATGAACTTAAGCCTTTTGTGCGAATGGTGGTGGAAGCTTGAGAAGAAAACTGGATTATGGCAAAGCGTCATTATGCATAAGTATTTGAAGAAAGATACAGTTTGCACTGTGAAGCACAGGCAAACTAACTCACCTGTTTGGACAGACCTTCTGAAAATCAAGTCTATATATCTGCAAGGGAGAAAAGTCCTAGTTAAAAATGGTAGAACAACTATGGTGTGGAAGGATACTTGGATTTATAATTCTCCTCTTGATCTCCTATACCCTGACCTTTTCAAGTTCTGTGATTAGCAGAATATCTTTGTCTACCAAATTGTTAATGGTTCAAGGAATATCACTTTTAGTAGATGGCTAAATGATGATCTTAATGCTATTTGGATGAAAGTATCTGAGGATATGCTTAAAACACAGCTCTGCTCTTTTCAGGACATAGTCTCCTGGAAACTTGGCAGTAGAGGTAGGTTCTCTGTCAAGTCAACATATGAGGCCCTGACCACCTCAGAGGGGGGATCTAGTTATAAATACATCTAGAAAGGGAAAATCCCACCTAAAATCAAAATCTTCCTTTGGTTAGTGAATAATGCCATCTTAACCAAGGACAATATGATAAAAATACGTTGGAAGGGAGATCCCTCATGTTACTTCTGTCATCAGGATGAGACTATAACACCCCTCTTGTTTACATGTTGTGTTGCCAAAGTTGTTTGGGCAACCTTTGCCACTTGCCTAGGTGCAGTCAATATACCTACATCCTTTAACCAGAGCTGGGCATGGTGTGAAAGGTGGATCCCTAATGGAAAACAGTTTCATGCTGTTAGGATTGCTTCGATTTGTTGGTCGATTTGGAAAAGGAGAAACAAGATTTGTTTTGATGGAAGAAATTTGACAATTCTGTTGATATAGTATGCCATGCATGTGCGCTCATGAAATTTTGGGCAGGGCTTCAAAAAGAGAACAACAAGAGGATGTTGATCAAAGGGGTCGACACGGTGATGAAGATTGTTGTGAAGCTACTGTCCAAGAGGCGTCGTGGTGCTGAGACGAAGTTCCTGCTTCCAGACCCTGCGGTGGATGACGACCATGAGCAAGACCTAGATCACTAAAGTTTGGGGTCTTTTGTCATAGTTGTCATCTGTTTGCGTGATACAAGGTCTTTGTGGGTTTTCTGGCTGACGGCTGTGGTTCTGTCCATCTTTGCCTTTTTCTGTCTTCTCTAAACTATCTAGGTTATGTCCTGATACTCTCTCAAAAACTCTGATGTATTTCCGTTTTGGTTGAAATGGAAATGGGGAGCCCCCTTATTCGAAAAAATGTTGTCTTATATGGCATGGATCTGATAGTGGAAATCTACATATCATCGGCAACGCTCCAGCTTAATGTATACTAGCGAATATGTCCGTCTGTTGCCACGAGAGAAAAAATGAACGTTAATTAAAAATGTTTGGGTGTATGTATTTCATATTTATTCATATTTATGTTTTTTTCTATATCTCTTTCAACCTATTTTTTCATCATCAACTCATTGTATTGCTATTTTTTAAACTAAATACATGGTCTTTCCCTATTCATCTTATAAGGAGGTATTCCATCATAAGCCATGTTAGAATAAGAATCGTATGGAAAATTGGTTGTTTCCGAGTCCAGGTCACATATACAACCAAATATGTTTTGGAATCGAACTCTACATCATGCTAGACAAGAGCTATTCAAACTTGTATAAACATGGATTACATATATAGAATTAGAAATAGATCTCTGCTCTTGCCTTTTACAATTTATATTTAGATTAGAATTACAATCCCTATTCTTACTCAGGGGTATTATAATAGGATTAGAATATGATTCTTAACTATACTCGTAATAGGAGGGTTGTAGCATACAAACCAATAGACATCTGCATTTATAGAGTTAGTTAGAGAAGGTCATACCAAAAAATGGGTGGAAAAATCTGTCTCTTTATTATTACTAGAAAATATGTCCGTGCGTTACAACGGGATTACAATTTACTATTGTACCGGTATACCTAGGTCGCCATAGTGCCCATGCGGGCCCAACTCTTGTAGTCGTTGAGCGGATACTACTCCTATGGCAGTACGTTACTTGGAGGCTGAAATTAAGCAAGCTGTGCCGGACCTAATTATGCCATAAATTAAGCAAGGTGTGCGGAACCTAATTATGCCATATGTATGTCCAATGATATCGTATTTAATTTTCTCCCCAACTTAAAAAGCACAAAAGGAAGCCTTTTTCTTCGTGCGACCTTCGCTTCGGCCCGCGCCCTGTCGCCCCCTCGTGCGATCGAATGGTTTTGGCGCCGACAGCTGGACCCGTGCGACATACAATTCACCCCCCGCGCAAAGACGCCGCCCGTGCGATCAATGTAATATCTGCGCCGACAAGTGGACCAGAGACAGTACACATAGGGGTCGTGCTCCCCTAATTGCGGCCTTTGAAAAGGAAAATTCCCAAATAAATGGAAACAGTTCAATGAAATGTTAAATACAGCAATCACAGGAGAATAAAAGGAAACTACCAAACAAATATAACAAAAACTCAGCCGCGATCAAAGGAGACACATATTACACGTATTACACAAATGGGAGGATTGAGGGGAGAAACAAATCACATATAAAAGGAAACTCTATCAGAGCGCCATCGCTCTCATACGAAGCAAACGGTCTTGAACCCAGAACGTCGTCACTATCGCGCTCGCGTACTGCCGGCTGCTGTCATCCTCCAGGTGAAAAAGATTAGCCCCAATTGTTCAATTTACATCCTGTAGCCCTAGCAAATGACGAAATATAATACCTGCTATCTTCATGTCGCAGCGACAAGACTGGAAGGGGCAATGAAGACTGTTGTACCACTCTAAAAACCAAATATGCTTATCATTTGTTCTGTCTATACCTGTCCAGTTTATAGTTTGCTTTAGATTAGAAGATTGTCCATGACATCATTTCAGGTGTTCTACAACCTGAAACGCAAATCGAAACAACATCTACAATACGGATAATATTCTGGAATCAGGTAAACATTTACATGTGATTGTAAACTCTGTTATTTAGGTTAAGTTTCGTACTTGGAGTATTGTGTTTTGTAGATTTCAGCCCTCGGCAAGTATTCTTGCCACACATACTGCGTTAGATCATGTACGGAGTATGTTTCAATTCTTATCCAGATGCAAGATTCCAACTTAGTATGTATCTGAAATAGGATTGTAAAGAGGGTAGGAAACAACTCAGACACAATTGCAATAAAAAATTTAGATTATATCCTACTGTAAATCAGATACTGGATATTGGAACTGTTGAGCCCTTGAAAACAAATAAAAGACAAAAACTCTATGCTCAAATCTAAAGTATTCATGTGACCCCATCCCTTTCTCATACAAATAAAAACAGTGAAGATAAGCAGTAACTGCAAAATTGATATTGCCTCTACCCATCAGGAAGAAATGTCAATGCTCATATAACCAGCACTGCATAAATATTTGAAGCAAACGCTATTAGCGAGGACATCTATAATCAACCAAGCACACCAATCTCTATGTAAATCCTTGAGAAAACAAAACTGTGATCTTTGAGTCTGGATATCAGTAATAAGTTCACGATACTATCCTTGAGAAAATCTTGAAAGTTTACAATGTAAAGGACACATTGGAAACGGAACTGGATCCAATCATTTTTTTTCTCTAACTAAGATGGTTAGGGAATAGTAGTGCGCTATTTAAGAAAGCCAGAGGACTATGTTTAGCATATCAATGAAAGAACACACAAAATATTACCCTCTGAGCCTTTAGAGTAAACAGGTTATATCCATAAGATCTAAGCTATTTAGAGTAAACAAGTTATATCCATAAGATCTAAGCAAGTAATGAAGATTTAATAACATGTTTTGGTATTGGCATTTGTGTTCTCAACTAAGCTTCAAGCATATTTTGTGTGAATGAGTGCATGTTTAATGAAACTTTCATGCCTGAACAGAAACTTAAAGAACAAACTCAAAAACAGATACATATGATTTTGTGTCGTGCAATCAGATACTAAGGCTCAGGGGGTTTTATGTTGTGTGTTCTTTCAATGAAAATGCAATCATATAATAAGGCTCAGATGATTTTGTGTCGTGAAAATGCTTAGTTGGATAATATGGAAAAGTTTATTACCTTTTTGATTTTTTCCAATACTCAGATAACTATGTTACATTAGGCTGCACTCTGAGGTTCTTTCATAATGCATCAATCTGTGACTGTTATTTCTGCAATTCCATGATACCTAACACTTTGTCAAATAATATTGGAATTGATCTCTTGAAACAGAACTGACCCATATCCTACGTGTTTTCTGAAGTCCTCTACCGCTCAGAGGAAGAAGAACGACTACTAGCGTTCCTCTCGGGCTGGGATAGGAAGTGGTGTCCCCTATATCCAAGACAACTACCATGATCGGATTATTAAGGTAACCTACTGTTTTTATCAAGTGGAATTCATCATTCTTGTAAATGCCCGTGCCCGTGCACTTTTAACTATGATTATTAAGGTAACCTACTGTCTTTTTGCTGGAGAGAACTTGTCATATACAAATTTCCTTACTTCATGTTCATGGAGTGCCACGATTCTTTTTTATCTCAAACTATTTGTTTTTAATTTTCCCCAAATGTAGTAGGTAGAAGAACGACTACCAGTTTCGTGTTTGTTATGAATCGATGCACGAAATGAGAACATTTTCGTGTTTGTTATGAATCCTGCTAGAACAGACACAATTAGATAAATAACCTATCCTTACATTACTCAAAGCCATACCAGGCTGTCCAGCAGGCAGCCCAGGTCATGCATAAGCTAGCCCACAAAGGCCAGCATAACTAGCCACTGGCGGTTATAAGTCAGCCAGCACCAGGTTTATATAAATATACTTATGTACATCCATATAAAACTTATATCAAATAAAAATAAGACATTATAAATAAATAATTAACAATTAATTATTTATAAAACTCATTTTCAATGCATGATCTAATCAATTTTATTTGATTTTAGTGATTGAAAAGCACACTTGCAGTTTGAGAAATGAATAAATAAGCAGTTTGAGGAAATTATACATCACTGAAAATTGATGAATTCCAGCAACTCTTTGTACATCACTGATAATCTAAATATGCACAAAGTATAAGGAGTTTGAGAAATTATCTTTGTACATATGCCGCTTTGAAAAGTCAAATTCATTGCTGATTTATATTGTGGAATACCATTATCAGGTGCAGAGACCACAAATGAGTGATAAGTCCAACTTCCGAGCTACCCAATGATGGCTTCCAGCTACTCTCTAACAGCTAATAAAAAAATAATAGTTTTAAGCAAAGATACTAACATTGTGCTCAACCCAAAGATGATAGTACATTATTACTAGATGAAAAACCTTCTATTTCGAAACTTAACTTTTGTGCCGCTAGAGCTCCTCGACGTCAACTGTGAAAGCTCTGCCAGCCGATGTTCAACACATGAGAAATACCACAAACATCAAATAAAAGGACATCAAAACAAATAGAATAAAAGAAGAGCCACTATTAGTCCAACAAAAATGAAGTGAGAGAGTGAAATAGAGTACCTTGACTGATGCTAAATTTTTCAAGATCAGATCTTTGATTGTTGTTGATGAAGCACTTGAATGATGCTTTTTGGTGTGAGACCAATCCTATAGATATGAATACAGTACATGCCAAAGAAATATAGTATCAGTTCCAAAAAGTCAAGAGTAATGACAAATCTTACTGCAAGCCATGTAAACAGTTTAACCTAAAATGGATGTACAATTTGAGAAATGACTAAATAAGCAGTTCGAGGGAATTATACATCACTGAAATAAGGAGTTTAAGATAAGAGAAAAATCTTTAATCTATATATGCACATTAAATAAGGAGTATATTGAGTATATTGCTCAAACTGAAATGAATAGATAAGAGAAAAATCTTTAATCTATATATGCACATTAAATAAGGAGTTTGAGAACTTATCTTTGTACAACTGCCGCATTGAAAGTCAATTTCATTGCTGATTTAGATTGTGGAATACCATTGTGAGTTGCAGAGACCACAAATGTGTGATAAATCCAACTACCCAACTACCCAATGACAGCTACCAGCAACTCTCTAACATCAATTAAGAGAAAAAAATGTTAGTTTTATACAAAGATACGAACACTGTGCTATATATATAGACTGATCAATTAATATTGATCCATTAAAAGCAGGCTTGTTATGCATATTAAAGAACTAGCCATATCTATCTACCTACCTGTGGGCGGGTAATTGCAAAACTGCTATTTATGGCAGTCAATTACAAAACATTATAAACAAAATTCTTGTTTAGTCTTAACAGTTTAATAAAACAATTAATAGGTTAGTTGTCAATTCTAATCAGAAATTGTAGCACATATTTGATAAACCATGTCATTTTCAATTTATTAGATATGTCTTTATAAAATGAAAAAGTCCAAGGTAAAACCAGAGATAAGAGTTTCTTTATTAAGAGATGAAAAGCCTTTTATTTTGAGACTTAACTTTTGTGCCGCTGGTGGTCCTTGGTGTCAACTGTCAGCGCTGCCAGCCGATGTTTGATACATGAAAAATACTACCAAAAATAAACTCTTAGGACATCAAAACAAATATTATAAAAGAAGGGCCGCTGTCAGTCCAACAAAAATGAAGTAAGGGCCAACATTGAGATAGAGTACCATGGCTGATGCTTCAAGAGTATGTAGTATCAGTTTCACAAATTCAAGAGTAATGACAAATCTTAGCAAAGGCCATGTAAACAGTTTAAACTAAAATAAATTTACAGTTCGATAAATGAATAAATAAGTAGTTTGAGATAATTAAATGTCACTGAAATTTCAATTGCAGTAAACTTGTGTTAGTCTTCATAACTCATTGTATAAACTTGTGTTACATTCAATCTCAATTAAATGTAAACAGTTTAAACTAAAATGGATTCCCAGCTCATTGTGACTTCCTACTCAATGTATAGACTTGTGTTGAGTTAGCAGGTCAAGAAGTCATGAAGCAGAAATGTTCACATCTCTCTAGAAAGCTTTCGTGCATAAATGGTATAGGTCAGCGAATGAAACTTATCTTTTCATTTGTATGTGGTCAATCACACCGCACCTCCGTTGGTCAGTTCATCGTGGACGCCACCCAAACATGAAAAGTCAATCAAAATATAAGTTAAGATACAAGATTAAGTAAAAATTAGGTTAAAAAACCTCTGCTTGTTAATCTGAATACTAGCTGGCTAATTTAGATGCTTTTAACTATGTTAACAACAGGAAAGTTTGAACGAAGCATGTGTGTTAGCAAACCATAATTATCAGGGTTAGCATCCCAAGCTGGAAAAAGAAATACTAAACTTCATACTAAGAACATGAGTAAACACATCAAAAAAAATGTGTGTCAAGCACCAGGGTGTAACTAAGCACCATAGCATGTTTTAGCAAAGAAAATTAGTTTTGACTAAGCATCACTTTGATAAAGTAACAGAGGCAGTACCAAAAGCACATGCACATCCTACAGCCCTCATTCAGATACCCACCACTTCAAAAAATAGAGTACTACTCATAAAGAAATGAGCTCACAATTTCGATCTAAACAAAAAACTACAACAAATTATAAAAGTAGCCTAATTGAACAAGCACTAGATCCAGAGACATAGGGCCCAGATCCTCCAGCAAGCACTAGATCTAAACACATAGGACCCCATAACCACGAACAAGCACTAGATCTAAACCCTAAAGGGCCCAGATCGTCCTGCTAGCACTGTATCCATACACATACGACCCAGATCCATGAACAAGTACTACAAAATCACATACAGACAGACTCAGATCCACGAACACGCACTAGAAAATCGCACACACACAAACCCAGTTCCACGAATGATCCATTACCACTAGAAAATCGCACTAGAAAACCTGGACTCGACGTCATCCGAATACATGTAGCTTTATTTGGTTAGGGTTTGAAAGGTGTAGCTATAACTGTTGGGTTCACGTCGCCGCGAAGGGAGCTGATCTGAGTTGGCGACACCGGGATCGGAGGGGGTGGGCGCCGGGGACTAGGGTTGAAGTCGGGTCATGTCGCTCCACACCAAGCTCCTCGGTCGGGTTCGAAGATACCCATCCTAGCCTCCTTGACGCCGGAGCTGAGGCCGGCTTCGGAGAGCGATGACCGACGTTGAGGCCTCGCATGAAGAGGCAAGGGTGACCCTATGCCTGCTCGTTGGGTCACGCGTACTCCGAGACGCCTTTTCGCGCAGATCTGGCCGCCTTTTGCGAGCTCGGCGCGGTGGTGCACGTGAGAGATGGGAGCGGTGGAGCACAGGAGAGAACGGAGACGAGTTGGTGGTTATAGGGTTAGAGGAAGAAGAATGAGTGGCGGGCGCGGGCGCGGACGCCGAGACGACGGGTCGCGCGGATGCAGAGAGGCCTGGCCACGCAGATCTGGGATGGGCGGCGACCTCGACATGGTGGTGCAGCGGAGCAGGTGTGGCATGGCAGCGGTGGAGGGAGAGGAATGGTTTGTCGTTGGCCGCGCGAGGAAGACGAGTGGGCGGTGGAAGACGAGCGCCCGTCCGTTGAGTGGATAGGATCGTGTGTAAAAATTGCAAAAAGGACCTCGGACTTCATGTGATTCCACTCACAGACCCTCTACTCTCTCACTTGTGTTTTCAAAAAAAAACCTCACGTTTTCGTGAAAACAACCCGCGCTACATGTAAGGAATGGGCCAGCTTATTCCTCTTCCTCGGCTTAATGGACCGAATTCGGCCGTTCTTATTTTTTTCTTGTCTATTATTTTTCTTTTATGAATAAAATTGCTTTGACTTTTATATGCCGTAGGAAGCAACCAAAAAATATAAAATAAAATAAAAAATTATTATCGTGTCTGATAAATATATAGGTGTGTAGAGATATAATAAAACATATTTTAGTAAGTACCTTCTTGTCTATTGTTTAGCTATAAATAATATGAAAATCAAATAAAAATTGAATAATAGAAAATCGAGTATAAGCATAACTCTGATTCACACATATTTATCTATCTTTTCCATGTGCTAATAAATGTATATCTTTTTTACAGAGTGTTTAGGTATACGCCAGAGCCCATAGGTAAAAGGGTACCTTTTGGTGACCTTACAAATAGAATCCATAGAGGTATATAAACTTTTACAACATTGTGATAAATTCTTAGTTCGTATGTTCTCAACTCACCACCAAACTTTATTGAAGGTAATCATACCCGGCCAGAAGATGGGGATGCTAATGAGAGGAAGAAGCAAAGGGATATATGGAACTTTCACGAAAAATATTGTATTTAAGGAGGTTCTAACGCCATAGACGAGATAATATAACATTTTTCTAATACAATGAATTTTTCATTTCATTTGTATTGTATAATAAATATTATTTTACTAACACTATATTTGTTACCATTCCTAGGTATTTTAAATATTTATCGGGTTCTACATGAAGATGATATATACACACTACATGTCTATTGGAAAATTATTTGTACATGTTCGATTTCAAATGTCAAGAACATTGGCATGTAACACGCTTGCATTTACTCGAATCAATGATGTCTATTCTAATGGAAAATATTATTATTCTATTTTGCGATCCATGCCTTTTTAATACAAAATTTTTGTTATCCCGTAGCAATGCACGGACATTCAACTAGTTTAAACATAAAGCAAGAATCAAAATAGAAAACATATCTTTCTCTTGCATGGACATACAACCACTGCGCGTTAGCGATAGGGACAGGTCGCGGAGCTAGAAGGGAAGACAGATTTGAAAAAAGAAGAACCGGTAAAAAACATAACATAGACAAGTATGAAATAAAAAACAAAAAAAATAAATTTTAAAAAGATCGAAACCAAGTAAAGAGTCGCGGGGCTGGAATGGAAGACGGATTTTAAAAAAGAAGACTGGTAAAAAACATAACAGAGAACAACTATGAAATAAAAAACAAAAAATAAAATTTTAAAAGATCGAAACCAAGTAAAGAACTTAACATGTTGATGTTATAACCAAAAAATATTTTATACAAATATTTATGCTTTTGGGAGTGTTTGATCTCTTA